>JAZDUH010000190.1:6860000-7426676 GCA_036419115.1 Scarus forsteni
ACAAACACACGCTTTGGCTTGGGTCACGTCTTTTGGTGCGTTCTAGTTGTAGTCAGAAGTAGGAATTTTTGGGTTCAGAGTAGGAAACTGCAACTGTAACGTCCCCTGAAGTCTGAATTTCCTACTGGGAACTCGGTGAAACCTCGCCACCCCCGAGTTGACAATGGAAGATGGATGCCCCCAGTGTGAACAGTTATTTAGCTCCTGTAATAATCAATTTATTTGCTCTTCTGACTGGGGTGTGTCGCTCTAGATCAGCTGTATACATAGTATTGTTAGACTTCTATTTACAAAAATGCTGCCATAGTAATAATCACATTCTTCATGTGATATTTGTTAACAACAATGCAGGGCGTGCTAACAACAGCTAACAATAGCCTGGTAGATCGGCATGTTTTTTTCTGACTTCAACCAGAACGCTGATAAGTCGGTGATGATGTCACTCCCAGTTCCGAGGTTACTGGAACGCAACATTACGACAGTCATCGTGCATGCTCATGGGTAGCAGAGTCTTACTGTCACCCATAATAGATTCTCCTCATAGCACCTTTAACTTGTCCTAGACCATATTTACATAAATTGGGAGAAATAATAGTTTACAAATATTTCTAAAAATACCAAATAAGTTTGGAGTATCCCCTAATATGCATTTTTTCTCTTGCATTCTCTGGCATTTAAATCTACTTTCTTCTGTATTATTTTGTTCACAGATGTCTCTTGTAGATGTGGAAACATGTTTGTTAATCAACATAATATTTTAAATAAGTATTATAGTTCAAGAAACCTGCGTCCCCCAACTTGCACACAACCCTGTTACCTTAAACCTTTTAGTATGGTAGAAGAAGAAGAAATGTGTGAGTCACATGACAAACTGGAACTGACATTATTAAACAGTATTCTAACAGCATGTTTAGAGCAAGAGTTTAGAGCAAGAGTTTAGAGCAAGAGTCTAGAGTTCAGATAACTCAGGTCTTGTTCCTGACTGAGGGTAAAATGTTGATGTTTACGCGGGTTAAAAGAGAGAGATAATCTATAAGGCATAGCTCTCAGACCACCGCTCCATCTTCGTTCCAACCCTCACCTTTGGTCATGAGCTGTGGGTAATGACTGATTGAATGAGATCACAGATTCAGGCGGTTGAAATTCCTCAGGAGGGTGGCTGGGCTCTGCCTTAGGGACAGGATGAGGGGCTCAGAGGGAACTCAAAGTAGACCCGCTGCTCCTTTACATTGAAAGGAGTCAGTAGATGTGGTTTGGATGTCTCCTGTTCGCCTTCCAGTGGAGGTTTTCTGGGCATGCCCAAACAGGAGAAGACCCCAGGGTAGACCAAGAACCTTCTGGAGGGATTATATATCCCATCTGGCTTGTGAATGTTTTAGAAGCCCCAAGGAGGAACTTGAAATTGTGGCAGAGGAGAGGGAAGTCTTGTACATAATCAGTAGATGAAAAATAGATTTCAGGCTAATCAGTCAATGTGCTTGTTTGGCCCTGCTGTCAAGGAGCTACAAACACATCAGCAAGGACACAAACAAAACCCTCACACGGTTTGCTGGGTGCTTCTAGTTTATAATTGGCATTGTGATGGCTCGATTGTGGCCCACTTCTTGCAAACAAGAGTGGACCACCCAAGTGCTATCATTCCAAACCGAATACGGGCCAGATAAGGCAATGTGGCATGTGAATTGTGGCCCAGATATGGGCCAGAAGAATTTTGCTATCTGGGGAAGGAAGAGTGTCAAAATATACTTTTGATCGATGAATGCTTTCTGTGTTTTCCAGTATGTATCAAAAGATACATTAGCCATGCTAATCCCTGCATGAGAAGCCATTGTTCATAAGATTGCAGCCACTTCCTGCTTTTTGTCATGCTTGTCCCTCCCACCTCTTTTTTTCTCAAATGACAATGACCGGTTAACCTGACACACCAGATGGACTGCTTAGTATATTTCAGTAGTCAATCTTGGGAACAGGCAGAACCTATCAAAGCCTGAATGGCGGGGAATGGATGATGGGTCTGTCAATCAAATTCATAACAGGCTGATCAGATAATATAGCAGAGAACATTACTTTGATGATGTGAGCCACTTTGGAAAGGAAACCCTCACAAAAACATTTTAGAAGTGGAGTGAAACTACACTTTCTTTTTTATTTAATTAAAATGTGGCCTAGATTGATAAAACAGCTACTGAAGCTGTCATCATTGATGCTAACATCTAAACATGAAGTTCCTTCCTGCTGTCGTCTCTCTGATAGCTCCTTTCTCTTCCTCCTTCAAAAGGCCCAGACTGGACCACCCTGCTCTAGGTCGCTCACAGTTGTTGTAGATTAGAGATAGGTAAGATGGATCTGCCTGATTACATGACATTAACTATGGCAGATTAATGTTCACTGCAGGGTTAGAAAACACTAATGACCCACTGAAACATTTGTGATTGCAGCACATTAGTCAATATCTGGGGCACCATGTGTTGGAACAGAAAATCCACAAGTACATCAGTGGCGATTGCTCGAAGACTGCAAGGGAAGCTCAGCTTCCCCTAAAATGTCCCCCAAAAAAGTGGTGATATGTCCTGCTGTGTGTACATTTCATTGACTAAATATGCTCTAGAATACCTTCATCTTTTGTTCAGAATCAGCTCCTTATCACAGGTAACTGGAGCGACTTCCTTCTCATTCATCCCCGCAGCGTCTCAGCGCTTTAACACAGTCGGACGCTGAGCGTCTTCTGACTTCGATGGGGAAGCGTAGAGTGGGTTGTTCCACTGTGGAAACTGGACGGTCATTGGATAAACGCTGGGCTTTGTCCCGCCCATCGGACACTCAGCGTCTCTGGGGGTCTATGAGGCAGTGGGCTGGCCTGGACGCTCGGCTTCTGCGTGATGATTGGATGATCTGTCTGAGGCCGAATCCCTATTTGATTGACAGTGAAATGAGCCAATCAGCGATCTTGAAGTATAAGCCTCCACTGAAGCATCTTCTAAGTTTTACATTCAGTTGTTCTGGAGAGGAGCTTCTTCTGTTTAAAGGGGCTCAAGTCTTACACCCACAACACAATGGGCCAAGGCCATTTAAGCAGTCTAGCTCTGCTGGCCATTGAGAGAACACTGGTAAAATCCCTGGAAAAGACACCTAGTTGGTACGACAGGGTCTCAGATCATTTTCTTCAAAAGGAATGGAGGGTAGAATTTACATTTAAATAAATAAATTTATGATGTAGGCCGGAAAAAAATGAGCTTCCCCTCCTTGACCGACCAGCAGCCGCCACTGAAGTACAGATATTATTGATGAAGAATTGGAGTTCAGGGGAGTGCATCAGTTTTGGTTTAGTTTTCATTTAGTTTGGTTTAAGTTGTAGTTTGTTGCCTACAATTTTATTCATTGTTTTAGTCATAATTTAATAAATTGTCTAATTTTAGTCTAGTTTTGGTTGATCAAATTTTACATTTTTTATGTTTCTTGGAATTCATAAGTCATGTTTTACACTTTGGTCAAATTAAACATCTCATAGCTCTTTATTGATGTCTGAATGTCTAAATAAACAGAAACAAATGTTCCTTTTGTGTGAAATGCAGTCACCTTTATTTAGGCTACCTGGCAGAGCATCTCAGTTACAATACCAGAACTGACAACAAACAGTGAACCTACTTTACATGAATATATCAATTTATAAAGAGAATTGGATCGCTCTGATCCAATGTGATTGGATTGCTCCACAACTTATCCCACCACCACCAAGCTAAGGCAGCTGTGATTGGATGTCCCTCTGAACTCATCCAACCTTTAACACAACCAAAGTAGCTGTGATTGGATAGATGCATCACTTGTCTCTACTTCCTACATGACCATATTAGGTCTGACTGGATTAAGTCTCCGTCAGAAATTTTAAACAGAAACAGTTAAACTTTGTGTCTGTGTGCACTTGTTTCACTGATTACTGTCTAGTTTTTGTCAGGGGAGAAAAGTTTGTTGACAAAAACTATGACAAAAACGATAAGTCAATAAAACTGTCACTGGAGTGCATGCATGTTGTATGTATGTGGAGACCATATGCTACTGCACAGCCATAAGGGATGTAATTTAGCACAGACATGAAACTTTTATAGAATTCATAGACATTTCACAAGGTGCAATAACAGAGCTTCACTACGCAGATGAGCTCATATTTTCCCAGAGTCAAAAAAAACAACAGCTAAATCTGTGTGACAAGAAGAGTGATCTCTCCTCTCTCCTCATATAGGTCTGTTATAAAATTCAAGACTACTTCAGTAAAAGTTCATATTTCACCCCACAAGCCCTCAAGGTAAAAGCTGAAGTAGGTGCTGCTCGGCGGGCTAATGTGCTCCTGTGTGGGGTCTCTTATATGTAAATGTGTGGAGAGACTGACGATGGAGGCTCTCAGCTCTGAGTAAAAGTGCCTCTGCTTTCTTTAACATTCATGTGTTTTGACTGGTCAGGAAACAGAGTAGGTACTTGTCTGCACCGACAGCCGTGAAATCACTGCCACTTCCATCAGCGAGCCTGCTCTCCCCTCTCCTTCACTGTAACGACCCAATTTCTAGCCCGGGATTGCTTTAAGTTCCATCTTATTTGAGGAAATGGTAATGGTGACTGTGCTGGGTCTGACTTATCACAATGTGATCCGTCACAGTGTGTCTTAACACTGTGAGGCCTTGTCTTTTTTAAGGCTCTGACAGGCTGCCAACAAAAGTTACAGCAAAGAATTTCACACATTCGCTCCTCTCAAAGTGCCGCTCTGTTGAAAATCAATGTGATGTCTAAATTTTACACATTATTCACCCAAATCATGACTTATGAGCAGTTATGACTAAAACCAATCCTTTGCATTAAATAGGACGGTTAACATGAAGCCGATTAAACCACAGAAACAACAGAGCAGCAAATGTGTGCTGACAAAAACAAAATGCTGCAGCAGTACTTAAATTATTAATTACTGCAGTTTTGACACCTCTTTAGAAGGTCTCATTAGCTCCAGCTTTAGAAAAAGACTGTTCGATACACTTCCCTTGTTTGCATTCTTTTGCATATGCATCTGAACGTATGTTGCGATGGTTGTAATTATCCCCCTCACTGCAATTATCATCATTAGTCAACTGCAGGTTATTTAATAAAAGGTGAAAAGTGATGCTTGCATGTAATTTACAGAGCACAGAATGTCACATTAAATTATACTGCTGCAATGACCTTTGAAATTACCATGAATGCTGGAAAAGATTCAGAGAGCAGCCACATTAGGCCCAGTTATCCTGTTTCATGCCAAAACCCACCCTTTAACAGTTTCTCAGTGGCCTGCACTTACACTGCCTCAGGCCCAACCAAGGACAGAACTGTTAACTTATTAATCAGAGGGAGGCACGTTCATGGCCATTCATCTTCACGCTGTTCTTTAGTGCTGGGGTCCCCGACCACCGGGCTGCAGACCTGCACAAGGTCGTTCATCATTTGTTACTGGGGAGCAGAGAAATAGAGATAATTAATTTTTTGACCTTATTTAAGGTAAAAGAGAGCCGAGGTGGTTTAATTTGAAAGACTGACTAGATCCATGCATGCACATCTGTGTAGCTTTAAAAGTAACACCTGAGATAAACTCACTGTTCAACCTTCAAACTGAGCTCTCATCAAGTCCCTCCGATCCAAGTCCCAAGTCCAGTCAAGTCATGTAAATGACGATGTAAATGGAGTGCAGCAAGAAGGATGCAGCAGGGTCCAGGAAGCCTCCAACCCAATAGGGACAAGACCACAAGTTCCTTTGTTATCACTCTTATTTACTCACAGACAATTGTCCAAGTCTGTCCGATCCAAGTCTCAAGTGAGTATTGAGTCATTTGGTTCAGGTCTCAAGCAAGCCCCGAGTCTTTTCTGCTGCGGGCAAGTCAAATCAAGTCTAGTTGAGTCGAGGATTATGTTGAGTCGATCACCATTGTTCCCCAGCCCACCTAGAAAAAGCACTCATGTTTATCTCTCTAAGTTTAATGTCCAAAAAGAGCCTACAGACTACTCTACATGGACTAAACCAGCATAAAGCTGTTCATTTATCCATTACATTACATGTCTGATCATTTAGACCAAAATAGATGAGAAAGGCTACATTCTATTAAAGAAATGGCATGTTTCATACACAAAGAAAAAGTTTATTTTGAACATTATGCAACATTTAAATTGCAGGCTCCAACTGCCTTTCTGACATTTTTAAAGTGTATTTTTTTAGAGGTAGCTACCTCATCAAAGACAAATAAAGTTACAGTATAAATCAACAGTTAAAAAGAGTTTCTGTAACCAGCACACAGCAAATACTTTTATAAAAAAACATTTAGCTTCAGAGATATCAGAATATTTCTAAAGGAAGCACTTAGAAGGAATTAAGAGCTGGGGAAATGCAACTTTTCCCCATCAAGTAGGACCTGTATTACATACACTGATCATACCTCTAATGGCAGCTAACGTGTAGTAGGAACTAGAGCCCGACCGATTTATCGGCCGGCCGATTAAATCGGCCGATTATAGCCCTTTTAAAATAATCAACATCGGCCAGAGTTTTGCCGATTTTACGCCGATATATTCTTAATTTCTCATAAAACAATAGACGCTGTTGGGTGTCTAAGCTGCGCGGAATGATGACGTTGTGAAACATGGAGACGCGCATCATTAGAGCGGCTCTTACCTCTCTGTTGATGCTGTGTGTATGGATAACTCGTCTACAGTCACATGGAGTTGTTCTTTAAAGCCTGAAGGTCCGACATGACGAACAGTCTTCCACCGTGTACATGTCCCGCTGCTGCTGGACACAGAGAGACATCTGCTCGGCTACAGATCAGCCGCACACGCAGACCGGGCTCCGCCGAACAGCTTCTTGACGGTTTCCTCCTCTGTCATTCTCAATACTGACGAATTGGACCTTCTGATGGCAGGGGATCAGTTTAGCAGTGACTGTTTTTCCTTGGATTATGACGGAAATCTGGCTTAATATGCTTATTCGCGACACGGCAGCTAAGCTAACCAGCTAGCAAGCTAACTAGCCATTAGCATAGCTGCCCGTGCATACGTCATCAAAAACAGACACATCCAGGAGAGACTTCACGTAGCTGGGGGCTTTAATCAGCCTCTTTAAATAAGTTTGTGAAATATATGCAGAGTCCCACAACATCTTTTTAATTTCCTCACACACATTAACTCATGTTTAAAACTACTACTACATTACTACATCCTGCCTTTAGTTTTCATCAACAAAAAGTACAGCATACAGAGTGACTTTTTTTAAGGTTATTTAATTAATGTACCAGAAGTTCAATGCTTTTTATTTGCATGTTATTGTGCTGTAAATTATCTTACTGGTGTAAAGTTAAACAAATACTAAAGGACCAAAACTATAAAATGTTCTGCCTGTAATTTATATATTCACTGTTGTGTTTTGGGATCAATTAAAAAAAAAAATCGCATTATATATATGTTTTAAATTAATCGGCCGATTAATCGGTTATCAGTATTTTTTTCTGCCAAATATCGGTATCGGCCTCAAAAAATCCATATCGGTCGGGCTCTAGTAGGAACAGAAGTGTCTACTGAGTCCTCTCAAAACCTATGTTCAAGAAATAAATTACTACATAAATCATTCTTAACTTGTATAGCACACAATTATAACACGTGTTACCTCAAGACTTCGCAAAATAGGTTGATTCTATTATATCCAGTTTATCTGTAGGCCTATATGTATATTTTACTTTTATTTTGTAATTTTATGTATTTTATTCCAATCCCAACATAAATCCACCAAGTGTACAGCACCTTTCCTTAGAGAGTTTAAATGTGAATTACAAAATTATTTCATCTGCTGAGTAAATGAAAATTAACACTGTAAATAATTCTACAATTAATATAATCTTTTTGTATTCTATTTCTTTTAATTAAAGTATTTTTTGTCATTATCACCACATTTTAGTTGCCTTTACTAACTAACGTATCAAAATGTTTAAGACAGGTCATCCACTCCCTGAATAATCTGTTGCAGTAAACTAACTTTTTAACCTTTTTTTCTTTTACTTATTCACGTCTTCAATAACACAATAGTTAAACCTAATGTCTTAAAAAGCTGAAATACTTTTATTTCCATATGCAAAATAACTGAAAATCTCTTTTTTTAAGAGATGATGCTCTGAATGTTTATCCCCTCTGGTAGCTTCCTTGTATTTTCAAAATCTGTGTTTTATACAACCAACAGTTGAGCCTGGAATGATGTAGCTTTTTTATTTTTGATTCGACCTTTTCATCTATAGCCTAACGTTTTCTTCTCTGATTGAGTAGGCCATGTATGACTGTGAGTGGGCCTGTGCACATTCAGACCCACCATTAGATCAGAGCTAATTGCATAGTCTTTTATAGACGGCATGTACTTGTGTACAGTTTGTGCTCCAGACGTGCAGTCCAACCCGCTGAGTGGCAGAAAGAAACATCTCATGAGTGATGTCGATGATAAAAAGTTCTGTTTTTTAGAAGGGATAATCAATTTTGATTATATTAATTACAGAAAATGTAGATTCTTGATTAATTTATGATTACGAATGATTAAAGCTGACTTAATCCTGCAACAGTCATTTCCATAAGGTGTAGGATGTAGCCTTGTATTAACTAAAACTGATTCACTGTATATCCAAATTCAGATTAGTGTTCCCTAGCTTTCTCTGAGCATACGGTTTTGGCATCTGTTTAACTTCTGCTGCCTCCTGTTTGTTTTCAGTGTGACACCCTGAACAGATTTCATGAGAAATATGTGAAAATAACATTAAAAATTGGCCAAATGGGAGTCAGATTACTGAAATCATTCACAAACTAATTAAATCTATTGCTGTAATTATTTTACTGTTTACCGTCAAGCTGTCAGTGTAATCAGTTTTCTCTGTGTTTCTTGTTGGCAACAAGTGTAACAACATAATCTTAAGTCCTCAGTGCATCATTATTTTAGATATTGATGTTTGATTTGATGAATTATTAGCTGAAACTGAGTTGCTTGATCTTTTCTTTAAAGTAAAAACAAGAAGAAACAGAGAGCTGTAGTTAATATTCATCACCTGATGCATGTATGCTCAGTTGCTGTTACGATACGACCGTATCTTTGTTAAAAACCTGACTTTATGGCTCCTACAACATCAGCTGAGGATATACACTGCCCTTTTTGAACATTGTTAATTAATAATAACACAAAAATACATAATTTTTTTTTTCTGTATTTAAGTATTCGAACTATGCAAAGCCAAAGCCATTTATCAACAACACCCAGAAACGCCGCCGGCTTCGCTGGGCCCGAGCTCATCTAAGATGGACTGATGCGAAGTGGAAAAGTGTTCTGTGGTCTGACCAGTCCACATTTACAATTGTTTTTGGAAACTGTGGTCGTCGTGTCCTCCGGACCAAAGAGGAAAAGAACCAGCTGGACTGTTATAGGTGCAAAGTTCAAAAGCCAGCATCTGTGATGGTATGGGAGTGTATTAGTGCCCAAGGCATGGGTAACTTACACATCTGTGAAGGCACCATTAATGCTGAAAGGTACATACAGGTTTTGGAGCAACATATATTACCATCCAAGCAACGTCTTTTTCATGGACGCCCCTGCTTACTTCAGCAAGACAATGCCAAGCCACATTCTGCACGTGTTACAACAGCGAGGCTTCGTAGTAAAAACATCATCAGATGGATTATCAGTTGCCAAAAACACCTAATGTATCAATTTGATACAAAAATATATTTGTTCAATTTATTTAAATTTAGATTATTTAATTATAGCTCAGTAGAAAGTGAAATAAACATGTCAGCCTCCAAAAAAATGTAATTTTCTGGCTTTGATTGTGTTTTCAGGCTTTAAAGGGTTAAGGCTGTCTGAGAGAAGACATGATATTTTGGAGGAATAAAATAATACAGTAATTATAATTACACTGCAATAACACACTATGGACAAAGTATAGAACAAATCCACAAACACACATGGTCCCCTGCACACTCAAAGACTTTCCTGACCTCTCATGGGCTTTACTTTTTTAGAGCCAATTTAATATTACTGCTTCATGACTCTCCTTCTTGTGAATTACACCAAAAAAATGAAACAAAAAACTAGTGCTGTCAGACGATTAAAAAAATTAATCTAATTGATTAATCTAATTAATCTCATTTTAATCTCATATCTGCTTAAAGTATCCAATAAAGAATTTGAATTCTAGGATATTATAAAATTGTAGTGCAGGACTAATCAAATGAATACACTAAGAAGTGAAGATTTGTAAATCTACATTTTTATTGGTGACTAAATAAAACCAAAGTCAGGGCAACTTGTCCAGAAAATTCTAAGCTCAATCAGGCAACTCAAATTACACTTTAAGTGTGTTTCATAAATCAAATTCAAAATAAGAAAAAGGTCGAGGACATCCAGCAAAACAATTAAGCCTCATGGATTATTAAAGAATGTAGTACAAACACAGATCAATAAATTCAAAAATAAAACAAGACTAAGTCTTAAATATGCCATTCCTGTTGTCAACTGGGCTTTGTTTGGTTTGACTAGAGACGCATGTGTGAAGTGACATGTGCCACTGCCATGTACGGGTCCTCCAGCTGGACAATATCAAAATGTTTGTGTGCTATGATTAATCTGGAGATTAATTTCTATAATGCATTAATTTGGGGTGTAATTAATTAATCTAATTAATGCACTAAAGTGACAGCCCTACAAAAAACACTAATCAGGTGAAATCTGAACACCAACATAATCACAGAATGTGACCTTCAGTGCAAAACATCCACTGGAGTGGGGAGAGGAATTCTGGTCACAGAAGAAAATAAACCAGAAAAGTATTTCTAAAATCTGCGTAAAAAGTGTTCCTCATATCTTAGGAAATCAGATTTTTTCAGTGTTGCCAACTTAGCGAATTTGTCACTAGATTTAGCGACTTTTCAGACCCCTTTAGCGACTTCTTTTCAAAAAAGCGACTAGCGACAAATCTAGCGACTTTTTCTGGTGTTAGTGGGGAGTTTTCTGGTGTTTTGGAGACTGACGTGAACGTATCGTTCTGCAGTTACTGTCCTCAACGAGCAACGGGCGCTCGCTGCCGTGAGCCCCTCCCCTGTCCCAAAGCACTCAAGGCGGTGACGTCTCACAGCCTCGTGCAGCCGTCCCAGCTGAAGGCAGAGCAGAGAGGAGACCCTCACCCCTCCCAGACTGAAAATGAAATGGGCATGCGCAAAGCCGCTTTTGGCTTGCAGAGCAGGATCACTCTATCGCTGCAAGCATTTCACTCACTGCCAGAGTGTGTCTTTTTTTGGTCACTTTGCCGGTCCCAAGCCCGGATAAAGGAGGAGAGTTGGTTGTAGAGCTAGCAATTCCACCCCACATAACAATCATGTGATTAAATTTGCTATTATAACATTTAACAATACAGGACAAAACGAGCATTAAAATCATTTAATGCTGTTAATGTTGAAGTTATTTTGTTTATTTGTAGTTCTAAACATATTTAGGGTGTTTTTTACTCATTTTTGTCTCTTCCATGATGTTATTCCTCTCTCCTACAGAGAGAAAAATAGGTGATGACGTCATTTAGCGACTTTTAGCGACTTTTGGGACAGCCAATAGCTACTTTCCTTACTGAGGAGTTGGCAACACTGGATTTTTTACCTGTCTGATTCTTTGAGAACCAAAGCATGTATCACATATTCCTAAAGGGCTTGGTTTATTTCTCCCTCTGTTGACTATTTTTAGATTTACAATGCAAAATCTCCAAAATAAAGGATAATATCTTAATGACTATTGAGACAACAGTTGGGAAGTTCACCACATGGTAGTTGGAACATGTAGTGCAGCCTAATGGTATAAACGTCTCTCAAATATCTGTGCACTGTTATGGATACCATGCTTTAATGATTAATCTTGTGTGACTGGACCATGGTTAAAACCTTTAAAGTGGAAATATGTCCGGGGGCAGAAAACTTTTTTCCTAAACTCATACTAAAAGCATCTCTCTTCTTCAGGATCGTGATATTTTTTATTCCTTTAGTTGACAGGCTGAGGAAAACCATGGGTGCATTAGAGTTAATGATCAAAACAGATTTCATATCTTGTGTATATAACAACATTCAAGGTTGCCAATTGTTTTTAATAATTAATTACAAACATTTCACATTAAAAAACAATTAAATTACCCATAAAGATGGCAAATCGACATTGTAGCACGAAGAATTATGCTTAAATTTACAGGAATGTGCTGCTATTAGTTGGTTCTAATGACATCATTTTATAGAAAAAGTTTTTTTTTAGAGTTGTAAAGTAGAATTTTACAGTTTATTCCCTTAAATAACATATAAATATTTGTGAAATTACGATATTTTTGCTATAAATTTCTATTTACTTTTAAATAATTTCCCCCTTTTGTTAGTTGTAAAGTTGAATTTTTGTTTATTCCCTCAAATAACAGAACAAAATGAGTGAAATTCCAATATTTTTGCTATTAATTTATATGTAATTTTAAATTATTTTTCCCTTTTTTTAGAGTTGTAAAGTACAATTTTACAGTTTATTCCCTTAAATAACAGAAAACAGAAAAATTACAATACACTGGTTAACGTATTTAAACAATAAATATTCATATTTCTAACGGGGTTTCTTTGTAAAACAACAGAAATATTGTGTTTTTTCACAGTTACAGTAATTTCTTGTTATATTACATTTGACATGTAAAATCACAGTTTAGTTTTGTGAATTAATTGGCATTTTGAAAATATATATATATTTTAAATAAACAATAAAATACTGTTATATTACTATTTTTTACAGTGCAGGACATAGCATACTGCTTTTTGAGGTAATTAGAGTTGACTTCCTGATTGGTTTGATACACGCTATGCTCAAAACACATGCAGGTAAAATTGGCTTACAACTGAATACTGCAATTAGCATGTTCAGAAAATGCACGTGATGCTGTCAACATCTTTCTGAATGGAAGCCCGCCTTTCATTAATCGATGCATTGATTGCATGTGCTGCCAGATCACTGTTGATAAGAAATATTTCCAGCACCTTCCCATCAAACTGCAGATGCAAATCAACAGGAGTAAGAGAAGATAAAAAACCTGCAGCTGTTTTAGTCACAGCTGTCCTTGGAGTGTTCTAGATGTTTGTGTTATTTGTTGTGTTTGAACCAGGACCAGCAGCCTCTTCTTGCCTGAAGTTCAGACTTGAAACAGATCTAACCACAGAGGCACTAACACTGTGTTTAACAGTAAGCAAACAACCAATTATTGCCTCACATGCAGCGAGTGCAGGGTGACAGCAGCTTGGTGCTGGAGCCTCTGCGGGATCTCCTCCATGTTTACCATCTGCAGCTTTCTCAGGTTTAGTTCTGCAAAAAGAGCTCTTACTGGCTGTTGAGAATGCTCTTATGTTCTTAATCTTATTTGATTTTAATAAAACATGAAATTATGCAAATAAATAAAAGAAAATTCTGCAACACATTTGAATATTTTTGGTGCTTTTTAGGGCTCCATGCTGGTGACAACATTTATTTTCACATGCACACCAGTAAGTCTGTGTAAGGTAATGTCTCAAAAACTCTTTGCAGGGAACTCTCTTTATTTTTCTTTCAATGAAAGGTGGTTACTGGCTGAACAGGTGCTGGACCTGGACACTGATGAGATAATTGAAGATGCCAGGGGTCGAGGAGATCACACTGAAACAAAAGGTTGACTGTGAGGAAGATGTTGGAATATCACAGCAGCCTGATGGACCAAACAAACCTGTGGCAGAATCTTGATAGTTCAGTCATTAAAGGAGCTATGAGGAGAATCTATTACCGGTGACATTAAGACTCTGCTACCCATGAGCACATGCGGCAACTGTCGTAATGCTGCATTCCAGTAACCTCGGAACTGGGAGTGACATCATCTCGGACTTATCGGCGTTCCAGTTGAAGTCTGAAAAAAACATGCTGATCTACCAGGCTATTGTTAGCTGTTGTTAGCACGCCCTGCGTTGTTGTTCACAAATATCACATGAAGAATGTGATTATCACTATGGCAGCATTTTTGTAAATATAAGTCTAACAATACTATGTATACAGCTGATCTAGAGCAACACACCCCAGTCAGAAGTGCAAATAAATGGATTATTACAGGAGCTAAATAACTGTTCACACTGGGGGCATCCATCTTCCATTGTCAACTCAGGGGTGGCGAGGTTTCACTGAGTTCCCAGTAGGAAATTCCGACTTCGAGGGACGTTCCAGCTGCAGTTTCCTACTTGGAATTTGGAAATTTCTACTTCTGACTACAACTGGAATGCACCACAACACGTTACCGAAGCCAAAGCGTGTGTTTGTTGTGATGCTAATGAATGCAGCTCAGACCTTCCTCAGAACTCTGCATTGCTTTACAACTTCTTTTTTCAACAACTTACAGGATGCAAAGCCACGAGGTAATGTATCTCTTTCTAGCTACGTAGTGGTAGTTTTTGATGTGTGAGAACAAGCAATTTTTGGAAAACGTAGTATCATAGTTTTGTAGCTGGCTATATATGGCTACTTACAGCCCGGTGCTCCAAGACGTGTCTGAATAATATAAATTTGCTCTAGTTTTAATTGTCTTGTTCCCAAAGTAGAGTGTCACGGTTAGTCCAGCCCTGTCCAACCCGACAACAAAGCTAAGGAATAGCATTTATAGATAACCTATTTTGATGCTTTAAAACTCAACTTAAAGGATAAGTTCGGTTTCTACAGCTTTCACATTGTTTATAGAATGAAGTAGAACAATATACTCACCCAGAAGACTTTCCTGATCCAAACAGAGCTTCAGGAGATATTAGGATCCAAAATCGAGCGGCGGACATCCGTATAACGGTATTATACCGATGTATAAATAAATTAATGCTCCTAAAACTGCATTAATCCTCCAAAAACTCATTAGTTTCACCAATATTTCATCATGGTCCGCTCACGCTACTCCTCCACGACAGTCTGTGTCGCTCCAGACATGTTTTTGTGACTGTGCTGACCTCTGAACTGAAGACTGCTCTCTGGCCAGCTGTTCTTCTCTTTGCCTCCGCGTCCTCCTTTCGATGAGCTCCCTATCTATAAACTCTGGCTCCAAACTGGAAGGACACCCATCATATTCAAAGTTCTCCTCCACAACATCTTCATCCGATAGATATTCATCCATTTTGCACAAAACTGGAAGAAGAAAGTCGTTGTGTAGCCAGCGGTCTTCCCCTGAAACAATGAGCCATACTGCGGACCATTTTTGGATGATTAATGCAGTTTTAGGAGCGTTAATTTATTTATACATCAGTATAATACCGTTATACGGATGTCTGTCGCTCGATTTTGGATCTAAATATCTCCCGAAGCACTGTTTGGATCAGGAAAGCCTTCTGGGTGAGTATATTGTTCTACTTCATTCTATAAACAATGTGAAAGCTGTAGAAACCGAACTTATCCTTTAAAGTGTGTATTTCCATCAGGCAGATATCTTAAGTGAGACTTTTTTGTAATTACTTAGAAACTCCTCACAGTCCCTTTAAAGAGATACACCAAGATCTTTTTTTCTTTACATGTCTTGCCTCACCCCTGAGTCATGACAAGCAGGTAGACTCCATTCTTTCAAGATGCATGCAGTAACAAGGAAGAGACATGCAGAGCTTACCCACTGCTAATTAGCTTAGCTCTTCAGCAGGTCCTGTGTGCTTGTTGTGTCTTTTTTCACCATGTTATGTTATGATATCTATTTTTAATTAGATTTAGCACTTTAAGAAATTTTGTAAAGAAATACAAGGAGGTGCTGAAAGAGTTATTTTTGAATGCATTTCTTTTGAAACTTACATAAAGTGCTGGTGTTGATCTAGAAAAAAAGGAAATGGAAAAATGGAGAAATGAAAGCCATTAAGTCTTACGATCAAATGACATTTTGTATCTCTCTGTTCCTCGTGTTTGAACTAAAACAGGTAAAAAAGCTTCCAGTTACTCTGCCCCCTCTACTTGGAATGCCCTCCAATCTGAAATGAAATTGGCTGAATTTGTTTTTTTGGAAGTCTTCCGCTCTACCTCGAGAAACTGGCATCATATATCCATCAAACAGTGCCTGTGTTCTTAAATTGTTTCTCAGAATTACTCCTGCATTGAACTGCTTGTATTTTAATGCCTGTTGCTGAACCCTGTCGTACCGTAATGGGTCTTTTACCAGGTTAAATAAAAAATAAAAAAAGAAATAAATAAGAAATAGATAATGTAACATGGCAAGGCGAAAAAAAAGAGTCACAGCAAACAGGATGATTTGGAGTTGCTGAAGAGTTCGAGGGTCAAGGATTGTTTTCAATTATGTGTTAATAACCAGAAACCATTCATGCTAACACTCATACCTAAGTCACAAATTAACCTAATGAGCGTGTTCTTGGTCTGTGGGAGGAAGCTAAAGTGGAAAACACGAAAACTCCACACAGAAAAGCTCTGAACCAACAACCTTTCTCCTGATGCATATGCACAACCTGTTTCACCCCTAATCATGCATGACTTAGACCAAAATAAATTTGCCATGTTGATAAAATCCAGCCTTGGTGACGTCTGTTAAGCAAAAGCTATAAAGGGATAATTCAGTATTTTTGAAGTGGGGTTGTATGAGCTCCATATGTCCGTTTAAGTCCATTAGATACAGTAGAAAGTTCTCTCCTCTCCCTCAGTAAGACACAGTCTGCAAGAGTCTGTTATGCAGAACCAGCTAGAAACAGGAAAGTAATGTACCAGGAATTTCTCTGCCTACAAGACCTCCCATCAAAAAATAATACCACAATTTGAGTATGATACATATACATGTTTTTAAGTGCATTAACTATTCAGAAGAATAAAGTTCATCTGGAACTAACAGACTTACGTCATGTGTTCCTCCACACAGATCATTATTATACATCATTATTACTTACTTTGAGGATAAACTGTCATCAGGCCCTTCAGGTTTGGGATAGTTTTTTTAGTTTATCTACAAGAAATTGAAGAATGTCCACAAAACTCTAGGATTCAGAAGAGCAGGAAAATCTGTTTGATGAGTGATACAGATGGTGGGAGAGTCACCAGTATCCTCTGACTCAGACAGACCCTGAAATTGGTCTGTAACCAAGATCCACTCGTGGCAGTAGACTCCTGTTCACACAGGTAACCTCTTGGATCCAAAGTGAATGGAACTTTGTCTCTGTCATGATCACTTGTTTTTTTTTCCTACGTTGTCCTTCCCTCGCAGCGCTAAGATAACATGACAAGCCAGATGGACAGCTCCATATATCCACCACAGAAATATTTCACTAGTCCATCTGGGCAGGAGCCCTTTAAATTTGTTTTCAGGGACAGAACCTTAAAAAAACACAAGCTTGTGATTGGACAATCGTTTGGCTCGTCACATTCATCACAGACCAATCAACATCAAGCAGGGTTGCCTCCTATAATGTAGCATACAAAGCAGCTAATGTAGCGCTAATGGCTAACAACAGTTAACAACAGTTCATGGATGTTAGCCATAGTGGCTAACTTAGCCGCTAACAGCTAACAACAGTTAATGACTGTTAGCCGCTAACTTAGCTGCTAACAGCTAACGACCTTATACTATGGTCTTACACTAAATTGTACCACACAGATGATTCATTTAACACTTATATGTGACATGAACCTCGTCAAAGACAATCCCTACAAGTAAACTTCTGAGGAGGGCAGATTTCACCAAGTTTCACTAAATAGCCATGAGGACAATAGGCTAATCGGCATGTCTGTTCTCAACTTCCGGTTCTCAACTTCCGGTTGACATCATGTCCGCATTTTGCTGCTCCCGCCTCTCTTCCCTGATTGGGCTATTAAGCTGGCAAGACGGACCTGCAGGATTTCAGAATTAGGCAGGTCTGTCTGCTCTGCAAGGAGTCAGAACAAAAGAATTACAATACTTGGTAAAAGTTACACAAGGCTACAACTGGCATCTGAAGTCACTAGCTCATTATGTTTACAACAGCTGAGAGGAAGTGATTCAGCAGCTCAAACAGCTATTTAGTTCCAGATAAACTTTATCTTTCTGAATAGTTGGTGCACTTAAAACCATGTTTATGTAGCGTCCTCTTAAACTGTGGTAATATTTTTTCAAGGGACTTCTTGTAGGTGGAGATAATCCCCTTTGTCCCTGGTACCATTCTTCCCAGTTTGCAGCTGGTTCTGCATAGCAGACTCTTACAGTCTGTGTCTTACTGAGGGAGAGGAGAGAACTTTCTACTGCATCAAATGGACTTAGTGGACACATGGAGCTCATACAACCTCACTTCAAAAATACTGAACTGGCCCTTTAAGAGCTGCAGGCAGTCCTGTTCTCAATAACGTCAGAAGCAGAAACCAGAGCTTCTCAATGGTTTTCTTTTCCACAGGGAGTCAGAGCACCTGAGGGTCCTTTGGTACACCATGTTATGGTGCTCTGCATCAATAATGCTACATGCTAGAAGCATGCTTTACAGGAGTCAAATGGAGAAAATCACTACAGACTGAAACTTTCAGCAGTGACAGAGTCCTGTCGATCACGCAGTGTAAAGCTGTGAAGCCCAGTATCATGAATACTACATCAAGAGAGGTCATGAAAAATAAATCCACTCGATACAAACACACAAACAAGAAAATCCAGCACATTCTAACACACTGCAGCTACAGAAGAGGTGCTTGTTCCAGACATTCAGTGTTGTTTTTAGGGGAGTAACAGTGCAGGTACTGCTGTGTGAACAAAAAACGTGCTTTCCTGCATACGTGTAGGACTAAACTGAAGGGAACCGTAGATGCTAGTGGTGGGCAGTACCTAATTTTTCCAAGACAGTCCATCTGCAGACCTCCACTCTCAGCCGACTAGCTTGCAGACTCTACACCTCCATCGTCAGAAGGAAGTGACGTCATGATCACCTCCAATGTGAGAAGGAAATGGTGTCAGCGTTTTCGGTTACCATGGTAACTTGATTTGTCAGTCGTGTCACATTAAAAAACACAAAGTTAAAAATGCGTAATCTCTGTTTGGTGTAATGATCTCGAGCGTTTTCGTTTCCTAGAGACACAGTTGCTTTATTTTGCTTGACAGTCCTATCACAGCCTCTGTGTTTACAGTCTCTGCTGTTTTAACCGTAACACGGGGACAAAGGCAGCATCAATTCAAGGTTTTATTAGTTAAGACCCCTTCACACCGCTGAGGTGGGCACCAACCGCTTTTCTGTCCTACTGCCGCGGTTAAAACTGTTTCCCGTCTGTCGCCTGTCACTCATTAAAATGACTGGAGGTGGCGCAAACGCGCCGGTGTGAAGTGGGGTATATAATTATTTATATTTATGTCACGTCCGTTTCACGTTGGAGGTGGCTTTCGATTCACACTGGAGCAGCCGTTGGCCGGCTGAGAGTGGAGGTCTGCAGCTGGACCCCTCTCAATTTTTCATACTGATATGTTGCGAATACTTTAGCCTGAAAAATGATTGATACAAACACTGATACAAATCAGTGTTCATTTATATTTTTCACCAACCAACTACTGGGAATACTGGGAATATAGTTTTGACCATCAGACCTAAAATTGTATGGAATTAATCATTTTTGTCCATTTAAAAAATATTCTACCATTAAACAGTGAAATCACAAATAGATGCAGCTGCTTCAACTTTCCCCTTCCAGTTAAACGCCTGCCAAGTTTCAAGCCAATTACCAGCCAACATCCAGCCAATGGGAGTGACTTCACCATAAACATGCCCATCTGATGGTGCTTCCACAAGAGCTCATCCAATTGGCTTGTCCTTAAAGGAGTAGTAGGGAGTATCTCATTACAGTCATGACACTGGGCAGGTCTCGGCATGTTCCAGTCACGGGCCAGTCAAGATTGGAAATATTCAAGTGGCTCCATCTGTGGTATTTTTTAATAAACAGATAACCATTACCACCCTTCCAGTGCAGCTGGATCAACCTCAAAGTAGGATGGCCCAATCAGAGTCCTTTGAAGTAGGATAAGGTGGGACAACAGACAAAGCTACAGACTGTAAAGAGATTAGCATACATGCTAACCGCTTAAGTAGCAGTTTTATCCGATCTGAGCCACATTTCTTTATTACCTCCGCCAAGAAGGTTGTTTTTGGGAGAGTTTGTTTGTCTGTCTGTCCGTCCGTCCGTCTGTGAACAAAATAACTCAAAAAGTTATGGATGGATTTTGATGAAATTTTCAGGAAATGTTCAGCATGGGAAAAGGAAGAACTGATTTGATTTTGGTGTTGATCTGGATCAGCGTCTGGCCGTGATTTCTGTGAATAACTACTGAACTAAAATAGATATCATTATGAATTCAGTTGCGAATGGTATGTTTTCATGGTCAAGGAATCTAAATATTTAGATGAAATAAAGGTAGGACTAATATTTATGGTAAAAATCACAATATGGCTGAGGCGCTGACGGAGGTCTGCGCTCTCCGAGTGCTTTTCTAGTTAGACATGTTTCGATGAGAGTTTGTTAAATGAGGTGGCTAATCTCTTGTATATTACACAGCTGCAAATATACTTTTTTTAATGTATTTTTGGGGCATTTTGTGCCTTTATTGATAGGAGAGAGACAGTGGATAGGCTTGTGAAAGGGGGTGAGAGGATAGGAGAAGACACTCCGCAAACTGTTCACAGATGGGATTCGAACCTGGACGGGCAGAAGCAAGTAGATGGGGTGCCTGGTTGCTAACCACTCCGCCAAACCAGCACCCCGAGCTGCCAATATACTTTTGAAAGTTTCTGCCCATTCCAGCACTTTCTATGGGCTGGTTTCAGGACAATTGAATTATATCGAACAGTCCTTCTAGTGATTCAGTTTATATTATTGTTCTCTGTTGCACTTATTTATGAATCTTTTTAAACTGAAAAATATGTATAAAGGACTTTAAAAGTCACCTTAAATTACTTTGTGACGACTATCAATGCATTAAAGTTTATTTTTGTCAGAGCTCTTGCTTAGCACAGACACTTTACTTCATGCCAAAAGAGGACTTTTAAAAGCATTTACACTTTGATACCAAGTATTCATACTCCTTAAAACATGCCAGACCAGCAAAGACACCCCAACTGCTACCCCACAAGTCTCCATACACAGGATATTTGAGATTCATCTTGGAAACAACATTGAAGACAGACATGGTGACAATAAAATATGGACATTATATCTTCTGTGAATTCAGTTTTCTGGAGAGGAAACAGTTTGTAAAGGAGTAAAACTTTAGTTTTAGAAACTTGATCCTGCCAAATCTTCACATATGGTCAGATTTTCGTCAGATAAACTCATTTTTTGGACTCTGGACATGATTACATATCTCCTTTGACGTTTGGACTTGCACAGACACTTTTCATCTTTGTGGACATCCATCCTGTCACCTCCATCTGTCCTCCTCTACAAGGAAGAGGTGCTAATGATGCTGTCAGCTATTAACAGAAACAAGAGCCGTTCAGGTATGTAGTGATTTGACCAGGAGGAAAATAATGAGCGTTTATGACAAGCAGCAGAGAGGATCCTGGCTGGTCCATGGCAGGTCTGTGATGGCGCCTGCCTACCCTGACTGTTTAAATAAATTGTAAACTATAGGCCAAGTTTGTGTGAGTTTGTGGTGCAAAGTTTGTTCCCATTGATTTGGAAGTTACTTTATCAAACAAGGCAAAGGTAGAGGTGATTTGGTCTTGTGAGGGAAGCACCACCTCATGGAGACACCCTGCAGATGCATGGATGGACGTGACTCAGTGCAATTTAACACAACCCTAGAGATAGGGGCAATTTCCAGTGCTGGAACTCAGCTGGGAATTGGCTGGTGGCTGGCTAGAAGTTAGCAGTCAGCTGGCTGGAAGGAGAAAATTAAAGCAACTGGATCTGTTTGTGTTTTGTTTTAAATATGTGTGTGAGAAAGCCTGAGAGTTCACGTGTGTATTTTTTTTTCCTCATTTTTAGGGGATATTTTATAGCCATATCATTTTATAGAGGAGAGAGGCAGTGGAGAGACTTGTGAAAATACAGTATATATGAGAGCTTATTCTGTGTGAATGTTTCAGTGAGAGTGTGTGTGTGTTTTTCCATTGTGTGAGTCAGAAAATAATGTTTTAAAAATATGTGTTTTTGTGAGATATATTCCTAACAAGAGCCTATGTGGGTTTTGGTGAATTTAAATGAGTAATTATGAGTCCAAAAATGGGAAAATGCAAGAGAAGTTGTGTCTGAAAGAGTTCTGAGGTACAGCATGTACCATATAAAAAAACTTACCAAATGTAGACTCTTAGGCCCCATCCACACGAAGACAAAACGCTTAACAGTTTCCAAAATGGTCGTCATAAGGACGAAGGCGTCTCAGAAAATGTGTGCGTCTATATGAATGCACTCAATGAAAACGCTGTAAAACACATGCCAGACCTCTAGGGCCGCTGTAACAATATGACAGAAACAAACGGAAACAGACGAAAAAACAGTGGGCATGCGCACTTTCTGCAAAAGTTGTAAACAGACACAGAGACAGACAAACAGAGACCACTGTATTGTGTCCTCGATAATTGTTTGTTCAACTCGGTGGTGATTGAGAAGAAGGAGATTTTGCTGCAACAGGGATAGTAGGGACACTAGCTTCATCAGCACATATGCTTCACGTACGCCGCCATTGTCGTTGCCGCGTGTGGCGCATGCATGTCAATGAGGATATGAAACTATGATGTAAGTGTATCTGAAAACTTGCGGAGAGCCAGTAATCACGGAGCTGCGTATAAGGCATTTCAAAATCTTTCCACTCTGGAACCTGGTTTCAAAAATGATCGTTTACAGACCCCCAAAACGCCATCTTCTTATGGATGATACGCAGATTCGGCAAAAACTTAGGCATTTAGACCTCAGTCTGGCTTTGTGTGGATGGGGCCTAACTCAGACAAAACTGAACCAAACTGAACTGACATGTGTGCAATGTTACACCCCTACTCATTAAGTTTGGTACAAAATGTAATTTAATAACATATAAAGAAGATCTGAGAAAATCCTGTCATCCAGTCTTATATTTCATTTGTTAGTTGTTTATAAAAGCACTCAGTCAGGCTCATATGGTAGGAAAAAGTAAATTAAATCAAATAAGTCATAAAAGGATCACTTTTTGCATTGAATACACACTGAGGATGTTAAGCTTTCAAAGGCATTTTAAACATGGACTTTACCAGGCCACTCTGCATTTATTTGGCTCTTCAGCCAAACCTATAGGACTCTGGTACATTAAGAGCTATTTAATAATCAGGCAGTAAATTTAATCTGACAGAGGTCAATGACAAATAGGTAAATATGAGACAACTTTGTTCACTACGCTGGAATAGTCTGGCATTAATATTCCGAGAAATAAACAGTATATCATAAAATTTAACAAGAGGTGACTGAAGTGATAAACAAAGTGATTAAAGGAACACTCCAGGGGTGCTGGTTTGGCGTAGTGGTTAGCACCCCATGTACTTGCTTCTGCCGGTCCAGGTTCGAGGTGACCAGGTGACCAGTTTGCAGAGTGTCTTCCCCTGCTCTCTCTCCCCCTTTCACAAGCCTATCCACTGTCTCTCTCCTCCAAGACTCTCAGCTCTCCAAGACAGAGTCTGTTTTGTAACAGATTCCAGTCTGCAGGAGCAGCAGGTCTGAAGCCTCTTTTACCTTCAAGACAAACTTTGGGGACCAATAGCAAGAGTAGATTTTGTGACTGAGTCACAGAACGAAGACTGAAGCTTCCAGAACTTTTCACATGAATATAATTATTCCATTATTATTTATTATTGATTGCAGAGAGTAGAACAGGAAACACTGACAGTGAGTAGAGGAAGCAGGTGTAGGGAATGCTTTCATATGTTATAGAAATGAACATTAGCTAATTGAATTATCTTAGTATCTAAGTATGATATTATTTGATCCTAGAAATAAAGTAAGCAAAATAAGATCATCAATATGGTACAGTAGTAAAGGCAATAATTTAGCAAAACGAGACAAGCATGAATACAAATAAAATGAAAATTACCAAACTTAAAATATATACTGAAAAAAGCAAGATATGGCCCAGAGTAAAAATAAAAGTATAGATTTTGATTTTGAGATCCCATTTATGCTCCGAATGTTCAAAATAAGAAAAATAAGTTGTTTAAGTGACCTGGCTGTTCTGTTTTGTGTGTTACTAATAATAATAATGTGCAGTGATTCAATGTAAAAAAAAAAATTGCAGTGAGTGCAATGTCACTGTTATCCGATTACTCGATTTATCACCAAAATATTTGATAGAGTAATCGATTACAAAAAGAAACGATAGTTGCAGCCCTAGTGCATATAGCAAACAGAACTGTTTTGCATAATAACTTTAAAAACATGGTGAAGGATGTGGCCGGTGGGTTTTTGTAAGAGATGGGCCATCTAATGGATGGTAACTGGCTGGAAGCTGACAGGCAGCAGACCAGGAGGGAAACACAGACAGCTGGATCTTTAAAGAGATGGATAAGCAAGGGTCCTGTCTTTCTTTCAAAATGAAACACGTGGGCCTTTACAACTCAATATATGGAATTTAAATGAGCTACTTTAATTTACTTACAGCCTGTTACCAAATTCTCTGGCTTAGTACCCTTGAACAGCCCCATGGCTGGGAACTCCTTTTCTTAACCATTGAGCTGAATCATCAACACTTACAAAGAGAGGGTTGGTGAATGCTATGAGCTGAGTGATTTATTGGGGGAGTAAATGTGTTTGTGGATGCGAGGAGCATGGTGTAGGAGGCACAGCAGGTCCGCAGCTTGCTGCAAACAACAGGTGCAAGAAGGGAGGCGAGAAGTTTCACCCTGCTGAGCTCCTATATGTGTGTGAGAGTGTGTGTGAGAGTGTGTCCCATAGGCATGGACCTATTAACATCTTTGATTCAGAGATTTTCTGCAGTCCAGAGAGTATATTTGGTAGGCAAACAGATGGCATAGTGGAATAATTTCTTCAGTGGCTTGTGAAAACATGTCTTTTTATATTATATCTAAAATAGAGAATGTAAGCCGATTCCAGATTCAAGATTTGATCACATACAATTAGCTTTAAAACTTGATGAGGTGGAAAATTGTTCACGCAGGTTACTTGTTGCCAAAAACTCCTCTGTTGTTCTCATTAAATTTCTGATCCTGCACCTGAAACTGCACAGCCCAATTTCCTGGAAAATATTCATGCCTTTTTTTTCCCACCCTGCATACTTGATTAACCGGGTTAAACAGCACAGTATCAAATTAAATGAGAGGGGGGAAAAAACAGCATCCAGCATCACTCTGCTAAATCGTGTGCTAGTAATCTCATAATCAGTTCCATCGTGTGGGGGGAAAAAGTGCTCGGCCAACTCGTGGAGAAAAAAATACTTCTCCAACAAGCCAATTATCTTGCTTTCTGTAGAGATCTGAGGCTCCTGCAGCCTCCATCTTCAGTACAGGACAATCATATGCCAGGAATACATGGGAGGCACAGCCAAAAATGTTCAGCGCCCCTGATGTAGCGACGCCAACACAACAATGCTGAATCAAGATTACAGGAGGACTCGCGGACAGATACATCCTCAAACGCTGCAAATCTCTGCTGAGTAAATTAAGTATTGACTCATATGTGACATGTGTTTGGCTACCACAAGGATAAGACTTTGGATAGACACTCCTGCTGCTTTTTTATTTTATCTGCAGTCATAGGATGAAGGGTTATTCATCACTGTAAAGCTGCGAAACAGCCACATTTCAGAAGCTGTTCAGGAAAATGTCAGTCCTTGTTACCAGAACCATAATCCAGGGTAAACAAACATAAATTCACTTTATCCAACTCTCATGGCTGGCATAAATCTGAATAAAAGGAATTTCACACACACCATATTGAATAACACAAAACCCAAAATCCATTTTCACACGATTGCATGCATTTTTTCTGCTTTATATTTCATTTCCACTGATAAATGGGTAAGAATAACTTGTCCATGAGCAAACATCGTTGTTATTTCTTTAACATTTAGAAAATAATCCTTTTATTTCTCCATTGATTAACATACATCCCAGGTAAAGCTTATGCAATCACGTGTAGGGATGGAAATTCACAAGATTTAATTGATAACAATTTCCATTATTGACTCTGCTTATCAATCCCATCCCTTTTATATTCCCTTATTGATTCCTGGGGATTTTTGGTCTGGGAAAAGTTGGCCTATGTAGACATTCATTAACCTTGAACAGCTGGATTGGCCTGATTTAATAAATGTCTATGATTAGGGAGCAGGAAGTGACAGAACATACAGGGATTGGCACGGATGCTAACAGCTTCTGTAGCAGTTTAAACAGATCTGGACTGGATTTTTTTTTATTTAAAGATGCTATGAGAAGTTTCTAAGTAATTACAAAAAAGTCCCATTTTTAGATATATACCTGATTGAAATACACACTTTAAGATGAGTTTTATAGCATCAAAATAGGTTATCTATAAATGCTTTTCCTTAGCTTCGTGATCGGGTCGGACAGCCGGCTACAAAACTACGATAAGTTCTCAAAAAAATTGCTTGTTGTCACACATCAAAAACTACCGCTGCGTAACTAGAAAGAGATACATTACCTCGTCTCTTTGCATCCTGTAAGTTGTTGAAAAAAGAAGTTGTAAAGCAATGCAGAGTTCTGAGGAAGGTCCGAGCTGCATTCATTAGCATCACAACGAACACACGCTTTGGCTTGGGTCATGTCTTTACCACAGTCGCCGAACGTGCTCATGGGTAGCAGAGTCTTCATGTCGCTGGAAAGAGGTTCTCCTCGTAGCACCTTTAAATAAAAAAAAAATCCAACAACACTGCAAACTTCTCTACAGTAGGGATATTTTTGCTCCACCTCTGACATGTTTTGCAGAGTTTAACAAAGTAGATAATGTTCTGAAGCGCAGTAGCACCCACCCATGCTGCAGAAGTCTGTGATGATAATATAACAGCAACCGAACAATTTATATATCCTAACTTCAGTGTAACATGTGAATAAACGTATCAACAGCATTGATTTCAGAGTTGAGAGAAGCATTGAACCATGCAGAAGTGAGTATAAAGCAGCACCTGAGCAAGAAAGCTGCAGAGTTTTATCTCCTTATCCAACAGCAGTGTAAGGCGGCTATTTGGATGCATGAGAGACCCCATTGTTTTTTGTTTAAAGTTTAAAGATAAACTACAAAACATCAACTCACAGATGATGTGCTGTGGAAACAACACTTCTGATATCCAGATGCACATTTAATGTTGTTTGACTCTAAGCTCTTGCCTCAGTGAAGTACCTTGATAACATACTGCAGTGTTCAGATTTGACCTCCTCAGACTTTCTGCAAAATTACGCAGGTAAAGACAAGGTGAAAAAATCGTCGATATCCAAAGTGTGCCATGGTTAGTGTTGGGGAAGTTACTTTTAAAAAGTAGTGTTTGCTTGTTACTAGTCACTTCTGAAAAAAGGAACTCATCACTTTACTTAGTTACCCTCTCCGAAAAGTAACTTTTCACGTTACGTGTTACTTTTACGTTACTTTTACATTGCTCGACTTTGGACAGAACCCCATATCTGTTCCTAAATGTGAAGGCCTACAAAAAGTTCTACTACAAAAAAGAACACAAGTTATTTCTTTTGTGCTCTTTATTTTACTAAATCATGTCACATACCCTATTCAATCAGAGCTCCTGTCCAGTGTTTCCACATAAAAAAAGCAACCTGGTTGATTAAAGCAAGCCCAGAATAAGCAACCTCCAGCTGTTTCCTTTCCTAATGTGATATATTACTTTTTTAAAAAGAGAAATCTACATAAAGTGGGTTAATTTTTTTCTACATTACATTTCAATATCACAGTGCCAAGCATCAATGCAAGAAAAGACTGTCGCTTATAATAAGCAGACCTGGCAACTTTGGCTCTGGAGTATGCTCCATGTGCGTGAGTGTGAAACGAGAAAGTGGACAAACTGCCTACTGCAGTCGTGTTTTGTTTTATGTTAGGAGCTGGAAGATAATCAGGGGGATTCACATAGACAGAAGAGCCCCAAGAAACAACTTCACGTTTAGAAACAAGCCCAAGAAACCACGACCCATGGCTGTGACTCACGAGATTTGCGACCCTTAGAAGCTTATAACGAGCAGACTTGGCAACGCTGCTCGTGTTTATGCGAGCAGCTGAGAAGGCAGCTTTGGTGTCAGAGCTGTCCGTGGGAAAAGTAACGTTGCGCCGCATTAAAAAAGAAACTACGTTTCGTTACCAACTTTTCAGTAGTGGTGCGTTACTTTATTTTTTACCCAAAAAAGTAGTTACACACAACCTTGGCCATGGTATTGCCCCCCACTACTGCAGTCAAGGCAGGATGGATCCATGCTTTCACGCCGTCCACCAAAAATTCAGACCCTACCATTTGTTTGTTGCAGGATAAACTAAGACCCCTTTACAGAAAAACAAAAATGGCTAAAAACTGATAATTTTCAATGCGTTTTTGCCTCCTGTTTACACAAAAACAGTGCCCGGAGTGCCTTTAAAACCAGGGTCCAGATTGGAAAGTCTTAAAAGCGTTTTCATATCCTTCTCCGTGTAGATGAGATTCAGTGTTTCACCGTGAAACACTGACACCACCGTATGTACAGTACTGTTTCACATGTGGACTGAGCATCCAGGGAAAACAGCAACAGCTTCAGCGGCTGTGTGCTGGTTACTGTGCTCAGTTTGTTATCCAGACAAAAATATCTAGACACGTTTGTAGTCCAGACAAGAAACTCCTGCGTCTCTGTGCGTCCACTCGCCATTGTTGTTTATGAAAAGTTTGTCTTCACCCTAAAATGTTCGTGCACAGATGTGTGTTTTAACACTGCTGTTTCATTACCAATCTACAATGCCACCTACTGGCCTGGTATGGACGCTACAGAGTTTTCAGTCATTCTCATGGATCCATATGAACACTGACGGTTTTAGTAGCACCTCTTTGTAAAGCCTATTTGAAGACACAAAGTTAAAACCATTCAGTTTCTGGTGAAAACATTGATGTGTAAATGGGGCCAAAAGCTAATCAATGTGGCAGCGTTTTTCCAGCCTGAATTGTGACTCTTGGTGTCTTCATGTGCTGATGTTGCTCATAGGCTACAAGATTTGACCTCTCTTGAATTTGGAAGTAGTCAATGAAGAACGTTCTCATTTTATTTTCTGGAACCACCCTGGCCTTTCTCCTCTGGCCTCTGGCAAACAGTTGAATGATGCCTTGAGAATGCCTCTCATTGGAAAGTATCTCTTTTTGGACCATTCTCTATAAACCGTACAAATGGTTGTGTGTGAAAATCCCAGTTGATCAGCAGCTTCTGAAATACTCAGCCTGTTTGGCACCAACGACCATGACACATTCAATGTCAGGTTGATCCCCTTTACATCCATTCTGATGCTCAGTTTGTGAGTTGTACATTACTGAAGAAGCATTTAGAGCTCTAAATGCTGTGAGTATAACAGATTTAGAGATGCAGTTAACTTTGATGGCTTAACGCCTGTGTTGCATTAGAAAAAAAATACTTACAAGCACCACTGTAGAAGAGGCTGAAGTTTGAAATAAGATGTGATCTCACAAAGCATTGGAGAGTGCAGATACTTAAAAGCTGTCAGATTTTCAGTCTCTTTTCACCAAAACCTCCTGCAAGCAAAAGATGGAGCTCTGCCTCGATCACACATACTGCAAGGCTGCAGAATAACATCCATTTGTACCCATAATCCAGCACATAGTCAAAATGTTAGGTCTAAGATCTGTAAAACATAATGAGACTGGGGACATGTCCATATGTTTACAGGAGTTTCTGATGGCATTGTTTTGGGCATTTTGGCCTTCTGTCTACGAGCAATTGGCACTTTGGCCTCCTGAAAATGCAAAAGTTCCTGCCAGGGTGAAGATTTCCAGAAGCTCCGTTCATGGTGTCCCGATGTGGACGGAGAAAACAGCATTTGGGGCCAAAAGAGTGAAATGAATTTTAACAGATTTAGAAACAGACGAGAACTCATGAATACAATGAAATAACAGTCTCTGATCAAGCGCATTCAATATGTCTTCGATTGACATACAAACAATACAATTTCTGCCAAAAATGCCTGCTAACTTCAAACTAACGGTCAAACTTGTGGTTACAATAAATCTAAAGATGTAGATGTTTCTGATCATTCTGATTGGTCAGACCCGAGGTTGAAGGTGGGTGGGGCCATGGGGAGTTTATGATGTCATAAGTTTAAGGACCAACTAAAATCACAACATGTCAACCAGTCCACTTGCCAATACAGGTTTTACAAGCTGTCAGTCAAACTCTAATACACCGACATAATCCTCAGAAAAGGTCTAATAAAAGTCTCTTTTACATTTGTAAATAGACTTGTGTAGTGGAAAATTGTTGTTAAATGACTTGTTAGCATTACTGTTAATGTTTTTTGTTTTTTTTTACACATGCCTTTATGATTATTCTCTCTTTCTTTACATACTTCCAGTGATGAAATGTTGAATGATGGTAAATTTTAACAACTTGAGTATCTTTCTGTTTAGAATTAGCAGGAAGAAGAAGTTATGAAGTATCACACTGATATGCAGATGTAACGCTGTCGATATTAATCACTTATTTTGCATTATGTTGGGCTTTTTATTCATCAGGGACAGTTTTACTTATATGCTGAGCCTTGGTCTGTCATTTTGGTTATTATACAGCATCCATAATACTATTCCTATATTTGCATTTAATATGTGTATATATTTTCTTGCACATTTAGTAGGGCTGGGACGATTCACTTTTCTCCCGATTCGATTTTTTAACATTTTTTAGGTGCCGATTCGATTTAAATTGCGATTCTACGATATTGCCGATTTTTACAATCAGTAGTTAGCTTTTTTAACACCAGCGAAAAAAATGAACAATGATGATGCCTCCAGACTATATCAGGAAAAATACACATCACATGTGAGTCTGTTTTTAGGGTTTATTCAGCAATATATTTTAACCAGCTGTTTATACTCTCTCTTCAAAAACCTGGATTGCATTTAAAAGTGGTTTATTAACCCCTTAGGCACCAGAGTTTTTCAAGAAAATATTCAATTTTGCTATCAAGATTTAAAAAGGCTATAGTTTCAAAGTGGTTAGTTTTCCCACCCATCATCATCACTGTAGTTTACGGGCTGAGCATGAACGCCTCTGCTGCCTTCACTGTGCTTTTTACCCCCGGCTTCTCCCTAGTCTGACCAGAGCTCATTCCCGCTAACACCATCACTTTTCGCGGTGTTTTGAGCTTCCCTGCATCTCAGACCACGTCCCCTCCTCGGCACTCGCCGATTACTTCCACCCCAGCCACAGAGAGGCAAAGCATCGGCCTCCGTATGTGCTGCTTGGGGACTGTAATGGCGCGTGGACCCGCTCCCGCTGTGCGCAAACGCCAGTTTTGTCCTCACTGGACGACTGACCGTCATCCTCAGAGAGTAAATATTCGTCAGATTCAGAGTCAGCCAGTACTTGACAAAGTCCTCTCAGCATCTTGAGTACTCTTACTCACTTGCAATCACTCTGTGCATGTCTCTCTTTTCCTCTCTCTCTCTGCTCCGCTCTACAGCCTCACTAGTGTCCCTCGGTCTAGTGTGTGTGTTTCAAAAATAAATATACGCCAAAACTTTGAATAGAAACCTGTCACCTGTCCACTATCTGCTGGTGAAAAGTAGTAACACTTCTTAGCACTATTTTAAGAGCTATGGCCTGTTCTATAAAGCAATGTAGCTTGCTGCAATTTTGCGACTTTAGCGGCTAAAGAGTTTGGGGGGGGGGTGATCGATTTTTGAACAAAAAAATCGATTTAAAAATCTCCAGACAAAAAAATCGCGATACTTATGTGAATCAATTTGTTCTCCAACTCCTAATATTTAGTCATATATACACATTTAACATCACCATTTGATGTTACTGAGAGGTTCTTACTAAAAGTGAAATTAAGTACCAAATGTTTTAACTTTTTCAGGATCTTAAAGTAGTTAGGAATGACACAAAATGTGTTCTTGTAAAGTGTTTTAATAATGCTTTATAATCTCACGATGTAGTTAGAATTATAGCACAGTATAGTATACTGACTTTTTGTTATGATTGTAATAATTTTATATATGTGTCTATATACAGCAGTCTCACACACTATTAACAGATTATCACCCACATCATAGAGTCTAAATACATATCTAATGGAGTCCATGTTTTAAAGTCACAATTATTAAACAAAAGACAAGTATTCTAAGAAAGTACATACTGTACTAAACAATCTCACAGTGTACAGATCACTCTGTACCCAGAGAGGGGCAGGAAAGCACGACCATATTTGGGCCTAAATAGGAAGCCATTTTGGATCAATTCAGCCTTTTTGAGCAAACCATAAAATAAAGACTGAAATACCTCTGGCTGTGATTTAATGGCCAAAACAAATTAAGTTTGGACTCGATAGGAGAGTATATAGGTATATAAGAGGGTAAATTACACCACTGTAAAGAAGAATTAAAATAATGTGACTGTTGAAGAGAGATGGGGAGGAACCTTCGCATAGACAGGGGAGTCCACTCATCAGGCTATATAATATGCATTCGACAGCTTGAGCTTCAGTTGTTTTGGGGTGTTGTGATGCAAAGCAACTCCTGTTTGTTATTGTTCACCTTGTAACTTTAATCAACAACGCTTGTTGAAAGTGGAATTTGCCTGCGCTCGTGCTTCCCTGACCTGCAAGAGCACAAATTTTCACATCTGTTTTTCATCTTAGCTGCCATTTAAAGCGAGGGTCTACGATCTGAAAAACAGTTTGGCTGATGAGACAGATTTGAAAAACGCAGACTGCCCCCCCTTCACTCACCCCTCCCCTCCGTGTTCCGAGATCCCGGCCCCCAGCTCGTGTCGACTCCTAACAACACAGCCCCTCTGAACCAAAAACAGCTCCGCTCAACTGACAGTAACAAACACGACAGTCATCCCCCTTGTAACACACAGCGGTAGCCATTTCAATTTGACCGGCGGTGAAGCCGGTCTGGCGTTGCCAGAGCAGAGCCGATTGTGGGCAAGGATTTATCTTTCTCGGCGTGTCCTCACCAGCTCAGTTTACAATGCTAACGGTGCGTGGCTAACTTATGCTAAAATCTATTAACAGAGCCCACCCACTCCGACCAACAACATTCAGTCATTAGCCAGTATAGGCACAGACTAGCCAGAGTTATTCAGCAGACATCTCCCACTGTAGTAAACAAAGTTATTACCTGTTCAACCAGGGACGGCGGCCGGTGCTGCAGCCGTTCGCCAGCCGGCGCCCAGTGCTAGGGCCGGTGCTGCGGTCGTTCGCCAGCCGGTGGCCCGTGCTGCGGCTGGCCGGCACAGTGTTCAACAATCCCAAATTATTCTGCAGCTTTTTCCACCATACAATTATCCAATGTTGATTCTCCGTTGGGACCGGTATTGCTCATATTTTTTCCTTACTTCAGCCTTTTCCTTGAAACTTTTACTTTTCCCTCCCTTCAATGTGGAGGGTAACAGAAGCGGCCTCCCGGTTTCGGTGCACGTCTTCTCTGGCTCCATGACGCTTAAGCAGCTGTGCAGCAAGCTGCTCACTGGTATATGAGGGAGGTAGTGGGAAGGAAGCGGGACGGTGCAGAGCAGGGGAGACAGGGGATTGGATGGACTCATGGACCAATCCGAACCACCGGGATTGGTCAACTATTATGCTGCTTTGCACCGGATATACTGAATGGATTTTTTCATTCTTTTTGGTCTTTATATTGCGTAGATCGGAACATAGGACCATAATGGCTTATAAACGGTGTTATTAAGATGTACCAAGGTTCCAAATCGTAGACCACAGCTTTAAGCGCAGAAGTTCTGAGCCAACTCATTCGGTATTAACTGGAAAAATGAGACACTACACTTGTAATGGGGCCCAGGGCCTTTTAGTAAGTTTGGTTTTGATGACTGCTTGAGTATATTCACATAATTCAACAGTCTATCTGGGAAAGAGTCCACAGAAAGTGTTTGAATTTGCCAAACCTTTCAAAAAAAAGTCCAGCAGGTAATCACATTTATTATGAGCCAATCTGACGATGTGGCAGGTAGGCCTCAATTTGCAACAGACTGCATCTGTGAGCTGCATCATTGAGCAAAGTGTCAACAAAGCATGTTGAAAGTGAAGCAAATATATCCTAAATATAGAGAAGTTTATAGCACTGATACTGTATTTGTTTTTCAGGTAATAAAGAAATATGGTCCAGATCTGATTTAACTGTTACTGAAGCTGCTAGCATCTATGCTAACTTCTGTGCAAGTAGTAACTTCCTGTTATCATCTTGCTCCAAGCTCCCTACTCTGCAGATTGAAGCTTGGCAAGAAATATGACATTTGCTGACATTGAAACGGGCTGAATAATTAGCTTTTAATCAAAAAATGATACAATTTCACATTTTAAAGGGGGATTTCTCTTAAATGTATTCTTCTCTGCACAGATTCTGTCTTTCTTAGATGCTGTGCCAGAGCTTTTCTCTTTTTAAGGCCCCTTTCCCCACATAGGTCCACTCTTCTCTCTTGAGAGGTCTATGTGCTCTTTGTGTGTTCTTCAGCTCATTAGGGACCATTCACCTATTTTGGGACGGATGAAAATTAATCAATGGCTGTAATGTGGCTTTTTTTCTTACTTTTGCTGCATGGTGATGAATTTGCACTTTCCTCTCTATAAACAATTCACAAATCACACAGAACACATGATAAATGCACTAAAGGGCATGAAAAAATATTTCTTTAAAGTGGTATGGCTTTTACTCAGCGATTATTAAATAACTTGCTGCACATCACTTACATAAAGTGCTATTAAAAACATTTAAATTTGGATTTTGAAGGATTCAATACATTGACCACAGTGACCCTGTTCTCATTCGTATGTGAATAAATTGTTTTTTAAAGACATAATGTGTTAACAGGATTATTTTGAAACAAAAAATAAGTAAGCCGCTGTGTAAACATAGCCTGCTGATTGTAGGTTGTCTTAATAAAGCATTTGGTTTTAAAGCAGATGTTGTTTCTTTCCTTCAAGCTGAATACAATAAAGAATAAAAGTTTATGGTTGTGAAAATCACACTGTTTGTGTCTCTTTCTGTGTTTACATGTATTTTTTTTATATGCTGTGTGTGATTTATGTGCACGTATACACAGGAGTTAAATGAAATGCAAGGTAAATCACACACTCCATACTTTAATGGTAAAAGGTCTGGTTAGCGGAAAATATGCTTATTCAAATCCCTGGTGGTGCCTCCACTTTTAGAAAGGCAATCAATTCAAAGCCCAGCAGGTCCTGGCTGCATGGATTCCCAATGTGGGATGTGAAAAACACAAATGCTGCAGAATGACAATCCTTTCAGTGCATGCAGTGCAGGGAACACATAACTCCCATTGTGTTCAGGAATTGGACATTTCAGTCTGGGGACATGGCTTTCTTTCAACGCTTTGTCTCGGTCACATGACATAAGAAGTGAATACATTTCATGCACCCATGTAGAGACATTTTTTATTTAAAAAATAATGTTTCATTTCAATATATATATATGTATTTTGTCCTCATAAATCAGCTTGCTTTTTTGTAATTAGAGGTCAGTGTTTGTAAGACAGATTTGAACACATGCCATAAAGGAACATTCTAACATTTTTTTTTTGTCTTGCCTCACTCCCGAGACAATGACGAGCAGTAGTGTTGTGTTACTCAAGACCGATCTTGGTCTCGAGACCATATTTTAAAGGTCTTGGTCTTGTCTTGGACTCGAGAGCATTTTTACTCAGTCTTATCTCGGTCACGGACTGGCCGGACTCGGGACAAGACCGATCAAGACCTGCACTGATCTGCTGTTCAACTTCATAAATGTGAATAAGGAAGAAACACTTGGTAAAACAACAAAAAGCTTCAATTCATGTGTTATTTCCCCTGTGATGACTGCAACCTTCCTGATGTTGTGACTGAGGGAAACCCCCCATACCTGTTAAACCATGTCATGGTTTTTTAAATTGATTTTGATGGTTCTGGTCTTGTCTTGGTCTCGACTCGGTCTCCTCTCCCAAAAGTCTTGGTCTCGTCTTGGTCTCGGCTCATCTTGGTCTTGATCTCCACTCAGCTTCCTCCTCAAAAGTCTTGGTCTTGTCTTGGTCTTGACTCGTCTTGGTCTTGGTCTCGACTCGGTCTCCACTCCCAAAAGTCTTGGTCTTGTCTTGGTCTTAGTCTCATCTCAGTCTCCACTCCCAAAAGTCTTGGTCTTGTCTTGGTCTTGTCTTGGTCTCGACTCAGTCTCCACTCCCAAAAGTCTTGGTCTTGTCTTGGTCTCGACTCGTCTTGGTCTTGGTCTCAACTCAGTCTACACTCCGAAAAGTCTTGGTCTCGTCTGGGTCTCGGCTTGTCTCGGTCTTGGTCTCGACTCAGTCTCCACTCCCAAAAGTCTTGGTCTCCTCTTGGTCATGACTCATCTTGGTCTTTTCTTGGTCTTGACTCGTCTTGGTCTAGTCTTGGTCTCGACTCAGTCTCCACTCCGAAAAGTCTTGGTCTTGTCTGGGTCTCGGCTTGTCTCGGTCTTGGTCTCGACTCGGTCTCCACTCCCAAAAGTCTTGGTCTTGGTGCATTCTGGTCTCGGGTAAGCCTTGGTCTCGGATAGTGTGGTCTTGAGCACAGCACTACTGATGGGACAGCCATTCTTTTGACCATGTTTCCAGTAGCAAAGAAGAGACAGCCAAAGCTCGCCTGCAGCAGTTCGCTTTGCTCCAAACATCGTTTACTCACAACTGCGAGTCAGTTCTCCTCGGTCACTTACAAGAGCTGCTCAAAAGACTCGTTCACAAACGTTGCATCTCTCTTGAAAACTACTGTGGAAGTAGATCAACAAAACAAAGCTTCTGTTTAGGAGTAGAAAGGGATAATATAAACAGTCACAAAGTTTATCTGATGACCTTAGGCAGAGGCTAACACTACCCACTGACCCCCAGTGTTTGAGCTAAGCTAACTAGCAGTGGGTGAGCTGTGCAGTGGCCGTCTTTTCCTTGTTACCAAATGCACAGATGAAATACCGGTGCTTATCTGCTTGTCATGGACTTTGAAGTGGGTTAAGACATGAAAACAACAAAAATGTTGGAGTTTTCGTTTAAGAGAAATACAGCAAATTGGTTATTTCACAAGTAAGGACCACACCATCAACAGAATATGACAATTATTTATTGCCTACAGTGGATAACAAGCAACATAGCAGGAATGTATAGCGGATGACAGTTTGGGGAAACTTCTGGGGGAATCTGCCATAGCTCCTGGGCATGACAAACCCCCTTTTTAAGGCCCCAAGGAAGGAAGGAAGAAGTTTTAAGATAGGGGAGGGAGGGGGGGTGCGTTGAGTGTGCAAAACAAAAGAGGGAAATGGTCTGTTAGAATTTATAGGAACACAAGACAAGGCGTGGTTGAGGTGTGCTCCTGCTCCTGAAATTTTGCTTTAGGCTCCACTTAAATGGCAACACAAAGAAAACAAAAGAAATAATAATTATTGATTTTTGGAGATCTTCATCATTTTCCCCTGTGATGTTGGATAATTCAGCCATTGAAGTTGTGCAAGAGTACAGATATATGGAGACAGTAATTGACGACAAAATTGACATGGAAAGCTAAGACTAATGCAAGATTTGCAAAAGGATCAACAATGTCTTTTTTTTTTAAGGAAGCTAAGGAGCTGCACTATGCTGAAACTCTTATAAAAGCTTTATTCACTCATTAGCTGATGTTTAATGATCACAGTATTAGGTTCAGTTGAACTTCGTCATTTCATACATGTAGGTAGAAGTTAAAAGTACCATGAAGTCAAACATCTTAATGACAGAGGGTCAAGAAAGGGAACAGTTTGAATCTAAAGACCTCTACCTGCCTGATGAGCAGATCTTTAATGGTGTCTTCTGTGTTTTGTTTTCCAGTGTCAGCCAATGACTGTGACTCAGAGGAGAACGCAGAGCTGACCTACTACACCCTGAGTCAAGACTTCACCATTTCTCCTCATGGGACCATTTTCCCAGCGGGGCCTTTGGACTACGAGAGGCCAAACCACCTGTATGAGTTTGTGGTCATGGCTGTTGACAAGGGGGAGGTCCCTCGCACCGGGACCACCACAGTTCGGATAAGAATGGCGAATGTCAACGATGAGGCGCCTGAGTTCTCCCAACACATGTAAGTAGGAGGTGAACTGCAGTGTTACTGCTGATTCTGCCAAAACTTTTCAGAAATGATTGAACACAACAGTAAATGTAGGGAGATCATCTTAGTCTGATGGTAAGAGAGAAAGAACAGTCTGTCTTGTGAGGGGAAGATTAACTGATCTCTGGTTGGTCTGAGCTTGGACTCTGTCTCTGGAAAATATATCAGAGGTACAGTTTTTGAGTGTCTGTGCTTTGCTTGAGTATTATAATTTTTGAAAATATGACTCCTCCTACCTCATGGTCTTTTTACTCGTTACTTTTAAGTAAAGCGCTGAAGCCATCAGATTAAATTTCTTTTCTCTTCTAAAATGTGATCTGCATGTTATTTGTTCAAGTGGTGATGCCGTACCTGTACCTCGTGCATGCACTACTCAGATCGGACAGGTAAACATTGAGCTAACGTTGTTCAGATGATGATTGGTCTTGGCAGTAATGATGGAGGACAGGGAATCTACAAGAGGATGAAGGGACTCTTCTTTTGTGTTGGCAAACCAGAGAAAAAAACAAGCACTGTAGTTTTTCTGCCTTCTCTTTGTTTTGTTTGGTTGTATTTTGGTAAGCTAAGAGACATTCTTAAACCAAGACTTCAGCTGATATACACACATTGTGAGAGCTGTCGGAGCAATGCTGGTTTTTTCTTTGTGTATGTGTGTGTGTGTGTGTGTTGGGGGGTTAAATAATAAAAAAAAAATGTCATCCTTTAGTCCAGTAGTTCCCAAACTTTTCACAGCCAGTACCCCTTCAGACACTTGATCTCCAGCCATGTTCCTCCTACTCTCACACACTTATGGCAGCTAGAAAAAGAAATGTGTCTGTAGGTTTGCAGCCAGCCCCATCTTCCACATATGATATGCATACAAATAAAATCTCTTATTAGAGTGAATTATTTTTCACTCATGGAAGAGTATTAGGGTCATGTCAAATGGAGAAAGTGATTTTGGAGAAGTCGAGATTAAAGTAATTCCAACTTTAAGTTTTGCATTAAAGTTGAAATGGCGACAATAAAGTCAAAATGACAACAATAAAATCAAAATAGAATTTTGTGATAGAAGTCGTTAAGAAAAAGGCTGAAATGTCAAGAGCAAAAGCTGACGTGGGGAATAAAGTCGGCATACATTGTATGCCAACTTTATTCTTGACTTTCCACTTTTTTTATTCATCATTTTGACTTTTATCAAAATGAGATAGACTTTAGTGTTGACATTGTAATTTGGATGTCGTCATTTCAGCTTTTATCGCAAAACTTGACTTTATTCTCATCGTTACAACTTTAATCTTGACCTCCCAAAAATGTTTTTTCCATCTAAAATGGCCCTAATACTCTTCTGTTCTCACTAAATAGATTTATTTACCAGCAATTTCAGTGGGCAACACAAGCTCACTTTTGAAAGTAGAAAACTACATTTCTGGAACATATTCATTAATGAATTTGAAACTGTAAAGTACAAACTCACTACAGCTTTATTGAGAAGGATGGCTTACTGAATTTATGTTAATATAAGAATCTTAGAAAAGTCATGATGGAATTACTTCTCCAAGACGCTTCACCAATCCATCCAAACATTTGCCAGGTTGAACTTACCTGTTTAAATCCTGACAGGTATTTGCGTACCTACTACATCACTTTGCGTACCCCCCAGGGTTACATATACCACAGTTTGGGAATCACTGCTTCAGTCAATCCAATTTTGTTTCAATAGGCATAGGCTTCGTACGAGCTTTTTACTCTACAGGTTCTATGAGCTGGTCAGTGCATTCAGTACGTTGTTTCAGTCAGTAGGTTCTTTAATTTCATTGTGGCAACAATACAATAACACACTACTTTAAAACATTAGGCAATTTTAATATTTAAGTATTTTCAAAGGAAATACCCCGGTACTTACGTTCAAATTGGACTGAACAACAACTGCACAACTCACTTGTATTGGAGTAATTTCTGACCAGGAGTATCTGTACTTTCACTCCAGTAAAAGGAGTTGAGCACTTTGCCCACCTCTGAAAATTACACCACACATTTGGAGTCCAAGATAATCTTTATCCGTCAGATAAACCAGTTATGTACTATGGTGGTAGATCCCTGATAATAGAATTAGTCCGAAAGTGTCACACATGACCAGTGTTGGGCAAGTTACTTCAAATATGTAAAACTATATTTATTACTTGTTACTGTCATTTCAAAGTAATTAATTACATTATACAGTAATAAATACAGTTAAGATAAATACAGTTTTACAGAGTATTACTGTATTTGAAATGTAAGGCATTACACTATTATCACATTACTTTTAAGTTCCTCTGGTCAAAATAAGAGAAATATGGATTTGTCATTCTAAATGTAGCTCATTAAAAAAGCTCATTACACATCCAGTGAAGGTGATGTGGTGTCTATCTGACTGAGTTCAGCTTAAGGCTAAAAACAGGAGAATATAACAGACACATTGATGCTCATGGCACAATACAAGAAACCATCAGAGCAAAAACAGACACACGGCTATAATTTCATGGACAAGGCACAGGTGCGGCGCACCTGCCCTGCGCTGCGCGCGCTGCGCCGACAGGGTGTGTCCAGCACACTTTGCAAGTTTCCTACAGTGCTAAGAGAGGCGCAATCAAATGAACGCCTCTCCTTGCTTTTAAATGCGCTGCAGCCGAGGCGCAGCGACTGATTGGTCTGACTGATACCCGCCACAGCGGCCACTGTGTGCCAGAAAGACCCAGTAGCGGAGACGGTCAGAGCTGCTGATACTGCGACAGCAACTAGAGGGCAGAGGGGCCATCGGGGCATACGTGGGAGGCCATGACGTGCATCACGGTGGGGGCCAGCTCCCGGGACAGATGTAATCTGTTCCTTTGTCATCAATAGGAGTACAAAATTAAGAGACAGACATTTAAACACAGCAGCAGACTAATCCTTTCATGCTTTTGATCCACCTGCACTCCTGGTCTGTCATCGGCAAATAGCAGAGCCTTTAGTGATATACTGTATACTCTCCCGGTGTCTCCTCTTCGTCATCCGCCTGGCAATAATATACTCCATCTTTTTAGATCACGTTCAGAATAAAGATTAAAACTGAGAAATATGGGCAAGCACAGGTAAATCCTTAAGACACAGAGTGACATTCATTTATTTTCTCTCTTTTTTCTCCGTCTTTTTTCTCCCTCTTTTCTTTGAATTTCATGAAATGAGAGAAGCTGGATATATTCTCAGTATCAGATGTTAAGGCTGTTTATTGTTGACTTGTAAGATGTGCATCAAACTTCCAGCTGCCGTCAGGTTAAGTTTCCATTATGACAAACGGCTTTAATCCGACATCAGATGTAACGGGACAGTTAATATAGATATAAATGTATATGCTGGTTCAGACGGTTACATTAATGAGTGATTGCTGTGATTGTTTATTGCATTAAAATGTGCCTGACAGTCTGGAAACCTGCCTCTGAGGCTTTGTTGACGTGTGCGCACATGTGCGCCTGTCACCAAATTACAGCTGTGTAGGGTGCGCTTCGCCTGCACTGGGAATAGACCAGGTTGGAGCTGGTGAGCTTTCAGCGCACCTTCTGCACAGTTTTTTGGCACGAAATTGACACTGCGCCAACCTGTATCTGTCGGCACCTCCTCCTGGTGCGTCGCCACACCCATGTCGGCGCAGCGGGTCTACCAAATTGTCAAATTGGCTGAGCACAGCTGTGCGTCGGACGAAATTAACACTGCACGGTGCGTCAGGCTCTTTGCACCCTGCGCCAACCTGCGCTGCCACAAAATTAGGGCCCAAAAGGTCAAATTTTGGTAAATTGTGTTAGAGATACTGTAACTTTAGACCCAGGAGGACTTTTCTTCTCTATTGGTCTAACAGAGTATTTAGCAAATTTGTTTGAAAACAAACATAAAAAACACCATTGCAGTAATCACATTACTTATGTAATGCATTACTCCCAACACTGCACATAACAAATGTCAACCAGTTTATCAGAGTAGTTACTGTGAGGGTGAGAGAGAAGAGAGAAAAAAGACTAAAAGAAGAGACAAACCTGACACACTGCATGCCGATAAAGCTCATTTGAATTGAACTGAATAGAAATGAAAAGACACGTGCAGGACAAACGGACAGAGACAGCTAAGAGCAGACACTGAGAACATCCAGCTAAGAAAAGAAGAAAAAATGAGTTTTTGATTTAGAGCCGACGACCTTTACATAATTACTCTCCCCACGGACAGTTATAACCAGTGCCGTGCACGTTTTGACACGCTCAGGTTGATTAAATGCAGTCTTACTGGACTCAGCACCCGCTTTACAAGAGTTATACTGACTTACATATTTCCCTGGACCCAGGACATTAACACCAAGAGCCCAGTATGATCCGTTCATCATCCTGACACAATTATTTACTTTCCAATGATGGTACAACACTGACCTTTGCTGCCTTAAATCTGTTTTTAAATTAATAAATCCTAAATAAAGTAACAAAAGGAATATGGCTCACTCCCCTGATTAACAAGAGAAAGTTAGAGAAAATAAAGAAGCAGCTCTTAAAGCAAATTATAAGACGGCAGTTGTTTAAAATGTAATAACTTGGAAAAACTTCTGCCCCAGTGTGACTACGAGAGAGATAAAGTAATTCCAATACTGAAAGGATGGACAGCTGAAGACAAAAATAAAAATGTGAGTAGTAAAATTGGTGCAATCTATGATTGATTTCTTGGTTGTCTCATCATTCAGCCCCTTTTATTTATTTAATAATTTTTACTATCAACATCAACAGGTTGACAGGTTTTCAGTCATTCATAGATCTGACAGATTATCTATTTCACCAATGGCAGTACATATCGTTTTTTTCAAGTACAGGCGAGAAAAGATAAAAATTGAAAAAGAAAAACATTAAAAAGCTCCTAATAGCATGAACACTAGCATGCTAGTTATCCACTGAGTGATGCTAGGAGGTTCCTCTGACACCCACTTCAAAAGAACACATCTTCTAGCACAGAAAATAAGGATTTTCAAGAGTTTTAGAGAATTTGGAGGAATGTTTTGAGGATTTTGTACACCAAGAATGCATGATATGGGGAAAATATTTACTGTCTGACCTAATATATTAATTTCTCTAAGAACTGCATTCCAGAAGTCACACATTCCACCAATCAGTGAATGCATTTACCTTCTGTGTTTTGCACTTATGACATAGTTTTGACAGAAATTGGTCCATTTTATGGTGTTTTACTGTGGTAATATATAGTCAATGGTTTATCTTGAATTGCATTTCTTTTGCTCTGTTAGTAGTAAAACAATTAGACAGGTTTAGCCAGATGTCATTCCACTCCTCACCCTCAATGTCAACACCAAAGTCAGTCTCCAATTGTAATATAACTTTTTAACCAGGGCTCCAGACTAACTTTTTGCATTGGTTGCAATGGTGCACCTAAACATTTTTTTGAAGATGCACCAGCACAAAAATTAGGTGCACCCACATTTTGCATAGGGTCACCTTTGACGCCATATGGTCACAATTTTATCACTTTCCATAACTTTTAAAAAATGTTGATTGTGAGGAACAATTTGACTCTTGTATATATTGTATATTGTTTTTTCTTATGTATTTGAACTATCCTGAATTGCTGTAAAGTAATTGCTTAGTGACATGACCTTACATAGCCCGCTCCTTACTAGAGACTGCTTTCCCACACATCCACACACTACATGACCGTACATGGCCCTCTTAGCCCTCTTATTGCCTTTTCTCCCAGAAACTAAAGTTATTCCCATGAACTTGCTGAACTTACTGCACCTGCAAGGCCATCCGCCTCACCAAAAACAACCTCACGTGACCTCATACAATGTTATAAAAGGAGAAGACACTGTACTGGTTTTCAGTTCAACTCTCAGACTGCTTTGTCACTCTGCATAGTTGTAACTCCTTGTCCGGGCAAGAGGAAGTAAAGCTCCATTTGATTGCATCCAGCTGCTTTTCGTCATCTTTATTCTGAATAAATGTTAGGTGTTAGTACAAACCTGAAACTGAGCTATCTTAGGACTGTAAAGGGAAAAATCCTGACATCAATGATTTTCAAACAAGTATAAGATGTTATATAAGAGTTATGACTCCGTGCTGAAACCTGACACTACAGTCAGGCTCCTTTTGGGCTCCTTTGCATACTAAGAGTTGAATGGATGATTACTGAGGGCTGTGTGTGTGTGCATACGTCAGTGTGTGTGCATGTGTTTGGGCGGATCTACAGCCTGCAGCCTGTGAAGATGCAACACAGGGACAGAGAAAAGAGAGGAAGCAGGTGCTGTGTCTTTTCTGCTACCACAGTTACCTTTGTCACCTTAAATTTGTAAGAGTGCACCTTAAATTTTTTCTTGGTGCACCAGTGCGCCCAAGAAAAAATGTTAGGTGCACTCTCACAAATTTTGGGTGCCTGTGCGCCCAAAATGGTTGCACTCTGGAGCCTTGATAACTAAGGGTGAACAATTTGAGAAAATAATCTAATTGTGATTCTTTCCCCCCAATATTGCGATTGACTCTGCAATTGTTTTAATGTTCCTCATCTTATGTATTTTTAAACAAACATAAGCATTAGATCTTTTTATAGTAAAAACAATATGACATTAAATAAAGCTAAGGATAAAAGATTTGAGAAAAAGTGGAGAAGTGAAGAACAGAAGCAAAATAGGTATGAAATTGTAAAGACTGGGTAAAAAAGGTATGAAAGCAGAAAAAGGGCAATGAATAGGTGCAAGATAGGTATGAAATTGCAAAAAAATTGGCAAAAAAATCCCAAAGTAGCTGAGGAAAATTGATTATGGCAGCAAAATTGGGAATTAAATTTGAAAATAAATTTCCAAAAGCATGTAAAGATCCAAAAATGGTTCTGACAGTGGCCAAAAAAAGATGAATAGGGTTAAAAAAAAAATAAAAAGGCATAAAGTTGTAAAAACAGGGTAAAAAAAAGGTAAAAATAATCCAAAAGTGGGGAAAAAAAAGTGTTCGAATAGAGGTAAAAAAAATAGGCATGAAATTGCAAACAAAACTACATCACAATGCCAAATATTCAACACATTTTGGGCTAAAAATATTAAACCCTCTGTGATTTGAAAATTGCAACAAGCCATATTGCGATTTAATCTAATTTGCAATTAATTGTTCGGCCCTACTGTTTAACTGTATTTTCTTTTGTCATCCCAGAGAGTGTTCTGTAAAATTGTGTTCCTAGTTTGGTTGAGTCCTCACCATTAACAGCTCATCTTTTAACTGTTTTAAACCACTGTTATTCTGATATTAGCGGAATTATCGATAACATTCTTTTCGATTTAACTATACCCTGTGATTTTCTCTGTTATAAAGTTTAATGCTTCACCAAACGGAACAACCATCAGCTCAAAAACAGAAATGTATCCAAAGAAATGACCCGTGTGTTTGATGTGGGACCCGAACACACGGAAGATAATCCTAATCGAGCTGCTTACATATGAATCAGAAACACAGTTTAAATACCGACCACCAACCTCTTTGAAAGTGAGAGGAGGAGACTGTGTGTGCGTGCCCTGTGTTGTCAGGTCTCCTCCTCACAGCTGCTTTCCAATTCAACGTCGCAGCTGCCGTTACCCACAATTCCAGTGCCTTTTCCCTCCCAGTGCTGCTGTGGTTGCCTGCATCTTTTAATTGGTTGATTTTCTGGCAGAGAGCTGGGCAGATTGGTGAGGCAGGGTCAATCAGCCGTGCCCACCAGCACCCTCAGGAGGCCCTGAGTCCGCTCTGTGTGTGTGTTTGTGCCTCTGTGTGTGTGTGTGTGTGTGTGTGTGTGTGAATTCAGTAATTGAGAGCATCCCGGCAAAGTGGGCTGTTGGTATGGACGGAGTGATGTAGTTATAGAGTGCATTCATGCATCATGCATCTGATATGCATGTGGTTATGTTGTTTGGAGCAGAAGAGGATGAGTGTGTGTGTGTGGGTGTGTGTGTGTGTGTGTGCGAGTGTGTGTCCGAATGGCTATATTGATTTACTGTCAGTGACCAGAACAACCAGTCGGTTAGTTTTTCTTCTGAGACCCTCAAACCTGGACTACAGATGCCACAGAACAGGACCGGACAATCCATGATGTATCACACACACACGCACACTGCAGAGCCATCTGTAAAGGCACTAACACATTTATCCCTCCACAAATTCATTTATGCACATTCACACAACATCAGGACTGAGCAAACACATCTGTATTCTCTGTGAATGAATGCACACAGCAGGGAAAATCCTTTAAGTTGATTTTCATGTATGGAATATTTTAGGGCTTTAAGGTGCAGTGTTTTATATTCATACATTAAATACACAGTGTAATTAACACAAATTAAAACACAGGGATGCTTTCAGTCAAAAAATATCAAAGGATGATGAATTAACACTGGCATGCTGTCAGCACCAGTCTCTACGACTGCTTCATTTTTGTTTGAAACAATGGCTGTTTGATTAAAAAAAGCCTTTTATTAACTTATTCTGCATATAATCCAGTGTTTCATTTAAGAGCCATTGACTTGTTTGATTAATAATTGAGGCTTTGGGGTGCTTTTGAAGCTAAACCATGGATGCAGCCATTTTGTAAGTAACCAAGTGGACCGTTCTCTACTCCAGCTGTGCAAAAGCCCGTAGAAAGTATTTGGGAATGGACAGAACATATTAAAAGTATATCCGGCCCATGATTGGATGATTGTACTGTCAATCACATTTATTGCAGGCCAGTCAGATAATGTGGTAGGCGGTATATAACTCAATAATTTATAACTGCATTCTGTGTTGTGTTTTTTTATTTGATAAGAAAATGTAATCCAGATCTGATAAAACTGCTACTGGAGCTGTTAGCATCTATGCTAATCATGGCACAAGTAGTCTCTTCCTGCTGTTGCCTTTCTCATAGTTCACACTTCTTCCTGCTTTAAAGGATGTGCCACTCTGGGCCGCTCACAATAATTGTAAGCTGGAGATGGCAAGATGGATCTATCTGATTACATTCATTGTACATAGAGTGTCCAGCTGCGGCATAAGGTAACATTGTAAGTGCGCTTTAACCTTTTTCTTTGGATCAACCAAACAACAAGAGCGGCTCAGTTAAGATTGAACCTTCGGCCTGAGCAATAGCAACAATAGAAGGAATCTTTTCTAAAACCACAATTTGTAGGATTAAAAATGTCACCCCATTCTGTCCATGACGTTAGCTGTGGAGGCAAAACATCACAGGGACATAAATATTGCTTCTTGAAGCAGCAGTGTGATGTGGGCTGGAGTAGGTTTCTACAATAATACTCCTGACAGATGTGAATGCTGTCACATCAAGCTGAGATTGACAGTTTTGTACATTCAACTCTTTGTAGTTCCTCGTGTACACAAAAATCTTCCTATACAAATTTACCAAATCAGAGTTAATGTAAAGACTTGTTAAGCGTCTGTATAACTTCTTGGTGCAGATGGACCTGCCTGATTTATTTCTGAAATCACGCATATCTGTCTTGCCAAACTTTAATCTCCTAGGACTTCACAGCCAAAAGCTGGACGGCCCATTTAGGGAAGGAAGCTGAAGACGTGACCACAGTTACTGCATGACTGAAAACAATGGCGGCTTCTGAAGGGGTTCTTTGGAAACGGCAATATCGGTGATTTTATCAGAAATGGACTCAATTTCTTCTTTAAAAGAAGAGCAGAGAACATCACTTGAAGCTTTTCTTATTGGACATTTTTTGACCTTTAAATCAGAACAGCTGGGAAATTGGGAGAGATATGGAAATCCTTTGGACAATGACAGTCTGTGGTGGTCGTGGTTAAACAGCAATACTTGGCAAAAATCTGCTCTCTGCAGAAGTTTACTAGGAGAACTTGGTGTGGACTGTCATTGACGAGGTTCATGTCGCATATACGTGGCAAATGACACATCTGTGTGGTATAATTTAATGTAAGACAGTAGTTTAAGGACTGAAACGTAAGTTTAAGCTATCGGCTACCAACAGGATTTAGGTGTAAAAAATAACTGAAACATAGGTATCATGTTTGGTTCGGGCACATACAGTATAGTAGAAAAAATGATAATAAAAATACATCAAAATACCAAATAAATGCTGAGTTCCAATTTATTGCCGGTTTCCAAATAAATTTATTCGGCGCAGCCTACAAGCTACGGTCGAAGTTACAGAACACACATGAAACATGATCAGACTGAGTCTTAACAGTCTACATGGTTTATTTGTCTCTGTGGACCTCCTGTTCGCTTCTCCTCCCTCTGTATGTCAGCAAATGCACGTTGGTATGTGGCGCTCTGTTTCATGACAGTGCAGTTACACACAACATCCACAGAGGCCACTAGAGAGCAGAAAGCTGGAATTTTCCAGACTAGGGCTCTACAAATGCAAAGAAGACGTTGCCACTGCCGCTGCAGGTTATTTGCCCTTAACTAACGTCAGGAAGCAGGACACGTCAGTTAGCGGTACATTGCTGCTTACCTCCATTGCTCCGGTTTAGCCAAAAAAAAAAAGAAATAAGACCTTAACTACTTACTACTGGTGAGGTAGTTCCTTACCAGATTTAAGCGAGAGCTAAGTTTAAAGAAGAAGACAAGAGTATAACTACAGTACTGTAATCTTGCTGTAATATTCATACTGGTGTAAATAAATGATTTGATTATATTTACCATATTTTTTTGTTTTTTTTTGCTAAGCAAGATTTTTGTGGGAAAGGAATTAAACTCCTATTCCAAATAAACGCCTTTTCGGCTCAGTGATTCAAACAAATAAACGCCCTGGCTATTATTTGGTATTTTACGGTACGTTAGTTAAAACTAAATCCTTTTTTTGAGTTGTTGAGTTGATGTGGCTGCAGTTTGCAGGTCGTGGACTTCAGACATCTGCTGGTTCTTGCCTAATTATGAGTAAGGGCAGGATGACTGACTCTACAAATGTCACTTTCAAGTTTCAGGGTTGAAGTGGAAAAGTTTAGATTCAAACACACTAAAGTGACACCTGTGGACTTGATTTATTGAATTTTTCAACACCAACGTTTGAACTGTTCTCATGTTAGTGTATGATAGGATGAAATAATCTACTTGACAAAATGAAAACATAAATCTGTTTCTTAACTTAAAGTCACTGTGTTTGAGCACACTAGTGTTAATGCAGCTCTCATTAACAAAATAAATCTTAAAATCAACAAAAAAATCTCTCCTCTATCATTTGATTCATAAATCTATTAATAACTGATCAGAATTGTTGATCTGAAAATCAGAATTTAAGATGTCGAGTTCTGAGCATGAGTTTTAGTGAGAATTTTCCTGGTTAACCATCAAATCTCAAACTCTAATTGTGATTTTATAAACTGATTCACTCGCCTGCCCCAGAACAGTCATTACTTTTCTCGTAGCCATGTTGTGTTTGCCTGAGTGTGAGTTGGTGTGCGCGGTCGTGAGTGCATGTCCGGAGTAACATGATGCATGTGTTGAAGAGAGAGGGAGAGAAGGAGAGAGAGGTCATTAAAGATATCATTATCCAGGCAGAAAATCTGCCCTATTTGTATCGATTTCTTGGACTTGGAAGCATGCAGTAATGACCATGAGTGCAGTGTGTGTGTTTGTGAGTGTGTGCGTGCCTGTGTGTGTCTGTTTTCCAGTGCAGAATGGATGACGGCAACTAGTCTACAAATAACCCAGAATACTGTTTTGATGTCAGGCTCATGCGGTTTGATATGATTGATTTATAAGTTCAAGAAATGACAGAATAAATGATGAAGTAAAGAAAAAGAAGAAGGTTAAAAAAGAAAGAAAGTTGTATTTTTTAGTTTTATAAGTTCTACACCCTTGCTCTCAGATCTGTCTCCTGGCTGCACGCCTTCTGCTCCCCGCTGACTGACAGAATAGTTGCCTTTCATCTACTTGCTGTCACTTTGCCATCAGGACCCTATTACTGCACCTACCTCCACCTGCCTGTTGCCAGGGAAACTGACCTGAGAGGCTTCCTGATATGTTACAGGAAACCTTTAGCTCGTGGGGTTTTCACCTTCCACCCCCAGAACAAAGTCTGCAGCTGCTGTGCGAGGTGGTCTTAGGTGTGCACTCCAACATCACAGACCAACCTGAAATCCCGGGAGGTTCATGTTAAAGCACATTGATGGCGGTGCCTTTGGATTATTATGCTGCATTAACCTGAGGTCAGTGCTGTAACAAACAAAGACAGAGCTGAAGGAGTGGTGGAGGACTTAAACTGCAGACATGATAGCATTCAAGGATAGAGATGGGCAACTGGCGGTCCAGGGGACACATGCAGGTCTCATTGTGACTCATGCAGGCCAAGTTATCTGCACATCTACACAAACATAAAAAAGCACAAGGAAAACATGTCTGAGTATTCCTGTTATATCTCTTATTTATATGTTTTCTTCTTTGCAAGAGACGAGTGATAGAAATTCACTGGTCTCCAATGCTAATAGCTAATCAGACAGTGACATAGAAACTTCATTTAAAGAGACTGTGAGGAGTTTCTAAGTATTATTATCTATAATCAATTATTATCTATAAATGCTATTCCTTAGCTTTGGACAGGGCTGGACTGGCCTGGATACTCAACTTCGGGAACAAGACAATTAAAACTAGAGCAAATTATATATTATTCAGACACGTCTTAGAGCACCGGGCTGTAAGTAGAGATATATAGCCGGCTACAAAACTACGATACTAAGTTTTCCAAAAATTGCTTGTTGTCACACATCAAAAACTACCGCTACGTAACTAGAAAGAGATACATTACCTCGTTGCTTTGCATTCTGTAAGTTGTGGAAAAAAGAAGTTGTAAAGCAATGCAGAGTTCTGAGGAAGGTCCGAGCTGCATTCATTAGCATCACAACAAACACACGCTTTGGCTTGGGTCACGTCTTTACAACCGCGCGTGCTCATGGGTAGCAGAGTCCTTATGTTGCCGGAAAAAGACTCTCCTCGTAGCACCTTTAAGTATGTGAATAATATGAATTTTGACAGCACTTATTTATTTATTTGTAGTTATAGTCTTTGGCCTACAACATTTTTTCCTTTTAGTCATAATTTTGATATCTCAATTGTGTTACTTTTAATCTACTTTTAGTTGATGAAATTTCACACCATGTTAGTCGATGAAACCTACTATACTAATTGTCAGGCATATTTTATGTTTCCTTGAATTTCTGTTTACACTTGGATAAAGTGAAATATCTTATAACCCTTTACTGAATGCTTGTAAAGTTTGAATGTATTTTGTGTGAAATGCAATCCCCTTTATTTAGGCTACCTGGCAGAGCATCTCAGTTACAATACCAGAACTGACAACAAACAGTGAACCTGCTCTACATGAATATATCAATTCATAAAGACAGCAGCTCTGATTGGATCACTCCACAACTTATCCCACCACCACCAAGCTAAGGCAGCTGTGATTGGATGTCCCTCTGAACTCATCCAACCTTTAACACAACCAAAGTAGCTGTGATTGGATAGATTCCTAACTTGTCTCTACTTCCTACATGACCATATTAGGTCTGATTGGATTAAGTCTGTCAGACATTTTAGTCTATTTCTTATATGTTGACGAAAATGTCAATTAAATTTAATTTTAGGTTTTGTCCATATGCATTTGTTTTTGTTGGTTAATGTCTAGTTTTCGTCAGTGAATAAAGGTTGTTGCTGAAAACTATGATGAAAAAAAAAATCTGCTGTAGATATTTCCTGACACACCCCTGGCCTCTCAGCACTAACTGAGCATGGTTTAAACCCTCAGCCTACATGGGCATTGTTGCTGCCCTCATCCATCCCTCTATGAAAACAGTGAATCCAACAGAGCGCCTTTGCGATGTGATGTAACAGGAGACATTAATCAAGGATGAACAGCCAATAATTCAAAATCTTGTTTAATCTATGCCACTAAGATTTGCGGTCCCAAAACACCTCCAACTTTTTTTTCCTAATGTTAAATATTTCCTTTTTTTCTAAAGAGAAATTTACATGAAGTATGTTTTTTTTCATCTGCATTGCATTTCAGTTTCACAGTGACAATGTTTTCTTATTTGCCTCTTAATTTACCTACTCAACATCCTGTGATTGGATTTTACAAATCATTTAATTCTGGCTATATGGATTTCTTTTCGATGGAAACATCATTTTGCCTGTCTTTGTTACATTTTACATTTGTTTAGAGTAGGAGAAATAGTTTATGTAATGTCTGAATTGAGTTTATATTGGTATTAGAGTGTGCATCAGATCCCTGCTTGGTTTGGAGGCACAACAAGCCCAAATGAGCAACTGCAATTTGGAAAAAGCCAAAAAAAAAAAAAAAAAGCCCCTCCCCTGTCCACAAACAAACAAACAAAATCACGCATCCTTCAACCACCAATTTTTACAAGCAGATCTGTCACTTACGTTTCTGTCATTTTAATAGAGAAATAAGAGCTAACAAAACAACAGCAGCAATCATACGTAACATGGGATTAGTTCAGACTGACGACTGGTTACAGTCAGCTTTCCATTTCTCTAATATTGTTCACAAGTGCAGGTGATAAGGTGTCCATGTTAAATCAGTGACCAGCTGGTGACTCTCTGCCAAATCATCTGTAAACATGTGATTTAAAGCCTTTTTGGTGGAGCTGAATCACCCGAAGTCTTCAAATTAGCCCCCCAAAAGTAATAATGACTCATGGTCCCACTAGGTTTTGCAGAAGTCTTGGTTTCATATTTTTCTGACTGATAATTCTGAGCCAAGATGCAGAGTTAAGTCAATTCTTTCTTAATAAACAGAAGAAAAACCCAGAGGCAATGCAAAAGCTGTGAAGTTCTAGAAACTATATTTCAAGGCCTTTTGACTTCACAGAAATGTAAAGAAAAGTTTTAGGAGGGGAATTTATAACCTACTTTAGATTAGGTGGTTAGCCTATGGAGCCTAACACAACATGTGGACTTTTTCAAATAACTCACTTATCTGGGTAACAGCCAATGGAAAAGTGGGAATGGGCAGAACCTTTCAAAGTCATATTGCAAAGGTGATTGGACGACTGTTTCATCAGTTACATTCATTTACAGGCCAGTCAGATACTGCAGTATGCCGGCCCTAAAGTAGAGAAAACACTCACCAAAACATGTCAGACATGGAGACAATATCACAGAGAGGTGCTTGAAGTGTTGTTTGTTTTTATTTGATAAAGAAATCGGTCCAGATCTGATAAATCCGCTACTAAAGCTGTTAGCATCTATGCTAATCTCTGTGCAAGCAGTCATTTCCTGCTGTCATAGCTTGAACTTTTTCCTCATTTGAGGGAAACTGTTTGGTCTGTGCTGCTTGGGGTTTCCTATGCTACGGCCACACTGCACGCGAATTGGCGTATTTGAATGTGCGTAGTGCCTGTGATGCACTGCGCGTAACGCCTGAGGCTGGACGCTGGACCTTTTTGACAAGCTGAGAGGCGACATGCGTCACTGCGCAGGCGTAGTAGAGAGCCGGAGCCAGTCGGACTCAGTGGTGAGCGGTGCGGGCAAATCTAGCTGGAAATGAATATTTACAGAACTTACCTTCAAAACCTGTCTTCTCAGAGACTTTCACCCAAGCCTGCTCCTTTTTGTTCCGGTCTCTGTAGAGTACACACGTCGAATTGTATAGCTCCGGATGATGTCAAACAGCGCAGATCAACCTCTCCTCCATCTTTCAGCGGGGTTTGTGCCGGAGCAGGTGGCCGGGGCGTCACACGTCACCAAATCACTGACATCAGGGGGTAATGTCATCTCTGATTGGCTGCCGCGGCACAGCGTCATGTGAATTTGCGCTGAAAGTTCAATATTTTCAACTCGAGCATACACTGTAAGAAACAACAAGTTCAGCTTACTTAAAAAAAATATGGAAACTCGTTGCCTTACAAATATTAAGTAAACTTAACTTGAATTCCTTATGTTTAGACAAGCTGTTAATATTGAGTGCACAGTACTTCCACTAACTTAATTATTTTGAGTATCTAATCCTAATGCTAACTTGATTGTTTTAAGTCTGCAAAACTAATTTTGAATTAATTATTTTGAGTATGTAATTATAGTGCTAACTTATTTGTTTTAAGTCTGCAATACTAACTTTGAATTAATTACTTTGAGTGTTCAATACCAAGCTCACTTTGTAGTGTGCAGTACTTGAACTAAAAACCTTTTAAAGGTAAATATGTTTTTGGCCTTTACACCTAATGCTTAGTAGATCTTATTTGATGCCATACAGTAAAAATCTATAAGGAACATGCAAGGCTTCAAAACATTATCCACACCTGTAAACACACTTAAATCAAGTTAATGAGAACAGTCTTCAATCAATGCAGCTGCCATAAAAAATTTATTTCCACATATGTAATAACATGGGACCACTGCTGGACAGTGAAATGTTTCTCAACCTGATAAAAAGTCAACTTTTTCTTATCAGAGCATTTCAAAGAGCTACTACAGTTAAGTACCTTGGAAGAAATAATGACAGAGTAACACAAAATTTTCAGGGGCACCTAAAACAGGCCAGTGACCTTCAGTTTCCAAAGTGCACGATACAAAAAGCGTAGTCAAACACAAAAAATGAATCTAATTGCAGATTAACAGTCAAGGTGTTAATGTACACATCATAAAAAAATAAAACAGAATAAAGGGAGGGAAGACCATGCATTTTGGGTAGTTTAAATGTAGTGCATAAGTCAGACCAAATACAAGGCAAACTGCTTGGGGTAAGTCCTTAATGTCCTCCATGACAATGTGTACCTCAAGGGTAATGCCTGTTGGCTGAAGGTGAGTTGAGCAGTGACCCAGTGGAAAACCATCTTGACTGGCAACAGTCACAACACAGATGCAAGGGTCTGGTCACTTGTGTCCTGTGGAAAAACATGTGTATTAGATGTGATATAAGGAATAATCAAGTACTTCAGTAGTTTAACACTCTGACCAGGGCAATGACCAGGATCAGCACTGTGGAGGGCCCTGCCCACCACAGTGCACACTTTGGATAAAAGCTCTCACCGTGAGCATTTACCGTGAGGTCCCCACACATAGGTCGGTGACAGCAACCCTTGCAAGTAAGGAGGTCTTATTTTGTTTGCATTTTCTGTTTATTTTGCACTAACTCCTGTTAAACTGACCGTGAAAATAATTGTGAAAACTAACTGAACTAATTTTCTAAATGAAAAATTTAGGCTGATATGGACAAATTCTTGAATGCTTATACTGGCTGCATCTCAACAGTGCAAAGTTTCGTCCTCACTTTCACTACTTGCGTTGTTCACTCGCGTTTTAAAAACTCTGCCGTGATTTGGGGCGTCGTTGGCGCAGTTGGATAGTGCGATTGGTCAGTGATCGGGAGGTTGCAGGTTCAAGCCCAGCTCCGGCATGGCGATATGTCCTTGGGCAAGACACTTAACCCTGTTGCTCCCACTGCTGCGGCCAGTGGTGTGTTAATGGGTATGAAAGAGCGTGAATGTGTTAGAGATACTGATGGATTACTAACATACTCTGCACCATCAGTGAGTGAATGTGAGTGCAAATGGGTGTGAATGGGTAGGTGTGACCAGCGATGTAAAGCAGCTTTGAGTAGTCAAAGACTAGAAAAGCGCTATATAAGCTCAAGTCCATTTACCATTTACCATTTATCCTCTGTTAATATTTCGTAGTTTGTGCTTCAAACTCACATCAAACACTTTTTAATCACAGCTTTATGGCAGTTTTTTTTGGAACTACATTCAGTGACTGTTTTCAGCTCTGTCTTTTCTCTGCCATTAAACTCAAGATTGGTATCAAGATTCTATGAAGTCTGAGCCACTACAGCCTCCAATCAGTGAGAGAGATCCTGTGTGGGGGCAGGTCTGTCAGTGAAAAGACTTCAGCGAAGCCTGTTGTCATGCGTGTCTGGTCTCAATGCGTTAAACTCACTGGTTGGAGGTTTCTCTCTCCTCTGCGACACTGCAAGCACTTTCTGCGCAGCAGTATTAGAGGATGCCCCAGAGGAGGCTGATTGGAGGAGCTATAATCGAGGAAAAACAAGTGCAGGCTTCGCTGAAGTCTTTTCCCTCTCAGACACGCCCCCACACAGGACCTCTCTCACTGATTGGACGCTGTAGCGGCTCAGACTTCACTGAAACTTCACATCATCAGAGTTTAATGACGGATAAAGACAGCACTGAAAAACAGTCAGAGAATAGTTGTGAAAAAGCTGTCATAAAGCTGGGATTAGGGAAGTGTTTGATCTGAGTTTAAAGCACAAACTACTGAACATAAACGTAATAAAATCAATGTAACAGTGTCACGGTAGAGTTTTTAAGATGCGAGTGAACGAGGCAAGAAGAGGAAGTTAAGATGAAACTTTGGACCTTTGAGACACTCTTGAACACTTTGTGACACAGCCACTAAAAGTGTTCAAGATATTTTTTTCATGTAGAAACTAAATTGTTCAATTAATGGGAAACGCCGATTCATATATATATATATATATATATATATATATATATATATATAGATAGATAGATAGATAGATAGATAGATAGATAGATAGATAGATAGATATAAATAAATATATATATATAAATTTGTAGAAGCCAAAAGATTAAAAAAGGCACAATAGCAGCAGGAAAATTACCTCTGCAAAATGTATCATTCTACAGCAGTTAATGTGATGGCAACAGCAGTTAGAGAGACAAATGCTCAGAAATCTTTAGTGCTTCATTAGACGACCTTATTAGCTTCAGAAAACATACAGAACTTATATTTAAGAAAAGTCAAGGCACGACAAGCTTGTAATTTTAATTCTAAATTAAAAAGTTGTCCTGTTACATATTTAATATAAACGTTACTTTTTAGTTATTAGTATGTGTAAAGTAACTTCAGGCACAAATTACTTTGTATACAACTTAGAGATGATTGAGAGTCAAGATCTTGATATCCAACAATTAACCCTCAAATGATGACCATGCAACTAAGAAACCAGTGCGATGGCATTCGAAAAGATGAACTTGTAATTTTCAACAAGCATCACATTCTGAAACTGCAACAATACAACTTATTTCATAAAAATACTTACATAGCATGTCTTGAAGAAATCACTGGGATTATCACCGACTGCAATGGGAATCCCTTGGAGCACAATGTAGCGCAGCACAGTCACATCTTGCGGCTTTGACAAAGAAATCAATGATCACTTGGCAGCTGAGGACCTCCACACATGGTTTTAACTTAGTATTTGGACTGAGAAAAAAAACTTACCATCAAGTTTGTGCCCTGCTTTAACTCTGTCAGTTTTCTCCCAATGGCTGGTAATTCTAGTGAACTCCGCAAATACCTGCAGAAAACAAGGGGGGAGATTTAGGGGTGGGGGAGTTAGAAGGCCAATCAGTAAAGTATGAAGACATCCTTATAAGTAAAACTGAAAATAGATATATTATAGAGTTCTACTGGAACTAACATTTCTTGCCTCAATTTAACAATTGGTATAAATGTGTACAAAGTTTCGAAAACAGGAATATTATGAAATTGGGATTTGTCAAAATTTAGAGAAACAAAGCTCAAAGACACAAGTAGACCACAACTAAAGGGCTATGCTGGAAGACAAGGCTGTTATTTAATGAAACAAACCTTAAAAATTTTGAAGACTGTAGAATTGAGATCACAATTCTTGGACCTAATTTCTTGGATTCATCGATTTTTATGAATACTTTTAAATTATTAAGATTTCTATTTTATCACCAAATTAATGACTAATATAGGAGTGCCAAAATTGTTTTGATCTAATTTATATTGCCAAAAATGTTTTAAGCTGCAAAGTATTACTGACCAGAACTATGCTTACAATAATCATCCATAGCAACAAGAAAACATTGATTAGAATTCTGAGAAAAAGGACAGAACTTTGATGAAAAAAGTCATAATTCTATGAGAGGAAAAAGGCCAGTTAAAAAGGTCTCAAAAAAGTTTTTAGAACTATTTTGAAAAACAAAATAAATGAATAAAGCCAGACCCATGTAGTTTAATGAGTGCAGAGACATTATTTAGTGTGTTGATGTGAAATGAAAATACCTTTTATTGTTGAAATTTTGACAGGTTGACTGTGCATCAGTTTCTGCCTAAATGATGGAAGAAAGAACAAAAAAATATATTATTTCAAATAAAACATGACAAACCAACTTTCATTTTACTTTGATAAACTGACTGTATCGTGATCAAAGTGCACAAGAAATTTGTGACATGATAAACTTATATTTAGGAAGGCTCTAGATAAAATTTAAAAAAAAGTGAAAGTAAGCCATAAAAACTTGCTATAATTTTAAGATCTTGGCTTCTCTACTTTCTTACCCACCTTTGTGCCTTTTGTAAAGCCCTGCTAGCACTTAACACCAATTAATTTTACACATGTACATTAAACAAAGTAGTAGAAAACACTGACGGAGCAAATTATGTCTCATTACATAGAATGTCAATTCTGTTAATATTACAATAATAAAGAAAAAGAAGACATTGTTTTTCTATTCCCCTCCGTCTATTATATTCTCCAGTCGATTTGCACGCTACTTATTGTTGAGAAAGCCCCTTGTTCTTCAGTCAGGACTTACTTGTCATTATAACTGCAGAAACCTCTAATCCGATCGTCAACGTCTGTAATACTGGGCCTGCTCGTGTAGCCGTCTGCTAATGCTAGCGCCACAGTTCAGGAGTTATCATGGTGAAAATATTCCGCAACGGAGGCACATAATCACTTTCTAACAAAGCGTACACACGGGTAGACTATCTCAAAGTTTCTCAAATAACATGCTTTCTGGGATGGACACTGAAAAAATACGTCGCCGTTTGCCCTACACTGATGCTATCGCTACCTGTCATGCTACCTGTCCATGCACCGAGGACCGCCCAGGACCGTGTTGTCATAGGTGAAAGGTCAGCATCCGAGTCTCGCGAGATTGAAGACACTGAGGAAACCATGCAGAGTCAAAGCAGCTGATTTAAAATTAAACTATATTTTAATCAGCCAGAATGCCGCGGACCAGCACAAGACTCTGAAGTGTTACAAACGACACCTGGTTAAGATGGTTAATCTGCATAACACTCACAAATACGTTATTCAATGATATTAAAAAAACAATAATGAATTGGCGCCAGATATTTTCCAGTTGCATACAAAATTTTAATGTAATTTCCCAAAATGATTTAAATCTTAACCGTTTATATTACCACGTCATATGGTGCTTTTGGAAGTGAGGTAGCTAATGTGACGATTAAGCTAAACTAAGTATGCACAGAAAGCCTGTCATTGAATGCTGAAAAAAATAGAAATTGAAAATATTTTTTACTTACCAAAAACCGGCAGCATAAAGACAATCACAGCAAAACTGACGAGGAGCAATGTGGAAATGTTTTCCAGCTGCACTTGTGCCTCAGACTGTCCCTTCATGAGGCAGAAAGTTCAAGATAGGCGGAGTGATATGCGCATGAAAAACGAGTTGTAACTGAAGTTAGCCGATGTTACACCCCGCTCAAAAATAGTGCTAAACACTGGCGAAGTGATGTGTGTTTGTTTGAATAATGAAGGAAAGAGGTGGCAGAGGTTGATGGAGAAAATATTTAGAGAAGCAATGGAACTGTTTAAATAGCCAAAAAGGAAAGAAAAAGCTGGGAAGGCCAGAGTTCTATGTAATAAAGCGTATTTTAGGATTGGTTTTATACACAATAAGCTGCACTACTTTATATAGCTTAAATATTATAAAATGTATAAAGTTAAATTTGATTTTTAAAAACTGTTATGCTGTTATATAAGGATATATTGGTTATCAATAAATGTTTTTGTAGTAACAGAAAAACAATAAGAAATGTAAAGTTCCAATGGAATATACAGCATTTCACTACCAAAAAATCCACAAGTTCTAAATACTTAATTTGTTTAAAACATGTTAACTCAAGACAACTGAGTAAATTAATTTCTTCATCAAGAATTACTAACAACTTGTTTATAATGAGTGTTTATAACAAGTTACCAAAAAGTGAGTTAGTTCAACCCAATATTTCTGAGTAATATGAATGTTTGTGTTTACAGTGTAGAGGCGTTTGACGCCCAAACGCTCCACACGCTGGGCCAAACGCATCCAACGCAAATCGGCGTCCAAATGCGTCTTTGCATTGACTTTATATGTAATCTCAACGCACGTCTTTGCGAATTTGTGTGCGGTGTGGCCGTAGCATTACAAATAGACAGAGCTTGACAAAAGGTTTCTGCCTGTTTACAGTCATTGAGTCAGGTGGGACAGCTGCCTAGCACAGTTAGAATCTATGCTGAATTCATGACAAATGATGTGTTGAAAAAAATGTAATAATTAAAAGATCTCTACCAATAACAGAAAAACAAATCCTGAAGTTTGTTATGATGTAAAACTTACCTTACTATGAGTTATTATTGCTTGTTTACTAAGTGGGTGATTCATCAAAATGAAAGTTTGAAAGTTTACAGCAAGGTACGTTTTCATTTGATAATGTCCGCTACACCTCACTCATAGGATGGGCCGAGGAGTCCGGTCCTAAGATCGCCCCTGATCTACACAGAAAAGATGGTCTGTTAGGTGTCAAGCAGTTTTCAGTGGTTCATGTTTATGTAACTGTTTTTTGAGAGCAATTTTTTTTATTTTATGTACATGCCATCAGTAAAAAACATGCCCGATCATAAGTTTGTAATACACCAAAAAGTTGCAGTGGTTCTACGGTTAACAGCAGACAAAAATAAAGTTGGATTTTGTCTAATTCAGACCTAAAGACACACTGTGCAGTTTGCTCTCTCGTCAGTGGTTAAACTATCTTGTCCAGTCAAAGGAATTGTGCTCTCTCTCTTGCTTTTTTAAATGTTAGTTGCAGCTGCTGAACTCTGCTGTAGCCGATATATGCCTAGCGGCTATATCAACATGTCATCCAACACTTTATTGAGTTTCCTTTCTAGTTAAGGGGTACGTTGTTTTAAACAAAATGCAAACTGCATTTAGTCATTAGTGTTAAGCTTTTAATGTCCGGGGCAGTGACAAGTGCGTCTCACAGCGAAAACATGTTCAGCCTTAGCCAGTAGCATACATGGTGCTTTATGTCCCTCTCGGCTGTTAATAGATTGTATTGGCATTTATAGGACTTACCTGTTCCATATAAATACAGAAAGGAACTTTTTCATTTAGGAGGACAAGTCAGATCATTGGCAGAAGCAAATTTGACACAAATGAGGACATATTTATGAATGTAAACATTGTCTTAGCTCGTTAATTACTTAAAATGTGACACATTGTTCCTTTAAACATGACCAGGGCTCCAGACTAACTTTTTGCATTGTTTGCAATGGTGCAACTAAAAATTTTTTTAAGGTGCACCAGCACCTTTTTCATAGTGTCACCTTTCATGCCATAAGGTCATCATTGTATCACTCTCCATAACTTTTATATAACGTAAATGATTTTTAAACAAGAATAAGATGTAAAGAAATACTTGTCTTTATTCAAAGCAAAATTACTATTATAGAAAAACAGAGCATTTAAAGTGCTTAACTGAATGAAATTGATAATTTCATACTAAAACATTAACCCATTTATGCCCAAATTTTTTTCTGAGTTGTAAGGCATATAATTTTATCAGTTGAGTCCCTCTGAATCATATTATGTATTTCTTTTTTCCATTTTGTACTTTGTTTTAAAGAAAATAGCATTTTTATGACTGGCAACAATTGTTGCCGGTAGTCACATAGCTTGTACCTACAGTGTTAAAGTCCTGCAGCATGGACAGGACCTCTATTACAGAGTACTGAAGGAAAGAACAACATACATGATAAATTTGTATTTTGGCCTGTTATTTTATGAAAATTGTGTGTGTGGGTGTGTGCGGGGGTGTGTGTGTGTTGTGTGTGGGTGTGTGTGTGGGTGAGTGTGTGTGTGTGTGTGTGTGTGTGGGGGGGGGGCATGTATGAATGGATGAATGGCCATTGGCTATGATGAGTGTGTGTCAAGAAAGGTGCACTTCCAACTGCACATCAACATTTTTGACTTTTTATCAAATTATTATGACTTAGTATGTATTTATTTATTTTTAGTTCCCTGATTTCCTTTTTTTTAAGTTGCAGAAATGGTTTTCCACACTGATGTTAGTTGACAGAGAAAGATTGCTTAGCAAATAGCAAGAAAATTTATGGTAACGTATCAAAATCCTACAGACACAGGTCTTGAATACCTGTGAATTTATTTAGTTTGGAAGAGTACTCTAAGAGGACCTAAATGCACCGGTGTTCATCATTCTACAACTTGAAATAAGTAAATTATGAGAAATCCTGCAGACAGTGTTTTCCTTTAGTTAGTTACAAGCTATGTGCCCACCGGCAACTTTTGTTGCCACTCACAGAAATAAGCCCGTGAACAAATAAATATTTATCCCAGGTAAAAAAAAAATGGTAGAGGGTTACTCTAGAGACTTGAATGATTAAATAATCATAAATATGTTTTGGGGGAAAGCATTAGAAATTTATGAAAATGACCTCTTTCCAGGACAATTTGCATCCTCCATGTCTTCCACCGAAAGGAGCAGGAAGCAGATGATGTCATGTGACAGGAACTACTTGAAAACTATATTTTATAATCCGAAATCTTTATCCAAGTTGTCTACTAACACATAAGTGCAAAAAGTTGCATTACTAGTACTGACATTTTTTGTTGTGAGTAGAAAATGACAGTGATATACTTCGGCAACAATTGTTGCCGGTGGGGCAAAATGGGTTAAGCAGAATAAAACATTTCCAAATAAAAGTGCCAAAAGTGCTTTACTGAATGGAAATTTAACATTTCAAACTCAAACATCTCAAGTTAAATAAAATATTTCCAAATAAAGCAGGTGCTGAGTCTTGTCCGTTTTCGGCTGATTTTTCTGCTACTGTAGTTACCTTTGTCAACTTCAATTTGTAACAGTGCACCTAACATTTTTTATTGGTGCACCAGTGTGCCCAAGAAAAAATGTTAGGTGCACTCACAAATTTTGGGTGCATGTAAGCCCAAAATGGTTGCACTCTGGAGCCCTGATGACTTTCTCCTTTTTTCCTCATCAGGCAGAAAAATCTGCCACAGAATAAGTTCCAACCCTGAAGCAAAAGTCGGCATCAACAGAAGACATTTCTCTGAAAAGTTCAACCCTTATCTCATCATAGACAGGACAATGAGGAAGAAAGTGAAATTTGCTCTTAAGTTCACCAAACTCACACAAAAACAGTCCGTCCTCCTCTAACATTGTATTAATCCTGCTGGTCTTGAGGGCTAACAGTGATGTTTCTGTGTGCATGAAGGGATCTTTAATTGAACCAAACACATAATTCTGTATCATAACAATTCTTTATGATACTGTTTGCCATTTTGGTTTATACCAAACATCAATGTGGCAAACATACAAGTGTCCATGTTCATTGCTTTTGTATGAGCCATCCTCACCTTTAGTTAATTTGGGGTGATCAAAACCTTTTCTATAAAACTGTTTTAAAGATGCTATGAGGAGTTTTTAAGTAATTACAAAAAAGTCTCACTTTGAGATATATCCTCCTCATAGCACCTTTAACTTAAGTCTGCTCTTATATTTCCAAACACTGTTTTAATGGAATAACTTTATTTTCTCTTTACAAGTTTCTAAACAGAGTTTTTCACCCTTTTCACCCCGCAGTAACACTCAGTATTGATGACGAGTATAAAGGCTTCAGGGAGTTGGTCTGGCCAATAAAAAAGTTGTGCATGCATGTTGATTGATGCTTTTGCCATTTATGAAAAGGCTCTGATGACCAAAGACACTCATGCGGTCTCTTTGTGTTTCTATCCATATCCTGATTTATTGATGTCTCTGTCTGCAGCCTTCTCTTTAAATTCCCTGCTCAGGCATCACCTGTTATTGTTCTGGGAGACACTTCCCTCCAAATCAGATTTGTTTCAAAGAAACCTGTATTTTTCATTCCCTGTATTTTGATTCCGTGTATTAAGTTGATAAGGGCGATGAGTCGGTCCCTGAAGAGCTGAGATAAAAGTCTCATGAAGTTAAAGTCAGTATCAAACTCTCTTTTAGACTTTTGTTTCTGCATGAGGATGCAGTGGGGTCAGGGATGACTTGCATCTTGAGGATGTGAGGGCAATGCCTGAGCGGTAAAATAGTTAGTCAGTGCATGTTTATCTTTTTCTCTTGTCTTGGAAACATCACAGATTATTGACAAAGCTGACAAATGGAAACAAACTTGAGCCACCTAACCCTGTGGAGCTGAGTGTGTGCTTAAAATAAAGGGTTAATTGTCAAAGTTGAGTCAAACAAAAAGGGTTAATTTTACCCTGATTAACAGACAAGTTTAACTAAATGGATCCTTCTAGCTGGATCTTCCTTGTAGTGAATTGGAACTGACTCAATTCCTCATAACATAGCTTCAATAAATGGTTTGTATATTGGCGTGGTACCTTCATGCAGGTTCTGCAGACATGCCTGTAACACATGCATGATGCCTGCAACCCCTTACTCTTGTTCCACCACATCCCAAAAAAGCTCAACTTAGATTGAGATCTCACGACTGTGCAGGCTACTTGAGCACATGAACTCTTATGTCCAGCGAGATTTGAGCATTTTGACATGGTTGTTGTTGTCCTGCTGGGAAAATCCATCAGAAAATGGGTCCACTGTGGTCAGAAACAGATGGACATGGTCCAAAACAACGACCAGGTAGGCTGTGACATATAAATGATGCACAATGGTGACAAAGGGATTCAAAATGTGCCAAAAGAATATCCATAACTACTAGGGGTGTAACAAAATGGTCAACTCACGAAACGATACGAAATACGAAACAGGGCTCACGATACGAAATACTCACGATACGAAATAAAGATTATAGAAAATCCCCAACAGTAGGAAGTTGTGCAAAAATCTCATTTTCTTTATTTTCTTCCTAATGCAGACATACAAAAATATTGCTGCATCAGTACAAAATAAATGCTCTTAAAAAAAAAAAAAATTGTAGTTTTTTCCCCTTATTTAGACTACACTACACAAACAAACATAAAATCTCAATAAAAAGTGCTTTGTTGTTGTAACAATCAGGATAAGTACATTCTTGAATGAAAAGGAAAAAAAATATCAGTCCTCAGAGCTGCAGTTTAGACCTATAAATGTCTGAACTGTGAACTATAATATTTAGCCTATAACAGTGCATATACTTCTGATCTTCAAGTATGATCAAAATCTGTCAACTCAACAGTAGATGCAAAAATCAAATATTGTTTTTTATGCAGACTTACACAAACATACAGTTGCTGCCTGTCTCCAGTTCAAAGTAGTTGGTAGTTGTACTCGCCGCAGTATACGGCGAACTGTAGCGGCATATTTTGCACATGGTTATTGTTTTGTTCGCAATCTTCTGCTTCAGGATTACACCTGCTTCAAGATTAGACCAGTTGCATGGTTGTAACAAGTGTTTCCTTTAGTTACTGTTGTCTTTCTATCATCTCGAACCACTCTGGCCATTCTCACCTGGTTTCTGGCATCAAGCAATACATTTTATCAGTAAACTTTACCTTGAAGTTCAGATGGACCTGCCTGACTCATTGTCTGAAATCATGTAGATCCATCCTGCCAAACCTCAGTCTCCTTCATGGCCAAAAGCCCAATCAGAGTGGGAAGTGGGGAGGTGACTGCATGTTTAAAAACAATGGCAGCTTCTGAAGTGGCCAGAGATTTTTGTGGAGTCGTGGCTACTTAACGATACCTAGCAAAAATCTGCTCTCCTCAGAAGCTTACTTGTAGAACTTGATGGGGACTGTTATTGACGAGGTTCATAAGTGGTAAATGATAAATCTCTGTGGTATACTTTAGTATAAGAAGATAGTCTAAGGACTGAAATGTAGTTTTTGGTTCAATAGGGTCTAGCTGCTACATCATACTGTGGCTTGGTATGATTGGTCCGTAATGAGTGTAACTGGCAGACCGATCGTCCAATCACCAGCTGCAGCCGTTCTTGAAGGTTCAACCCCTGAAAACATTTCCTCTCCTCCAGATGGACTAGTGAAATATATTTAGTGGCATATATATGGAACTGTCCGTCTGGTCTGTCAGGTTACAGAAATCTGCAACTCAGTGGATATTCTCTCTTTTGGGACCATCCTCTGTAAATCTTAAAGCAGCACAACGGAAGATCCCCGCTTGACCGCAAAGAGAACTCAACTACCCATGAACTCTAGCACGCGCATACTGTCATAAGGATACAGATCTGCCGGTCGCGTGCGTTTGTTTTGTAGGTGAATCACAGAAGCCAGGACTTCGCTTAAAAGTATTCTTATGTCTTCAGCGGCTGTTTGCAGGATGGATAGTGACGAGGTAATGTATTTATTTTTGACTAAAAGACAATGTTAAAAATCGCTAAGTTCAACTGGGTTTTATTGCAGTGAAGTCGCCCCCATCCTGTTGAAGCGATAAAGTGAATCAAAGTAAAGACAACGACGAGCTGGCGATATCACACACCTGAAATAGGTCTAAACAAAACTACATGCTGGTACGTTCTGGATTTGTTGTGCTGTTTTTTTTTCCTGTCAAGTTTTTATGAGGAACTTCGTCATAAATTAGTCAGCCAACATGCCTGATAGTAGTCGGACATCCCTCCTCGTCTTTTATTTCACGCCAGCGAGTGAGACCGATGTTTATTTTGGTCCGAGCATTCAGCTTGTTTTTCTCTCGCTTTCTTTGATTTGTATCCTCCGACAAAACTTTTCCTTACGTTCTTTGTTGCCTCCACTATTACAGCTCCGCGATTGGCTTTTGCCGAGACTTCCGTGTTTTAAACGAATCGGGAATCGGGGGAAGTGACGTATACCGTAAAGCAGTCCAAACTTTTTTAGTGTGGCAGGGTTCCTACCATCCACCTCGAAGTTACATAGCGCCAGTGAAAGGGATACAGACCACGACAGAGGTGTCATTCAACTCATTGTAAAGTGGTGGACCATCACAATGAATATCGAAGGGTTCTATTATGTTTGAAAAACTGCATAGTGTTGGTTTAAGAGCGGTTGCTCGTGTAAATCCCTGTAGACTGAAAGATTCTGAAATACTCAGACCAGGCACCTGGCACAGAATCCAAGCTATGTTCCAAGTTTCTTAATGAATAAAAACTTAATAACTTGATTACGAACAAATTTATCCATCTTGAGATATTGTGCCATCTGTAAAAATAGGACAAAACCCCTGGATCTGCCTCAGGTAAGAATGAGAATGATACCACATGCAACAAACTGGGGAGATCTGTGGTCTGCAGGGTAAAAGTGCTCTTGAGCTTTTGGTAAGAGTACAAAAGTGCAAAGTGAGCTCATGTCCATTTACAAAAACAACACAAAGGCTTCAGTGTGTGTTTATATAAGGTATTATTCACACATCGGACTTCAAAGTTTGAATGAATCAGACTTGTGAAAGTCCTCTAAAAAGAACTTACTCCCATTTCTTTCCTCCCAAATGGCATATCAAAGCTGCCAGAGCTCTCATTAACTTGCTGTGGCAAACAATGTTGGTCCAGTTCTCATATTACAGCCACATCTGCTACAGTTATTACTGTTGCACACCTGAGGCCCCGCAACACCTGAACCAGGCACCTGGCTCTGAATGAAGACAGATTCTGCCAACACTCAGTGTATACCCAACAAAAGTTCATTTTGGATCTCAGGCAGCAGCTCTATCAAAGATGTTCATACATTTGTTCAAATAAAGTCTTCTGGTATGTTTGAATGTCACGAGATGTAAATGAAGGCTTGAGGGTTTGTTTCCAAATTTTAAAGTGTGTTATAAATAAATGTTTTATGTTCAGTATCATTTATTATATTCATTTTAGAAAAGTTTTGATCCTTGAGAAACTACTGATCTTAATTCATACTTTTTTGCAGTGTTGTAGGGAGAAACTTAACCCTCTTATGTCAAATTTGACCGGTCTGGTTTAACTTATCTTATATCACAACAAAAAACAACATTCAAGCAAAATCATCACCAGATTTTATTTAACATCCCTTCAAATACTGTAAAAAATGTCTACAACTAATAGTGAACATGTATGACTGCAGTGAATATACAAATAATTGACACTGAAAATTATAACAATTATCAAAACGGACCAAATTTACAGAAAATCAGAAAATCTACACGAGTAGTCATCTCTGTGTGTGTTTGTGTGTGTGTGTGTGTGTGTGTGTGTGTGTGTGTGTTAGTACAGCGATCAGAGAAACTGTGTGTCCTTCTGAAAGCAGGGGTGAACCTAACCTGTTGGTGTTCCTTGAAGCTTAATTTTAAATTATATTTATTTTTGTGCTATCTTCAATACCTTAGTGTAAAAGGTTCACTGTAACTGATTTTTGTAAACTTCACAGCATTTTACTGTCATATCTACAGCTACCTACTGTAAACAGCTTTGCAGTAAATTACTGTGAAATGGCTAAATATTGTAGAGAAGCATCCAGATTTTTGTAAAATTCATAGCATTTACCATAAGATTGACAGTTATTTATGGTAAAATGTTCAGAAAGTGAAAATGGTAATGGATCAGGAGAAAAATCCACTTTCCCCAGAAAAACTGACCAGCAGCAGGTAACACTTTTTTAGGTAATGTGTCACATGTTTAAGTGAAACCATCATTTGAGTAAATGTGTTTTATTACATAAAAATGGTGTATGTGATTTTTTTTTCACAAAATTATAACTTGCTAATACAGGGTCAGTAAAATAGTTAAAGAAATTGTGATTTGAACTAAAATACAGAAAGTTTACTGTAATTTAAAATGCACTAAAAAGCTGTAGAATAATGATAGTATGTCAATGGTAAAACAGTTAGGATGCAGTTTTTAATAATACAGTAAAAATGCTATGAATTGAACAGTGACTCAATGATTCTTTGAATGAAAATACAGGACTAAAACAATTATAGAAAACACAGTTATATTCCTGTTAATTTAAATAGAGTTATGCTACTGTAAAGACATTTACAGTAAATTACTGGCATCTTGTTGCCAGTAATTTACTGTAAAATTTACAACAACCATTTACAGTGTTGTATTTTAATTATTCTTCTCGTCCTATACTTTTTCCCACATATTTACTTCAAAATGCTTAATAGTATGTGATATCTGAACTGTCTGCTTTACCTTAAGAATAAAAACAGTATTCAAGTTCCCAAAAACAGGTGATTTTTTTGTTTTATTTTCAGTATTTTACCAAAAACATACTAACTGAAATTGTCCGAAGGTTGCACACTTTAGAGATAAGGGCTGATATTCTTTAAGATAACTTTAATGTATCCTTTTTGAAGTCAGATCTTTGTATTTGTCACTTGGAGGTACTAAAAAATTGAAATCATTCACTTTTTGCGGTTCTAGCAATGCTGATGATGTTTGTAAAGGCTGAATACTGTTGTGTGAGTGCATTAGTCTCAGAGGAGGAGCTGAAGGGGGTGAAATCCTCCTCTGTGGATGTCTAAACTCTGTTTTATGGTTTTGTCCATGTAATGTATTGTGATGTCTAGTGGGAGTGTGTATTTATGCTAATTCATGTTTAAAGAGAGTGCAGCAGTTGTCCACTAAAATTCAGATATTGATAAAGACAGATATGTCCCCGCAAGTCCTCCTTTATCTGACTTGCCAGACAGGCAGTTCAATATATATGACCCAGAATACATTTCACCTGTCCATCAACAGCCCACAGAAATAGTTTGGAGCACAAACTTTCAAAACTTATTTGGAAGGTGATTTAACCATCATTCTGTCAGTCACCTTCATTACATGTCAGTCATTGTTTATCGTCTATAACCCTGGAGCCTGTCCCAGTTGACATTATACACACTGTGAACCAAACGCCAGCCAATCACAAGGCCACATAGAGATACAAACAAGCATCCACAGTCACATTCATATCTAAAGGCTATCCAAGGTCACCAATTAACCTAATGACCATGATTATGATCTGTGGGAGGAAGCCAGAGTATTCAAAGAGAACCCACATCCAAACTCCACATAGAAAGCTTCCAACATGGTGTTTGAACCAGCAACCTTCTTGCTTGAAGGCACGTGCACTTCCCTCTGCGCTACCGTGCCACCCATTACCAAAGCTAGAGGACTGAAAATGTATTTCCAGCAAGACATACTTTCAGTTATATTTTTATTCCCTTTCTAATGAAATTCTGTACACATCTGATGAAACTGCTCAAGAAGCTAGTAGCAAATCCGCTAACGTGGGTGTTAGCATGGTAGCTCCTTCGTCTTTGGCCTTATAGGGCCCTGATGGGGCAGTGCCTTGGCCTTGTCCTGAAGGAAAACACTGGAGTGGATCATGAAGCACCAGACGTGTGTCGCCTTGTCAGTTTATTCCACCAGTCCATCTGGGCAAGAGCCCATAGTAAAAGGATGTGGAAATGGGCTGAACCTTCCAGAAGCGTATCCGGAGGGTGATTGGATGAAAGTATAATCACATCCATCACAAAGCGTAACGTAGTGGGCAGGTGCAACTGCCGTCATGCAACTTACAAAAGGTGAGTCACTACACAGACTAAACTATCTCTAGAACATGTCAGAAGTGGAGCAAAAATATCTTTATTAGCGAGAAGTGCTTTCTGATTTGCTGTTTTTTTTTATTAATAAAGAAATGCAGTGGGTGATATTGTGGCGCAGCAGATAGTGCACACAGCAAGAAGGTTTGATTCCTGGGTTGGGCACAGCCTTTCTGTTTGAAGTTTGCATGTCCTTCCCGTGCATGCCTGGGTTCTGTTCTCGCTGGGATAAGCTCCAGCCCCCCTGCAACCCGGAGAGGGATAAAGGGTAGAGATAATGAATGAAAGAAATGCAGTCCAGACCTGATAAAACTGGTACTAAAGTTGTTAGCATCTATGCTAGCCTCTGTGTGAGCAGTGGCTTCCTGCTGTTGTCTCGCTCTTAGCTCCCTCCTTTCCTGTTTTAAAAGACTCTGATTTTACTGTCCTGCTTTGGGCCACTCACAGTTGTTGTAGATTGGAACTTGGCAAGATGGATCTGCCTGATTACAGACATTAAATTAAGCAGACACAGCGGCTGCATAAAGTTATAGCATGCAGTTTGAGGAATTTATAAATCACAGAAATAAAGCCATTGTAAGCAGGCAGTTTAAGGGCTTCATGTTTAGTTGAGCTGAAGGCAGGCTGTGACTGTAAACATCTGACTGGTACAAAATAATTGTGATAGACAAAACAATTATTAAACCCCCTTTTAGTTTTTCTTAAAAGGTTCTGTCCTTTCCCATAATTTTTTATGGGATGTTACAAAGATGGACTAGCTATATATAACCTTGCACAGCAGCTGGATCCACCGAATTAATGTCTGTACTCAGAGCCATCTTGCCGAGCTCCAATCAACAACAGTCCGAGTCCTTTACAGCAGGAAGAGGAACAACTGAAAATGAGGCAACAGAAGGGAGCTACTACTCACACAGATTAGCATGGATGCTAACAGCTTTGTAGCATTATTATCAAATCTGGACTGGATTCGAGGCCTGATGTGTGTTCCCTGTATCAAGGATATTTTCTCTTTACTTCTGGCATATTGTGACAAGGGTTAGTGGCTCATGTTCTGTAGTGCATAGCTCCTGCCGACAACATTATCCAATTGGCCTGTAATAAATGATGGTTGACAAAACGGATGTCCAATCACCTACTGTCAGGATTTTTCCCTTACAGTACTAAGATTACTCAGTAACGCTTTCAATGTTCGTACCAACACCTGACATAATTCAGAATAAAGATGACAAGAAGCAGCTGGATGCAATCAAGTGGAAGTTTACTTGCAGCAAGGAGAACAACAATACAGAGTGTCAAACAGTCTGAGATGTTGAACTGAAGAAATACAATGTCTTCTTTCTTTTATAAGGGTGTGTGTGGATGGAAATTGTGTGTGTGTGTGTGGGGGGTGGGGGGTGGTGGAGTGGCCTTAGCGCAGGCTCCTCATCTCTGTACCGGTTGGAGCTGGTCTCGAAGGCGCACAGTTTCGGACAGGGGATAAGAAAGGAACAAAGGGTGGACTGCACAAGGTCATGTAGTGTGTGTGTGTGTGTGTGTGGGGGGGGGGGGGGGGGGGGGGCTGAAGAGTGCATTTGCTCAGCAATGATTATATAACAAAACAAAATTAGGACAGAGTCAATCAAAGGATGTTTGAAATACATGAAAAGGACTATATACATGAAAATAATATACTATATATACTCTCTTTCTCTCTCTCTCTCTCTCTCTCTCTCTCTCTCTATATATATATATATATGTATATATGTATACTAGAAAAGCATGCAGAGAGTGCAGACCTCTGCCAGCGCCACAGTCCTCACCCATATTGAGATTTTTACCTTAAATATTAGTCCTGCACTTATTTCATGCAAATATTTAGATTCCTTGATGATGAAAACATACCATTAGCAACTGGATTCATAATGATATCTATTTTAGTTCAGTAGTTATTCACGAAAATCACATTTTTCATCATGGCAGATCCAGACGGTGATCTGGATCACTCCCAAACTCTAATCATTTGTTTCTTGTCCCAATCCGGACATTTCCTAGAAATTATATCAAAATCCGTCCATAAATTTTTGAGTTATGTTGCTAACAGAGAAACAAACAAACAAACTAACAAACAAAAAACAAACAGATGCCGGTGATAACATAAGCTCCAGGCAGAGGTGATGATTCATCTGGTGTGCCAGGTTAAAAAATGACACTTAATTATTCAACAACAAGCATTTCCTCACATTTCTCAATTCTCCATATTTTCCTTATCTGGACTCACTGAATGAACCCAGTAATTAAATTTAGTAATTAATTTTCACATCTAAAATCAGGCGCCAGCCGGAGAAGAGAATCTGTTTTCACCTCTGATCAGCAGAATGAAAACAGTGTGAGACAAGAAGGTAAAACAAAGGGCTGGAAAAGTAATTAGAATATGGTGGTGTATGTCTGAGGAGCTTTTCAGTTGATTTCCACACTGATGGTGAAAATAAGGTCATGGAGGAGCCCAAACGTGACTATTAAAAGATTTAAACAGGAAAGACTTTTGGGGGTCTTGCTCCATCAGGCCTGTTGTCTCTGAACTGATTATCTTCTGGATGCTTTCTCACAGTTGATACCTCCTAGGGCTACAGGTTGTTGTGGATGGTGCCATAATTCACTGAGAGTCTCAGCTTTACCCAGAATCCCTGTATGCCAAACAGCGACAGAGGATTGGTAACTCTGTTGTACAGTAAGAGATGACTCTTAACATAGAGTTTCAGCAGCTCCGATCAGGTCGGAGGTTCATGGTTCCTGTTTGTAAAACCAGACGCTACAAAAACAGCTTTGTAACAGCAGCCATTCATGCTATTGACAAATGAGAGAAATTGCAACATGACCTCACTAATTTATTTATTGCTTTTACTGTTTTTCTCATCTTGTTTTTATGAAGGGCACATATTTATCTATCAGCTTGGTTCAACATATTTTTAGGCATTTTTTACTGTTTTAACTTATCTGCTTCTTATCTCAGGGCTGCTCCTTGGTCTTGTTCTTTTAGCCTAAGCACTGTCGTCACTTTGTCTTGTTTTGTGTAAACTGAATTTACCTAAGGGTACAATAAATATTCTGAATCTGAATCTGAATGGGACTATTTTTGATGGAAAAATCCAGAACTGAAAAGATGAAATGACTGTGGATAAAATTCTGGAGAAGTGTGAACATGTGAGATGGTCCAAACTTTAGGTTTCAGGTCAACCTGCTTCCTTGTTCCTCAGTCAGCTCACTTCACGATTGGCTACTTTCTGTTTCACAACACATTTCACAGAGTTATCGAGAGCTATCGACTATCCCCCACACACAAAGATTTTTTGTCCAACTGGTTTCAGAGTTGATTATTGGGACACATTCACTCTTAACACTCCTCAGACCACATGATAATCTTACAGGATAATCTTATATGACAAAAGATAATGAGAGAAAGGGAAAAGTAAAAAAACAGCTTGATAATCTATACGTGTGTACTAGGGCATGACACAGAAGCGAATTTTCACTCACATGCATATAAAAGGCACTAACTTTAAGTTTCACATGCCTAACATTCAGTCTGTGTAAACAAAGTTCACTTCCTGTGGTGACAGGAAGTCAAACCACTTTTGTAGTTCTTTTGTGTTGCTAGCGCGGTCAAGAGTGTTGACTCTCACCGAGAGATGACTACAAAAATGGACACATCTGTTCATCTAGTTGTTTAACACGGCTGAAAATGATCATTTATCAATGTCGTTCCCGCTCCTGCCCGCTCCTGCTGGCTTTTTTTCCTGTCCCATCCCGATCACGGATTAATTAAAAAATGACTCCCATCCTGTGGGATTCCCGCGGGAACCACGTGACCCACGGGAATTCCCAAAAAATGTCATCCTCTAGACCAGGGGTGGGCAACTGTAATTACCAAGAGGGCCATATTAAACCATTTTTTCCAGCCTGAGGGCCACATTGTTACAAATTTTTAGAAACTCTCGATGAGGGAAAAGAATGTTGGATAAACAACATATGAGAATATAAATCTGTCATAACATTAAAATAGCAATATTCATCTATTACAACATAAATACAAGTTATTATGCATAATCAAATGAGCTTGACATAGAATTCAAGCAAATTTAGCAAAAATACATGGAATTAAAGCCAATGAAGCTTTTTCAAATCAATAAAATGATGTTATTCAAATTTTTAAAGTTCAAATATTTTGCTGCTGCCATTTTGTAAATATGATATTGAGTAATACTTGATATAATGTTCAAAGTTTTTATTTAAAAGATTTAGACACACTATTATAGCAAAGTAAGGTCATAAACAACTTACATAAGCCAACAAAACATCAGTCTAGATTATATAGAATTATTTCTTTTGGATATCTGAGTTTTCTTCATATTTTCAACTGCTGGTTGGGAATGAATGGCGGGCCACATTTAGTAATGTGGAGGGCCGCACTTGGCCCCCGGGCCGCCACTTGCCCACCCCTGCTCTAGTGTGTACCTGCTTAGCTGGTGCTAGCACATTGACCAATGAACATCTGACTCACAGAATGATTCTTAAAAATATATCCTGGCAGACTAGAGCAGAGAGCATGAGCGGACAGCGATGTGTTCAGTGTGTTTAGGAACACCAGGTGATTTGTGCACCTAGATTGTTTAGAGGAAGCTGTTGCTTAGTAATAAACAAACACACAATCATAACATGAGAGGTGGCTTGGTTGGCTTCCAATTGACCCCTGGGTCATTTGCAATGAGAAAGCAATCAGCCCAGCATCCAGCACCGAGCGTCAGGATAACTGATCACACCTCTGTGGTCATCCGGCAGCAGCAGAGGTGGAGATAAAATAGTATTACAGCTACAAGGCAACTCTGATCTCAACTGATGGCAAAATAGACAATAATAATCATTTGGATCCATTATGCTCACTTTCTGTGCCCGGGCATGATACACCGTGAGGCAAGTTACAGAAGCCAGCACAGCCCTCACATTTCAGCAAACATCTATCATATCTTTTAATGGAATAATTTAGGAAATGACACTTTGATACAGTGAACAGTTGTGAGTGTCCAGTCCAGTTAACAGTGTTAATTTACCGTCTCCTGAAATCAGCTCAACACACGGACATTAATGTCTAAATTGCTGGCAACAAAAGTGAGTACACCCAAAAGTGAAAGTGTCCAAATTGGGCCCACAATGTCAATATTTTGTGTGGTCACCATTATTTTCAACACTGTCGTAACCTTCCTGGGTTCACCAGAGCTTCACATTTTGCCACTAGAATCCGTTTCCAGTCCCCAATGATGACATCAGAGAGCTAGTGGATGTTAGTGACCTTGTGCTCCTCCAGCTTCCTTATGAGGACGTCCCACAGATGCCAGATCGCCTGGCATCCTAACGTACTACTCATACTAAGTGTGACGTCAAAATGAGTATGTAGTGCGTTCACATTAGATAGTATGAAAAGATTGAGTGTGAGAGAAATACCCGGATGGATACTATATCAGAAAAAAATGTTAAATATGCGAGGTGGGCATACTAGTCACACTCAAACGCCCCATAATGCATTGCAAGCCCCATAATGTTTTTGCGATACGTAGGTGCGAATTAATCAAGTGCCGGAAGCGATGGACAGATCGTCTTCGGTGTCTGCGGGCAGTCAACATTTTATTGTATTTGGGAAGTTGCTGATTATAATATTCAGCCACTAGCAAACTTCCCATTTTCAAAATAAACACATCTTTTATGATCTCCTTTTAGTTCTTTATCGCTTCTGTAAATTGGGCTCTTGTTTTGGAGCCGACCAGAAGTTTCTTCAATAGCATAATGAGGCGCATAACGGAATGTCCAAAGTGCCGAAATGAAACTTGTGTCCGTGCGTTTTGTGGCTCAAATGACCACATTTTGGTATTCTACGTGGTGACTTTCTCTCCTAAAATGCTCTCTGAACTTTCAAATGTGGCGAATCAACAGAGATATTTGATAGCCTGGTGTGCTTCTGATTTTTGTCGTTGGAGGTTTGAAATGCATCATGGGAAACTTAGTAGTATACTACAGTGTGAACGGTTGGCATTCTAATCATACTTATAGTTATTAGTATACAGTATATACACGAGTTTGTGTATGTACAAACCCAAAACCAGTGAAGTTGGAACGTTGTGTAAATCGTAAATAAAAACAGAATACAATGATTTGCAAATCCTTTTCAACTTATATTCAATTGAATACACAGCAAAGACAAGATATTTAATGTTTGAAACGAGAAACTTTGTTGCTCCAAAACCTGTATGTACCTTTCAGCATTAATGGTGCCTTCACAGATGTGTAAGTTACCCATGCCTTGGGCACTAATACACCCCCATACCATCACAGATGCTGGCTTTTGGACTTTGCGCCTATAACAGTCCGGCTGGTTCTTTTCCTCTTTGGTCCGGAGGACACGACGACCACAGTTTCCAAAAACAATTTGAAATGTGGACTGGTCAGACCACAGAACACTTTTCCACTTTGCATCAGTCCATCTTAGATGAGCTCAGGCCCAGGCTCAGGTTGTTGATAAATGGCTTTGGCTTTGCATAGTAGAGTTTTAACTTGCACTTACAGATGTAGACGAACTGTAGTTACTGACAGTGGTTTTCTGAAGTGTTCCTGAGCCCATGTGGTGATATCCTTTACACAGTGATGCCGGTTTTTGATGCAGTACCACCTGAGGGATCGAAGGTCACAGTTGTGTTAAATGTTGGTTTTGGGCCTTGCTGCTTATGTGCAGTAATTTCTCCAGATTCTCTGAACCTTTTGATGACATTACGGACCGTAGATGATGAAATCCCTAAATTCCTTGCAATAGCTGGTTGAGAAATGTTGTTCTTAAACTGTTGGACAATTTGCTCATGCATTTGTTCACAAAGTGTTGACCCTCACCCCATCCTTGTTTGTGAATGACTGAGCATTTCAGGGAAGCTGCTTTTATACCCAATCATGGCACCCACCTGTTCCCAATTAGCCTGTTCACCTGTGGGATGTTCCAAATAAGTGTTTGATGAGCATTCCTCAAATTTCTCAGTCATTTCTGTCACTTGTGCCAGCTTTTTTGAAACATGTTGCAGGCATCAAATTCCAAATGAGCTAATATTTGCAAAAAAATAAAGGTTACCAGTTCAAACATTAAATATCTTGTCTTTGCTGTGTATTCAATTGAATACAAGTTGAAAAGGATTTGCAAGTCATTGTATTCTGTTTTTATTTACGATTTACACAATGTGCCATCTTCACTGGTTTTGGATTTTGTAGTACGTCATTATGCCATTTTAGACACAGCCATGGTTCGGTAAGAATGTAAACAATATGGTAAATAGACTTGAGCTTATATAGCGCTATTCAAAGCTGCTTTACACCGCAGGTCAAACTTACCCATTTGCTCTCACATTCGCTCACTGATGGTTCTGAGTTTCTATGTTAGTTATCCATCAGTATCTCTAACACATTCACACACTTTCATGCCCATTTACACGCCACTGACGCAGTAGTGGGAGCAACTTGGGGTTAAGTGTCTTACTCAAAGACACGTCGCCATGTGTCGCCCGGAGCTGGGCTTGAACCTGCAACCTACCGATCACTGACCAAATTTTCTCTCAGGTTGATGTAGGCTTGTGCAAATACATGCTTGTTTCAAAACAAACTCAACAGCTAAATACCATGAGTTAACATTTTTGCAGCCTGTTAAATACAAGTTTGTTGTTTACTGTCAAAAAAATGTTTTTTTCATGACACCTGTAAGGGCACATGACATTTCCATGCACATCTAAAAGACACAACTTTCAGTAAAAAAAATGTCATCAGAAATGACTGTGGAACTCTTCATCATAACAACTTTAGTTCTAACACAAAGGACTTTAAGTTTCGCTGTGAAAAATCAGCAATTTTTTTTTCTTGTTGAAAGTTTTTCAAAGTGAAACCTGCTGACAAAATAGTCCAACATCAGCTCCATTTTCCATGTCAGGCTGCTCATGATCTTAAGCCTAATTGTGAGCCAACTCCATTTGAAGCTATGATTACTCAGTCTGCATTGGTAATACATAAGTAGAGGTAATTTGAGGTTTCAGGACAAAAGAGGCTTAGCAACCCCTGTGAACGAGACATGCATAAATTCAGCCGTGTGGACGGGCTCTGTAATTTTACCTTCAAATTGCAGGCAAATAATTTGCAAGGAGTTCTTTCTGGCTTTCAGGTGAGATAAATATAAGCAATTATCTAATGATCTTTCAAACAGCTTCCATAGACCACAAGTGGAAGCCATTTGATCAATGTGCCCTCTGTACTTTGGAGAAACGACATAATAAAGAAACACAGCACAGCTTCTCCCCTCGTCTGACTCGTGTATTGATCTGCAGGGGAGTGTGCAGCCTACAGAGTGTGAGCTGAAATTACCAAGCCGAGTAAACGACTGGGACATCACTGAAGTTCACACGCAGAGCTGCTGCAGCGGCTGTTGAGGCAGAGTGACAAAACATGATCACAGTGTTCTGCTCATAATGAGGGAGCCTTGTTTTTCTCTGGAAAAACAAATAGGTCTCGTTGGAAGAGTGGAGTGGCAGATATTTACGTCAGACTGTCAGAGCATTCAGACCGGCATTTTAGATGTGAGTCACATGTGAGTCATTCAGAAGCAGCAGAAAAGGACGGCTGTTTTACCACGGAGCAACGAGAGGGTGTTACCTTGGGCCTCTTGCACAAAGACTTGATCATTATGGGCTTAAGGTTGCGACTAAATACTGCCTTAACTGAATTAAAGGTATTTAATCACTAATAGTGATTAAACGAGCTCCATTCATTTACATTGCATGAAACTATCCTGAGACTGTTTACATCTTTGGCTTATGTTTTAAAAGTAATAACATGATATATTTTTTATATTTTGTAATTTAAGGTATGTTGCTGGCTATCTTGAACATAGCATCCAACTTCCTCCATACAAGATGCATCCCAGCTACTTGTACAGGAGAGGGAAAGAGAGCAGGGACGAAATAACTGTCAAACAAGAGGAGGAATCAGATCAAAATCAACTGAAATGAGTTGAGATCAAATGAATCAAATGAAATAAAACAGAAAAAACAACGGAATGGAATGAAAAAAAAAAGAATGATAGATTTTACTTAATTGAAACAGGTTCAAGGTTTTGGGTTTCTATTAGCAGACATTGAGATTAACTGTTTTGTTGACTTTCACAAGGCATGAAATGAAATCAGATCAAATTAATGAAATCAAATCAAGTCAACTGAAATGAGTTGAAATCAAATGAAACAGAAAAAAAAACTGAATGAAATGAACATAAAGAATGATAGATCGTACTTTATTGAGCCAGGTTCAAGGTTTTGGGTATTAATTAGCAGATGTTTTAGACATCGGTTGAAATTCTACAATGTTTTCACTGTATGTTTATTTGTTCATTTTTGATGAGTATGACATGGATATGTTGAGTCTTGTTTTAAATAAAATACCTTTTTGGTCAAAAATGTTGATTTTATGGTACTTTCCACGATTGCATATTGTTGCTATATGGCAACAATTGATCAACGACCCCCCTTTAAACTTAAAAATATATATATATATATATATATATATATATATATATATATATATATATATATATATATATATATATATATATATATATATATATATATATATATATATATATATATATATATATATATATATATATATATATTTTTTCATTTATCTATTATTTAGGCCATTTTAAGTACTAAAAGCATTCAAAACATTTTTTACCATTTTTAAGTAATAATTCATGCAATAGAGGGTTAAAATAGAGGGGAAAGCACACAAATCTCAATGCAAGTGTCAAGCAGCCCATGTGTTGTATGTGGTTATGTTAAAGTGAAGTCACTTTACCATAACCACATACAACAACGTTCTCAGATATCAACTGTCGGACTTGCTAGTCCCTAATGCACACTGCCAGGCATACTATTCTCTGCTGAGAGCTTGACAGGCCTCTTGTGCATAGTTACGGTTGCTAACGTGGGATTGGACAGAAGCTGTTTGTGGGAGGGGCTTAGCGAAGAGTCAATTGAAATGAGTTCCATCATCCTTTGATCAAAGACATTTTGAGTTCAAAGCCATAGTCAGATAGTCATATAAGAAATCACCTACACCGGAGTGACAGACACCGACTGCTGATAGCAAACTTCTAATTACTGATTCAACTACTTTTAGTAATTATGATTAATCGAAAAAGTGATACGGATATGGATATGAATAATGACATGGATTCATATCCATATTCATATATGAATTATGACATGGAGATGGAGATGGAGATGGACATGGACATGGACATGGACATGGACCCATGGATGGACATGGACATGGACCCATGGATGGACATGGACATGAATGTCTATCCGACCCAGGAAGCATATGAGATTGATGCATATGGATTTCAAGAAGTGACCAATGAAGCATATAATGCCCAAGAAGCATATGAGACCCATGACTGGAGCTCCAAAATTCACACCAGGCAGGGTCCTAACCAGCAAGCACCTAAAACTTACCGAAGCCAGAGGGAGGAGGACGATGATTATCTGTCCTATCTGTCCGAAGATGGATCCCAGTGTCCTCCAACCAGGAGTTTTGCAACATTTTTGCAGAGATCTGCACCAGAGTTGCAGAGTTTCAGACCACAATGGCTGAGGACAGCCTGTGATAAACAGGACAGGCCCCCCTTCAAGCCCAAACAGTGTGAAGAGGACACTGAACAGCCTACAGAGGAGCTAAAACTCCAGGGCACAACCTCCGGTGAGCCAACAACAGAGGAAACCCTAAGGGCTGAAGATAAGGATAAGCTGGATGAGACACAAAAAGGGCAAGTTCACCAGGTTTCTCAGGCTGGTGATCTTCAGAAACAACTGGAGCCAAGGTCACCTTTGCAAAATGGGATCCTTACAGAAAAGTCATCCAGTGTGGACTTGTCAGATACCACCTTCAAGCCCAAACAGTGTGAACAGGACACTGAACAGCCTACAGAGGAGCTAAAACTCCAGGGCACAACCTCCGGTGAGCTAACAACAGCCCTAAGGGCTGAAGATAAAGCCCTGGACGAAAACAAAAATGCCCAGGCCAAAAAAGAAAAGAAATCACTTGCAAAAACAACGGGCAAAAAAGGGAGGAAGCTGCTTCATCAAGTCTCAGACCTGAAGGAAGAAATGGAGGCTCCAAAGCAGAAGCTGGATGAGACACAAAAAGGGCAAGTTCACCAGGTTTCTCAGGCTGGTAATCTTCAGAAACAACTGGAGAAGAAGGAAGGAGAAGATGTCAAAGCCTTGCCAAGATCGCCTTTGCAAAATGAGATCCTTACAGAAAAGTCCTCCAGTGTGGACTTGTCAGATACCACCTTCAAGCCCAAACACTGTGAAGAGGACACTGAACAGCCTACAGAGGAGCTAAAACTCCAGGGCACAACCTCCGGTGAGCCAACAACAGAGGAATCCAGTGTGGACTTGTCAGATACAGAGCAGCTGCACAGGGACACTTTGAAAATGGCCTCCAAAGTCCAAACTGCTGAAAAGGCCAATCTGTCTCTGGAAGACAACCAGAAAGATTTGTGTCAGCCAGTGTTTGATGGTGACATCCTCAAAATGGAGGCACTGGAGAATATCAGCAAGAATCCAGTGGTGGTCAAAGATCTAACCGCAGAAAGAGACAACTTGCAGGAGGTGGAGGTCTTCAAAGTTGAGGCCTCAAAAACAAATGATCTCATTTCTGATCTGCAGACATTTGAGCAACATAATGAGATTGAGGTCATTAAACAACTGATGGATGAGATTGAGAACGTCTCAGTGTGGAGGAAGATTAAAAAATTCCTCACACCAAAAAGCCGACGTCAGTATAAGCTGCAGAAGAGGTTCCAGCTGCTGCTGAAGAGCAATGACGGATCAGCTGATTAGGATGGGCATGATCAAGCTGCCTGCCTGAATAGGTTTTGCATCATTTTATAACATACTATAATGAATATTATAGTATGTTATAAAATGATGCAATTTTCTTTTCATTTTCTTCACCGCTTATCCCTTTCGGGGTCGTGGTAGGGCTGGAGCCTATCCCAGCTGTCATTGGGCGAGAAGTTTGGTACACCCTATACCGGTCATCAGTCAATCACAGGGCCACATAGAGAGACAGACAACCATTCACATTTACACAAGGGACTGTGTAAAACAAAATGATTCACAGTGTTTGAATCAGCAAAATTCTTTGGATAACGTCAACTAATTAACCTAATGAGCATGTTTTTGGTCTATGGGAGGAAGCCCAAGTGCCCAGAGAGAACCCATGCATGCACACGAAGTGCCAGCCCTGAACAAGAAGAAGAAGAACAGGGCTGGCATGATTTTAGACAAGGAGGCGTCCAAGTGGCACCCTAGCCATGGAAGAACTGGAGTTCCTGCCGGGTACTATGAGCAGGACAACATCGACTGCAGGGACATGGGGTTCATCTGCTTCAAGACCACAGTGGACTCTCAGCCAGAGGCCCCTCAGCCAGAGGCTCCTCAGCTGGAGGCACCTCAGCCAGAGGCCCCTCAGCCAGAGGCACCTCAGCCAGAGGCCCCTCAGCCTGAGGCTCCTCAGCCTGAGGCCCCTCAGCCAAAGGCTCCTCAGCTGGAGGCACCTCAGCCAGAGAACCCTCAGCCTGAGGCTCCTCAGCTGGAGGCACCCTTAGCCAGAAGGCACCTCAGCCAGAGGCCCCTCAGCCTGAGGCTCCTCAGCTGGAGGCCCCTCAGCCAGAGGCCCCTCAGCCAAAGGCTCCTCAGCTGGAGGCACCTCAGCCAGAGAACCTCAGCCTGAGGCTCCTCAGCTGGAGGCCCCAGCCAGAGAACCCTCAGCCTGAGGCTCCTCAGCTGGAGGCACCTCAGCCAGAGACCTCTCAGCTGGAGGCCCCTCAGCAGGAGGCCCCTCCTGCGCAGCAGGACAACCCACATTCTTGGGAGAGTGAGGGAATGTCAATTTTTTCTGGAATGGACTAAACTTTCACAGGACAATCTCATGTCTTACATGTTGAGAACTGATGTTGCTTTGAGTAATATTCATCTTCCTAAACCTGCTGTGTTCAAGGACAAAGCTGGCAAAGTTGGGTGCCTGGATAACTACAGGCCGATAGCTTTAGCTAGTGTTATATCTAAAGTCTTAGAGAAAGTTCTGATGGGTCAGCTGTGTCTCTGTATAAGTATATGGCAACAATTACTTAATCTTCATTTTTCTAAAAAGCTGCGAAATAAAATGTATGTTTTTACATTTAGGTGTGAAAAGGGGGCTTTTAGTTTGAAGGAAATAGAATTTATGAGGCCGCATGACCAGGATATCTTGTTTGCCAGTCTTTTTTGTTAATAGACATTTGACATCCAAACATAGCTGTCTGGGGCTCTCCAAGATTGTCTTTTATATAGAATTTTTGGAGTATTATCACCAAATAAAAATTTAAACCACTATTTGGGGTAAGTATACTTTTTTGTTTTTTGTGCACATATAGTTAAATTTGGTTGTTATACATTTTTTTGTAATATGCCAAAACAGATTTGTTGCCATATGGCAACAATATGCGAATATGGAAAATTCCTAGTGTATACAACCTAATGGAGTTCCATTCATTTACATTGCATGAAACTATCCTGAGACTGTTTACATCTTTGGCTTATGTTTTAAAAGTAATAACATGATATATTTTTTATATTTTGTAATTTAAGGTATGTTGCTGGCTATCTTTAACATAGCATCCAACTTCCTCCATACAAGATGCATCCCAGCTACTTGTACAGGAGAGGGAAAGAGAGCAGGGACGAAATAACTGTCAAACAAGAGGAGGAATCAGATCAAAATCAACTGAAATGAGTTGAGATCAAATGAATCAAATGAAATAAAACAGAAAAAACAACAGAATGAAATGAAAAAAAAAAGAATGATAGATTTTACTTAATTGAAACAGGTTCAAGGTTTTGGGTTTCTATTAGCAGACATTGAGATTAACTGTTTTGTTGACTTTCACAAGGCATGAAATGAAATCAGATCAAATTAATGAAATCAAATCAAGTCAACTGAAATGAGTTGAAATCAAATGAAACAGAAAAAAAAACTGAATGAAATGAACATAAAGAATGATAGATCGTACTTTCTTGAGCCAGGTTCAAGGTTTTGGGTATTTATTAGCAGATGTTTTAGACATTTGTTGAAATTCTACAATGTTTTCACTGTATGTTTATTTGTTCATTTTGGATGAGTATGACATGGATATGTTGAGTCTTGTTTTAAATAAAATACCTTTTTGGTCAAAAATGTTGATTTTATGGTACTTTCCACGATTGCATATTGTTGCTATATGGCAACAATTGATCAACGACCCCCCTTTAAACTTAAAAATATATATATATATATATATATATATATATATATATATATATATATATATATATAGTTATATATATATATATATTTTTTTTCATTTATCTATTATTTAGGCCATTTTAAGTAATAAAAGCATTCAAAACATTTTTTACCATTTTTAAGTAATAATTCATGCAATAGAGGGTTAAAATAGAGGGGAAAGCACACAAATCTCAATGCAAGTGTCAAGCAGCCCATGTGTTGTATGTGGTTATGTTAAAGTGAAGTCACTTTACCATAACCACATACAACGTTCTCAGATATCAACTGTCGGACTTGCTAGTCCCTAATGCACACTGCCAGGCATACTATTCTCTGCTGAGAGCTTGACAGGCCTCTTGTGCATAGTTACGGTTGCTAACGTGGGATTGGACAGAAGCTGTTTGTGGGAGGGGCTTAGCGAAGAGTCAATTGAAATGAGTTCCGTCATCCTTTGATCAAAGACATTTTGAGTTCAAAGCCATAGTCAGATAGTCATATAAGAAATCACCTACACCGGAGTGACAGACACCGACTGCTGATAGCAAACTTCTAATTACTGATTCAACTACTTTTAGTAATTATGATTAATCGAAAAAGTGATACGGATATGGATATGAATAATGACATGGATTCATATCCATATTCATATATGAATTATGACATGGAGATGGAGATGGAGATGGACATGGAGATGGACATGGACATGGACATGGACATGGACATGGACCCATGGATGGACATGGACATGAATGTCTATCCAACCCAGGAAGCATATGAGATTGATGCATATGGGTTTCAAGAAGTGACCAATGAAGCATATAATGCCCAAGAAGCATATGAGACCCATGACTGGAGCTCCAAAATTCACACCAGGCAGGGTCCTAACCAGCAAGCACCTAAAACTTACCGAAGCCAGAGGGAGGAGGACGATGATTATCTGTCCTATCTGTCTGACGAAGATGGATCCCAGTGTCCTCCAACCAGGAGTTTTGCAACATTTTTGCAGAGATCTGCACCAGAGTTGCAGAGTTTCAGACCACAATGGCTGAGGACAGCCTGTGATAAACAGGACAGGCCCCCCTTCAAGCCCAAACAGTGTGAAGAGGACACTGAACAGCCTACAGAGGAGCTAAAACTCCAGGGCACAACCTCCGGTGAGCCAACAACAGAGGAAACCCTAAGGGCTGAAGATAAGCTGGATAAGCTGGATGAGACACAAAAAGGGCAAGTTCACCAGGTTTCTCAGGCTGATGATCTTCAGAAACAACTGGAGCCAAGGTCACCTTTGCAAAATGGGATCCTTACAGAAAAGTCATCCAGTGTGGACTTGTCAGATACCACCTTCAAGCCAAAACAGTGTGAACAGGACACTGAACAGCCTACAGAGGAGTTAAAACTCCAGGGCACAACCTCCGGTGAGCTAACAACAGCCCTAAAGGCTGAAGATAAAGCCCTGGACGAAAACAAAAATGCCCAGGCCAAAAAAGAAAAGAAATCACTTGCAAAAACAACGGGCAAAAAAGGGAGGAAGCTGCTTCATCTAGTCTCAGACCTGAAGGAAGAAATGGAGGCTCCAAAGCAGAAGCTGGATGAGACACAAAAAGGGCAAGTTCACCAGGTTTCTCAGGCTGGTAATCTTCAGAAACAACTGGAGAAGAAGGAAGAAGAAGATGTCAAAGCCTTGCCAAGATCGCCTTTGCAAAATGAGATCCTTACAGAAAAGTCCTCCAGTGTGGACTTGTCAGATACCACCTTCAAGCCCAAACACTGTGAAGAGGACACTGAACAGCCTACAGAGGAGCTAAAACTCCAGGGCACAACCTCCGGTGAGCCAACAACAGAGGAATCCAGTGTGGACTTGTCAGATACAGAGCAGCTGCACAGGGACACTTTGAAAATGGCCTCCAAAGTCCAAACTGCTGAAAAGGCCAATCTGTCTCTGGAAGACAACCAGAAAGATTTGTGTCAGCCAGTGTTTGATGGTGACATCCTCAAAATGGAGGCACTGGAGAATATCAGCAAGAATCCAGTGGTGGTCAAAGATCTAACCGCAGAAAGATACAACTTGCAGGAGGTGGAGGTCTTCAAAGTTGAGGCCTCAAAAACAAATGATCTCATTTCTGATCTGCAGACATTTGAGCAACATAATGAGATTGAGGTCATTAAACAACTGATGGATGAGATTGAGAACGTCTCAGTGTGGAGGAAGATTAAAAAATTCCTCACACCAAAAAGCCGTCAGTATAAGCTGCAGAAGAGGTTCCAGCTGCTGCTGAAGAGCAATGACGGATCAGCTGATTAGGATGGGCATGATCAAGCTGCCTGCCTGAATAGGTTTTGCATCATTTTATAACATACTATAATGAATATTATAGTATGTTATAAAATGATGCAATTTTCTTTTCATTTTCTTCACCGCTTATCCCTTTCGGGGTCGTGGTAGGGCTGGAGCCTATCCCAGCTGTCATTGGGCGAGAAGTTTGGTACACCCTATACCGGTCATCAGTCAATCACAGGGCCACATAGAGAGACAGACAACCATTCACATTTACACAAGGGACTGTGTAAAACAAAATGATTCACAGTGTTTGAATCAGCAAAATTCTTTGGATAACGTCAACTAATTAACCTAATGAGCATGTTTTTGGTCTATGGGAGGAAGCCCAAGTGCCCAGAGAGAACCCATGCATGCACACGAAGTGCCAGCCCTGAACAAGAAGAAGAAGAACAGGGCTGGCATGATTTTAGACAAGGAGGCGTCCAAGTGGCACCCTAGCCATGCAAGAACTGGAGTTCCTGCCGGGTACTATGAGCAGGACAACATCGACTGCAGGGACATGGGGTTCATCTGCTTCAAGACCACAGTGGACTCTCAGCCAGAGGCCCCTCAGCCAGAGGCTCCTCAGCTGGAGGCACCTCAGCCAGAGGCCCCTCAGCCAGAGGCTCCTCAGCTGGAGGCACCTCAGCCAGAGGCCCCTCAGCCTGAGGCTCCTCAGCCTGAGGCCCCTCAGCCAAAGGCTCCTCAGCTGGAGGCACCTCAGCCAGAGAACCCTCAGCCTGAGGCTCCTCAGCTGGAGGCCCCTTAGCCAGAGGCCCCTCAGCTTGAGGCACCTCAGCCAGAGGCCCCTCAGCCTGAGGCTCCTCAGCTGGAGGCCCCTCAGCCAGAGGCCCCTCAGCCAAAGGCTCCTCAGCTGGAGGCACCTCAGCCAGAGAACCCTCAGCCTGAGGCTCCTCAGCTGGAGGCCCCTTAGCCAGAGGCCCCTCAGCCAGAGGCCCCTCAGCTGGAGGCACCTCAGCCAGAGACCTCTCAGCTGGAGGCCCCTCAGCAGGAGGCCCCTCCTGCGCAGCAGGACAACCCACATTCTTGGGAGAGTGAGGGAATGTCAATTTTTGTCTGGAATGGACTAAACTTTCACAGGACAATCTCATGTCTTACATGTTGAGAACTGATGTTGCTTTGAGTAATATTCATCTTCCTAAACCTGCTGTGTTCAAGGACAAAGCTGGCAAAGTTGGGTGCCTGGATAACTACAGGCCGATAGCTTTAGCTAGTGTTATATCTAAAGTCTTAGAGAAAGTTCTGATGGGTCAGCTGTGTCTCTGTATAAGTATATGGCAACAATTACTTAATCTTCATTTTTCTAAAAAGCTGCGAAATAAAATGTATGTTTTTACATTTAGGTGTGAAAAGGGGGCTTTTAGTTTGAAGGAAATAGAATTTATGAGGCCGCATGACCAGGATATCTTGTTTGCCAGTCTTTTTTGTTAATAGACATTTGACATCCAAACATAGCTGTCTGGGGCTCTCCAAGATTGTCTTTTATATAGAATTTTTGGAGTATTATCACCAAATAAAAATTTAAACCACTATTTGGGGTAAGTAAATTTTTTTTTTTTTTTTACATATAGTTAAATTTGGTTGTTATACATTTTTTTGTAATATGCCAAAACAGATTTGTTGCCATATGGCAACAATATGCGAATATGGAAAATTCCTAGTGTATACAACCTAATGGAGTTCCATTCATTTACATTGCATGAAACTACCCTGAGACTGTTTACATCTTTGGCTTATGTTTTAAAAGTAATAACATGATATATTTTTTATATTTTGTAATTTAAGGTATGTTGCTGGCTATCTTTAACATAGCATCCAACTTCCTCCATACAAGATGCATCCCAGCTACTTGTACAGGAGAGGGAAAGAGAGCAGGGACGAAATAACTGTCAAACAAGAGGAGGAATCAGATCAAAATCAACTGAAATGAGTTGAGATCAAATGAATCAAATGAAATAAAACAGAAAAAACAACAGAATGAAATGAAAAAAAAAAGAATGATAGATTTTACTTAATTGAAACAGGTTCAAGGTTTTGGGTTTCTATTAGCAGACATTGAGATTAACTGTTTTGTTGACTTTCACAAGGCATGAAATGAAATCAGATCAAATTAATGAAATCAAATCAAGTCAACTGAAATGAGTTGAAATCAAATGAAACAGAAAAAAAAACTGAATGAAATGAACATAAAGAATGATAGATCGTACTTTCTTGAGCCAGGTTTAAGGTTTTGGGTATTTATTAGCAGATGTTTTAGACATCTGTTGAAATTCTACGATGTTTTCACTGTATGTTTATTTGTTCATTTTGGATGAGTATGACATGGATATGTAGAGTCTTGTTTTAAATAAAATACCTTTTTGGTCAAAAATGTTGATTTTATGGTACTTTCCACGATTGCATATTGTTGCTATATGGCAACAATTGATCAACGACCCCCCTTTAAACTTAAAAAAAAAAAAAAAAAAAAAAAAAAAATATATATATATATATATATATATATATATATATATATATCTTTTTTTCATTTATCTATTATTTAGGCCATTTTAAGTAATAAAAGCATTCAAAACATTTTTTACCATTTTTAAGTAATAATTCATGCAATAGAGGGTTAAAATAGAGGGGAAAGCACACAAATCTCAATGCAAGTGTCAAGCAGCCCATGTGTTGTATGTGGTTATGTTAAAGTGAAGTCACTTTACCATAACCACATACAACAACGTTCTCAGATATCAACTGTCGGACTTGCTAGTCCCTAATGCACACTGCCAGGCATACTACTCTCTGCTGAGAGCTTGACAGGCCTCTTGTGCATAGTTACGGTTGCTAACGTGGGATTGGACAGAAGCTGTTTGTGGGAGGGGCTTAGCGAAGAGTCAATTGAAATGAGTTCCGTCATCCTTTGATCAAAGACATTTTGAGTTCAAAGCCATAGTCAGATAGTCATATAAGAAATCACCTACACCGGAGTGACAGACACCGACTGCTGATAGCAAACTTCTAATTACTGATTCAACTACTTTTAGTAATTATGATTAATCGAAAAAGTGATACGGATATGGATATGAATAATGACATGGATTCATATCCATATTCATATATGAATTATGACATGGAGATGGAGATGGAGATGGAGATGGACATGGACATGGACATGGACCCATGGATGGACATGGACATGAATGTCTATCCAACCCAGGAAGCATATGAGATTGATGCATATGGGTTTCAAGAAGTGACCAATGAAGCATATAATGCCCAAGAAGCATATGAGACCCATGACTGGAGCTCCAAAATTCACACCAGGCAGGGTCCTAACCAGCAAGCACCTAAAACTTACCGAAGCCAGAGGGAGGAGGACGATGATTATCTGTCCTATCTGTCCGACGAAGATGGATCCCAGTGTCCTCCAACCAGGAGTTTTGCAACATTTTTGCAGAGATCTGCACCAGAGTTGCAGAGTTTCAGACCACAATGGCTGAGGACAGCCTGTGATAAACAGGACAGGCCCCCCTTCAAGCCCAAACAGTGTGAAGAGGACACTGAACAGCCTACAGAGGAGCTAAAACTCCAGGGCACAACCTCCGGTGAGCCAACAACAGAGGAAACCCTAAGGGCTGAAGATAAGCTGGATAAGCTGGATGAGACACAAAAAGGGCAAGTTCACCAGGTTTCTCAGGCTGATGATCTTCAGAAACAACTGGAGCCAAGGTCACCTTTGCAAAATGGGATCCTTACAGAAAAGTCATCCAGTGTGGACTTGTCAGATACCACCTTCAAGCCAAAACAGTGTGAACAGGACACTGAACAGCCTACAGAGGAGCTAAAACTCCAGGGCACAACCTCCGGTGAGCTAACAACAGCCCTAAAGGCTGAAGATAAAGCCCTGGACGAAAACAAAAATGCCCAGGCCAAAAAAGAAAAGAAATCACTTGCAAAAACAACGGGCAAAAAAGGGAGGAAGCTGCTTCATCTAGTCTCAGACCTGAAGGAAGAAATGGAGGCTCCAAAGCAGAAGCTGGATGAGACACAAAAAGGGCAAGTTCACCAGGTTTCTCAGGCTGGTAATCTTCAGAAACAACTGGAGAAGAAGGAAGAAGAAGATGTCAAAGCCTTGCCAAGATCGCCTTTGCAAAATGAGATCCTTACAGAAAAGTCCTCCAGTGTGGACTTGTCAGATACCACCTTCAAGCCCAAACACTGTGAAGAGGACACTGAACAGCCTACAGAGGAGCTAAAACTCCAGGGCACAACCTCCGGTGAGCCAACAACAGAGGAATCCAGTGTGGACTTGTCAGATACAGAGCAGCTGCACAGGGACACTTTGAAAATGGCCTCCAAAGTCCAAACTGCTGAAAAGGCCAATCTGTCTCTGGAAGACAACCAGAAAGATTTGTGTCAGCCAGTGTTTGATGGTGACATCCTCAAAATGGAGGCACTGGAGAATATCAGCAAGAATCCAGTGGTGGTCAAAGATCTAACCGCAGAAAGAGACAATTTGCAGGAGGTGGAGGTCTTCAAAGTTGAGGCCTCAAAAACAAATGATCTCATTTCTGATCTGCAGACATTTGAGCAACATAATGAGATTGAGGTCATTAAACAACTGATGGATGAGATTGAGAACGTCTCAGTGTGGAGGAAGATTAAAAAATTCCTCACACCAAAAAGCCGACGTCAGTATAAGCTGCAGAAGAGGTTCCAGCTGCTGCTGAAGAGCAATGACGGATCAGCTGATTAGGATGGGCATGATCAAGCTGCCTGCCTGAATAGGTTTTGCATCATTTTATAACATACTATAATGAATATTATAGTATGTTATAAAATGATGCAATTTTCTTTTCATTTTCTTCACCGCTTATCCCTTTCGGGGTCGTGGTAGGGCTGGAGCCTATCCCAGCTGTCATTGGGCGAGAAGTTTGGTACACCCTGTACCGGTCATCAGTCAATCACAGGGCCACATAGAGAGACAGACAACCATTCACATTTACACAAGGGACTGTGTAAAACAAAATGATTCACAGTGTTTGAATCGGCAAAATTATTTGGATAACGTCAACTAATTAACCTAATGAGCATGTTTTTGGTCTATGGGAGGAAGCCCAAGTGCCCAGAGAGAACCCATGCATGCACACGAAGTGCCAGCCCTGAACAAGAAGAAGAAGAACAGGGCTGGCATGATTTTAGACAATGAGGCGTCCAAGTGGCACCCTAGCCATGCAAGAACTGGAGTTCCTGCCGGGTACTACGAGCAGGACAACATCGACTGCAGGGACATGGGGTTCATCTGCTTCAAGACCACAGTGGACTCTCAGCCAGAGGCCCCTCAGCCTGAGGCTCCTCAGCCTGAGGCCCCTCAGCCAAAGGCTCCTCAGCCAGAGGCCCCTCAGCCGGAGGCTCCTCAGCTGGAGGCACCTCAGCCAGAGGCCCCTCAGCCAAAGGCTCCTCAGCTGGAGGCACCTCAGCCAGAGAACCCTCAGCCTGAGGCTCCTCAGCTGGAGGCCCCTTAGCCAGAGGCCCCTCAGCCAGAGACCCCTCAGCTTGAGGCACCTCAGCCAGAGGCCCCTCAGCTGGAGGCCCCTCAGCTGGAGGCACCTCAGCCAGAGACCTCTCAGCAGGAGGCCCCTCCTGCGCAGCAGGACAACCCACATTCTTGGGAGAGCGAGGGAATGTCAATTTTTGTCTGGAATGGACTAAACTTTCACAGGACAATCTCATGTCTTACATGTTGAGAACTGATGTTGCTTTGAGTAATATTCATCTTCCTAAACCTGCTGTGTTCAAGGACCAAGCTGACAAAGTTGGGTGCCTGGATAACTACAGGCCGATAGCTTTAGCTAGTGTTATATCTAAAGTCTTAGAGAAAGTTCTGATGGGTCAGCTGTGTCTCTGTATAAGTATATGGCAACAATTACTTAATCTTCATTTTTCTAAAAAGCTGCGAAATAAAATGTATGTTTTTACATTTAGGTGTGAAAAGGGGGCTTTTAGTTTGAAGGAAATAGAATTTATGAGGCCGCATGACCAGGATATCTTGTTTGCCAGTCTTTTTTGTTAATAGACATTTGACATCCAAACATAGCTGTCTGGGGCTCTCCAAGATTGTCTTTTATATAGAATTTTTGGAGTATTATCACCAAATAAAAATTTAAACCACTATTTGGGGTAAGTAAACTTTATTTTTTTTTTTACATATAATTAAATTTGGTTGTTATACATTTTTTTGTAATATGCCAAAACAGATTTGCTGCCATATGGCAACAATATGCGAATATGGAAAATTCCTAGTGTATACAACCTAATGGAGTTCCATTCATTTACATTGCATGAAACTATCCTGAGACTGTTTACATCTTTGGCTTATGTTTTAAAAGTAATAACATGATATATTTTTTATATTTTGTAATTTAAGGTATGTTGCTGGCTATCTGTAACATAGCATCCAACTTCCTCCATACAAGATGCATCCCAGCTACTTGTACAGGAGAGGGAAAGAGAGCAGGGACGAAATAACTGTCAAACAAGAGGAGGAATCAGATCAAAATCAACTGAAATGAGTTGAAATCAAATGAATAAATTGAAATAAAACAGAAAAAACAACGGATAGAAATGAAAAAAAAGAATGATAGATTATACTTAATTGAAACAGGTTCAAGGTTTTGGGTTTCTATTAGCAGACATTGAGATTAACTGTTTTGTTGACTTTCACAAGGCATGAAATGAAATCAGATCAAATTAATGAAATCAAATCAAGTCAACTGAAATGAGTTGAAATCAAATGAAATGAAACAGAAAAAAAAACTGAATGAAATGAACATAAAGAATGATAGATCGTACTTTATTGAGCCAGGTTCAAGGTTTTGGGTATTTATTAGCAGATGTTTTAGACATCTGTTGAAATTCTACAATGTTTTCACTGTATGTTTATTTATTCATTTTGGATGAGTATGACATGGATATGTTGGGTCTTGTTTTAAATAAAATACCTTTTTGGTCAAAAATGTTGATTTTATGGTACTTTCCACGATTGCATATTGTTGCTATATGGCAACAATTGATCAACGACCCCCCTTTAAACTTAAAAAAAAAAAAGTAAAAATCATTTATCTATTATTTAGGCCATTTTAAGTAATAAAAGCATTCAAAACATATTTTTTACCATTTTTAAGTAATAATTCATGCAATAGAGGGTTAAAATAGAGGGGAAAGCACACAAATCTTAATGCAAGTGTCAAGCAGCCCATGTGTTGTATGTGGTTATGTTAAAGTGAAGTCACTAGGGCTGAAACGATTACTCGAATAATCCAGATTATTCGATTACAAAATGTCCTCGGGGCAAATGTTTTGCCTCGAAGCCTTGTTTAATATTTAATTATACATATATAATATATATCGGGACTACTATACAGAGCATGGTGTTTGACACGGACGGTCATTTCTGTGGCACAACGCGCCTGCTACCTCTGCTTCTGCGCGGCTTGTAAAATCACGAAGGAAGAGAAAAGAGAGGGACAGAAAGGAAAGAGTTCACAGAAGAAATGGCAGAGAGTGTCCCAAGTGTGTGGTCACTGCAAGAAGGGACGAAAAGAAAACACAGTGCAGTGTGTCTGATGTCAAACGGAGTTAGCTTAGCATGAGCTTAGCATGATAGCACGTCGTCAATGCTGCAGCACGTCAACAGTAAACATCCGGTCTGTGCGTCAGAGCGACACAACAGGATGACACTCATGATACATCAGCAGAAGCAGCTAATGTGATCAATAACTGAGATATGGGCTAGTAAATAACCTACTTTGATTATGGCTCCGTGTAAAGGCTGGTTCAGAACGTAAATCTATGTGGAGGCTACTTGCCCAGAATCATGTGTACTTTGTTCACATAATTTTCACATCCAATAACTTTACATTTAATTTGATTGCAGAGAGTAGAAGAGGAAACACTGACAGTGAGTAGAGGAAGCAGGTGTAGGGAATGCTTTCATATGTTATAGAAATGTACATTGGCTAGTTAAATGATCTTAGTATCTAAGGATGATATTATTTGGTCCTAGAAATAAAGAAAGCAAAATAAGATCATCAATATGGTACAGTAGTAAAGGCAATAATTTAGCAAAAAGAGACGAGCATGAATACAAATAAAATAAAAATAACCAAACTTTAAAAAAACACTGAAAAAAGCAAGATATGGCCCAGAGTAAAAAAAAAGTGTAGATTTTGATTCTGAGAATGCATTTATGCTCAGAATGTTCAAAATAAGAAAAATAAGTTGTTTGTTTAAGTGACCTGGCTTTTCTGTTTTGTGCGTTACTACTACTAATAATGTGTAGTGATTCAATGTAAAAAAAATAGCAGTGAGTGCAATGTAACTGTAATCTGATTACTCGATTAATCGACAAAATATTTGATGGAGTAATCGATTACAAAAAAGAATCGATAGCTGCAGCCCTAATCACTATGATTCATCACGACGCTTAAAATAATCCTTGGATATTTTGGATCACAATGACACATTGACATTTTTAATTTTGCTGTACTCTGATTTTGTCATTGTTTTTTGTTGTTTGCTTTATTATTGGCAGTGCTTCAGGGTGAATTTAAGCAGTACATTTTGAGAAGGAATAAGGGTGAGGCTAAATAAGGTTTTTCATTTCACTTCTTCCGACACCCTCTTCGAAGGAAATCTGGTTTTGAAAAGATTAAGTCTACTAGAAAAAAAGCTGTAACAGCGATTTCCATTTGCTTACTGTAACATTTTATCTTGTTGTATGTGTTTAAATGTAAATGCATAAATTTATGTTTCCATTCAAGTTCGAAATAAACATTCAATCCAACAATGATAGCAGATTTGTCGAATGTATATCCATGAGGTATATAACCTGCTTCACCACGTCAGAAAGATGCTCCAGTGCAGGGATGGTGCCTGGGCTCCACCTCTTTCAGTGCAGCCTGTAGAAAATGTACAAGAAAACGAAAATGTGAATATGAAGAAAATTAACAAATGCTAAATCTAATTTATGATGAGTTACCAGTTCTACATATTGCACAAATTGGGATAGTAACAGATTGGTAGCACTTGTTTTGTTTTTTAAACGTCATTAGAGACTTTCTTTGCCATGGTTGTGTCTCTAAATACCTTTAATAAGGCATTAAAATATCATATATATATATGTATATATATATATATATATATATATATATATATATATATATATATATATATATATATATATATATATATATATATATATACATATTTATATATATACATACATATATATATATATATATATATATATATATATATATATATATATATATAGTTTGAGTGAAAACATAAATACGTATATGAAAACAATGGCACAGGTAATATATTTGTGCTTTAAAAACATTCATAATCTTATATTTGCTTTAATTCGTTTAATGCCGTATGAATTTTACTCGTGTTTGAATCAAAATGTATTATGCTGGTTTAATCATTTTTATACGGAGCCCTGCTGGTGACATTGGATAAAAAAAATAATAATAATGCGTGGCCATGAGAAAGTAACTCGTCGCCTCGAGATAATGTTTTTGCTGATAATTACGGATACTGTTCGATTCATAACAAAAGGTAATTCAATGTTCATGCTTAACCGAGATTAAGTTAGTTTGATATTGGACATTGGACAATCACATTTGTCGTCGTTTCACATGCCAGGGGAAGAAACGGATATAAATCGATTATGCTCCCTGAACATGTGACTTATCAGTGTTAAACCGGTTGTGCAATAAAGGCAGTCATATTCCTCACAAGCCACAAGACTTCTCTCTGAAATATATCCTTTGTGTGTTTTTTAGATAATTTTTGAAGCCGTGAAAACACATATAACTCTCATTTGAGGAGTATTAGTAGGCTATCTATGCTGCACAGATAGTTTGACATCAATAATTCACATGGTCAGGGAGAATAGTAGATTTATATGCCTTTTTTATTTAAAAATTATTTAAAAAATATAAAAAGGATATATTTCAAAAAGAAGTCATGTGGCATGTGAGGAATATGACCACCTATGTAGCATAGTTGGTTTGACATTGATTAAGTCAAATGATCAGGGAGAAAAATCGATTTATATGTTTTTTTACCCTGGAATGTGAAACCACGACGAATGTGAATGTCCAGGGTGGCCTTCTACCGCCTTCATGGTGTATGATGAAATCTATGACTGCCCGACATCAGCATATTCATTGAGTTTAAACCCATGCATTTTGAGTAGCTGAATCAAGTGTCTCTTGCTCAGAATTACTCCATGGCTAATCGCAAGTGACTTAAAGGTACAGTGTGTATTATTAAATGCTATCTAAAATAACAGACTTGGTAAAAAATGGAATAGATTACTTAAAATTATATTTAAATTAGTTTCTAATCAGCCATAAATAATTAATGTTTTCTTTTCGTTACCTTAGAATAAGTTACTTATATCTACATAGGAGTGGGTCCTTATGGAATCAGATTTGTGCCAATAGAATAAAGCAAAGCTTTCTATAACTCAAACGAATAAAATGGATTCAATCAAAACATAAAACGTACTCAACCAAAAAAAATCTTGTCAAAAGCAAAAAATATCACTCATCGTGAAAACTGTTTGACTTTTTTCTGAATTGTTTCCATTGCTTCATTCTCTCCTCTCTCTCTCTTTTGGTTTTGCTTCTCGGTTTTTTGGTTTTGATTCCAGCTTCTTTGGTTATTCTTCTGACACAAACCTCTCGTGTGGGCGGGTTCTATGAGGGGCGCGTTCCTATTGGCTGATGAGTTTTTGAGTATCACGGCTGTGAACCGGATGTTATTTAGAGGGCAAAGCGCAGCGCGGAACAGCAAAGCAAAACAACCAAACGTGAGGAGTTGTGTGTCGTCCTGTGTTTGTGTTCTTCAAACATTCCTTAGGTAAGTATTGTTCACTGCATGGTATCTAGAAAGGTAAAGCAGTTTTAGTAAAGTAAAGCTAAGTCTTGCTTTGTAGGGAAGCTGTGCTTTGCCCTCTAAATAACATCCGGTTCACAGCTGTGATACTCAAAAACTCATCAGCCAATAGGAACGCGCACCTCATAGAACCCGCCCACACGAGAGGTTTGTGTCAGAAGAAAAACCAAAGAAACTGGAATCAAAACCAAAAAACCGAGAAGCAAAACCAAAAGAGAGAGAGAGAGAGGAGAATGAAGCAATGGAAACAATTCAGAAAAAAGTCGAACAGTTTTCACAATGAGTGATATTTTTTGCTTTTGACAAGATTTTTTTGGTTGAGTACGTTTTATTTTTGATTAAATCCATTTTGTTCGTTTGAATTTTAGAAAGCTTTGCTTTATTCTATTGGCACAAATCTGATTCCATAGATCCTCTCTTATGGTGGCTTCCATCTTGCGTCGCCATCTTTTCTACCGTAACACAGAACGGACAAACTAAACGCTTTCATGTTTTTTTGTTGACACCTACCGGAAATGCACAGTTGTGAAATAGACAAAGAAAAAGAGAGTGATTACCAAGCAGCTGTGCTAATACAAACAAACATGGAGGACCACACGTATAGTTTTCCATCAGTGGAGCGTGAATTATTGTCAAAGAAACGAAAACGCGACGAAGCCAAACGCAATCAGGACAGAAAAACAAAAAAAACAGGGTCAACAGGAGGAAGACGCAGAGAATGTATCTGTTATGCGAGGCTTATTTCACGGCCACAAGCATTTTGCAATGATTGTCTCTTCCAAACGACCGGTGTGAGCGTTAGCAAGACTGAAAGACAATAGGGAGACAACGCTGTGCTAAAACTCCACGATTTATTCATTTTCTGTGGCAGTAAGACAAAACATAGGCTGACAACTAAGCTAAAAACTCTTTTTGTCCTTGGAAGGCCACCCTAGCTCCGGAGGTTCTCCGACAGGGAGGGGGGAGCGCCGGAGTGCTGCAATCTCAAACCTCACCTTTAGATGCCGCTAAAAACTACACACTGTACCTTTAAGAATGTCATTGTAGTTCATTCCCAAATTAAAATAAAGAGAAATGTATTCAAACTTGTCCATATTAAGAAGCTACAGACTCTGTATTGCTCTGAAACTGACAGATCTCAATTATACTGAAGGGGATTTTTTTTTATGGCCACGCATTATTTTTTTTTATCCAATATCACCAGCGAGGCTCTGTATTTTTAGAAGCTTTATAGTAGTAGTTTTTTTTTATTTATGTGTTTTCTTCCTTTTTGAGAGTGGCCAACATTATGTGACAGAGTGGCCCTCTTTATAATCAAAGTTGTCAACCCCTGTTTTAGTGGCGTAAGAACTGAGAAGACTGTTGGACAGAACTAATTCTGTGTTTCAAAAGTCATTTTGAGATGATCTGAGCTCCATGACATGGTGCCTAAACTGCTGGTAAATTGAGGTCATAAATGTTCTGCAACAGTTTTCAGGTAAACTATAGCATTTAATCAATGCTCAACTAGAGTTAAGTGTGCCAAGAAAAGGTTTCCCAAAACCCTGACAACACCAGCAGCAGCCTGAGGTGCTGATACAAGGTCGACTGGATCCATCCTAACATGTTGTTCCCATCAAATTCTGACCCTACCATCTCAGAGCTCATTGAGACTCATCAAACTGGGCAACACCAGGTGCGGTCCTCTGCTGCTGTAGTCCATCTCTTCAAGATCTGACTTGTAATTATGTCAAAGTGCAATGAAAAATAGTTTGTAGTGCAGATAATAAACTATTCATTTGTTGATTTTTATGTATTTATTTTAATTTCCTTACACAAAGCAAATTTGGAGATGAGAAGTTTGTGCCCAACAGCAGCGATGATCAAATATTAATTTTATTTTGTTCCATTTTGCTCTTGATAAAATGCTTTGGCAATAATACTCCACAACTTTCATACCTATAAAGCCTGTTGATCTGAATCAAAGTCTAAAGTCTAAAATTCTAGCCATGTAGGACAAGTAAAGTATTCTTTAAATGAATGGAAGTTTTGATTTCAGAACTGATCTGTAAATAGGCAATTATACATTTTAATGGAATGGTAAAACTAAATTAATAAATCAAGTAAGTAAGTTTGCTCAGAACAAGAATAAAATAGGAAAAGTTGTTTTACCCTTCATCATGACATTACCAAAAACCAATAATTTAATTATGACTAATGGATGAGTATTGCACATATTAAAAGGCTTATAATGCACCTTTCATGGTTTTGCTGACAAAACAAAAAACGGCTGGACCAGGAATACTCAGTATGTCAAACAAAATTATTATGTGCGTTGTTAATTAGTGTCTTGTAAAAAGGGGAAGATCATGTAAGATTATTCTTCTTAATGATCTTTTTATTAATCAGTTTTGCTTGTTACTTGGTTGTTTTTAAGTATTTTGTTTGTTAATAATAAATAAAATAAACTCTAAAAAGAAGTATTTGTGCTTGCGAGCACACTCGAGCAGTCATCAAATGAATAAAAGAGCCTAAATTAATGCAAAATATGCTTGGAGGGAAAGTCTAACAATAATGATTTCTGTTATGAGAACTTTGTAACAAGTTTGTAAAGTCATAGTCCAAAAACTCATGTTTTTTGTGTTTGTTTTTATTCCTATTTCATTATTTAAACCTCTCTGTAGTGTAACAGACCTTTGTTCTAAACTTACGTCCACAGAAAGGCTCCCAGTTTTATTTTTCCTCCAGACTGCAGTGTGTGAGGTAGAAAGGGCAGCTTTTAAAGAATAAAATGTACCTTCACACACCAGTAGTTTGGAAATTTAGTAGACATACATGTAAGGTGAAAACAAAGTTTAACACTAGAAAGGCCAAGGGGGTAAATTTTACCCCCTGGCATTTTCAAATGCTTGTATTTCTTTTAAAAAAAAAACCCTGCATCTTAAAGTCCATGACTTTTCCTAAAATGGATTTATTGATCATTTGATAAATTTTGTTGCGTGTGTGATAAAAAGAAAAATAAATTTGAGCATTTTTACCTAGAACAGCCAAGGAGTCATTTTTACCCCCTCATCTAAAACACTGTATATTGCAGTCATATTGGAGCAGCATCTTGTACGCCTTGCTCAGCAGCTCATAACTTTTCGCGCCACGCCCCTCCCGCCATTTTGGTTGCTAAGCAACGCTTGTTTTGTAGTCTGATTTTGACAGCTATTAGTAGCTATTGCAACCAGCTGTCATATTAGTAATATGGATCCGAACAAAAGGTTTACAATGTACTGGACATTGCCGCACTGAATGCATTGGTCCTGTACTGGGGCTGCACAGACACAAATATTGCACAAGATTTCATCCTGGAGCTATGCAAGCTGTAGCGCACTGAGCACATCTTGAGGCTAGCACCAAATCCTGTACTTCCGTCATCATAGGCCACCCCTAGGAGAAGAGGAGAAACTGTACCAGAAGCGTAAATGCATAAAGACCAAAACCACAAAAAGGTGCTAACGTGCAGGTTGTGAACAGTGCACAGTCAGTGTACAGCATGTGTTCTGCCTGTGAGTAATGTGTATACACATGTGTATGTGTCAATGTGTTTGTGTATGTCTATTCACGAGTGTGTGCCTGTGTGTGTGTGTGTGTGTGGAGGGGGGGGTATGTGCATGTGATCCGTATGTTGAGTTGTTGTGAATGTTAATGTGAATGTGACCTGTATGTATGTGAGTGTGTGTTATTGTAAAAAGTTGATTTGATTGTTATAATTTTTTAATTTTTGTGTAAACCTACAGCTCCTATAGTTTGTTAAATAGTGAAAATGTATTTATTGGCGTAGGCCTAAACTTATTTTTAATTATTATTATTATTATTACTATTATTATCATTATTAATAATATTATTATTACTATTATTATAATTATTATTATTATCATTCCTATTAATATTATTATGAATGATTATTACTAAAAATAAAATAATAATAATGATAATAATATAATAATACTTTGTTAACGTTTTAGAATGTAACTTTTTATATTATATATATATAAATATATATATGTATATATACATATACATTTATGTATATGTATAAATGTATATATATACATATATATGTGTGTGTGTGTGTGTGTGTGTATATATATATATATATATATATATATTAGGGGTGAAACGAAATTTCGTGCCACGAAATTTCGCGAAATAAAAAATGACGAAATAAAATTCAGAGACGCTCGAAATAAAAGGACGAAATAACCCCCCCTCGCCTCCCATAGCAAAGCACTCGCTGCAATACGGAGGAGGACTTAGCGACGCTCCTTCGTCAAATAAATCAGTTGTGTGGACCTATTTTGACTTCTCATGTAAAAGACGAGAGAACAGTGAGAAGATTGTGGACAAAACAACAACCGTGTGCAGAATATGTACAGTTACAGACCGCGCGAATACAACTAGAACTGAACCGCTGACAGGCAGCGGCTGTACTGTGACGGCCGTCGGACGTTAAATAAGGTGACTCCGACTCGCGAATACCTGCTTTTAATTAACAGTCACGGTGGGCAGTGCCCACGCCAACTACAGTTTTAATTCACGAACAAAACAGTGAGTAGTAATCTCTTAACCGCCTGCTAACGGCTCTCTCCCTCCTTGCTAACACACACTAACTCTCTCCTCTGAACTCTGACCCACCTACCTGGCCCCTTCACTGACCGTCAATTTATAGGAAACATTAAAATCCACATTGATCACATAACAAAGTAGAACTGCTACTGTATGTTTGTGTAAGTCTGCATAAAAAAAAACGTTTGATTTTTGCATCTACTGTTGAGTTGACAGAATTTGATCATACTTGAAGATCAGAAGTATATGCACTGTTATAGGCTAAATATTATAGTTCACAGTTCAGACATTTATAGGTCTAAACTGCAGCTCTGAGGACTGCTATGTTTTCCTTTTCATTCAAGAATGTACTTATCCTGATTGTTACAACAACAAAGCACTTTTTATTGAGATTTGATGTTTGTATTTGCACTGCAGTCTAAATAAGGGGAAAAACGTGGGTTTTTTTTTCAAGGAATATTTATTTTGCACTGATGCAGCAATATTTTTTGTATGTCTGCATTAGGAAGAAATTAAATTATGTCTGCATTAAAGAAAATGTGATTTTTACACAACTTCCTACCATTGGAGATTTTCCTTAATCTTTATTTCGTATCGTGAGTATTTCGTATCGTGAGCCCTGTTTCGTATTTCGTATCGTTTCGTGAGTTGACCATTTCGTTACACCCCTAATATATATATATATATATATATATATATATATATATATATATATATGTGTGTGTGTGTGTGTGTGTGTGTGTGTGTGTTATTGTTATTATTATTATTGAGAAATTTGTGATTTTGTACAGTTTGTTTAGTTTTAAATTGTATTTGACCTGTTTAATTAAAGTACTTTTGTTGAATAAAAAGGCAGAAATATATCTTTCTAAAACACTTTTTTTGCCACGTTTCCATTATTACTTCAAATAAACTTCAAATAGATGGAAATAAACCACTTCACATGTTTCAGAAATGACACCATAGATTTGCTAAAGCTGTTTCAGTTTGGGGGTAAAAATGACCCCCCACGGCTGTTCTAGGGAGATTGGAATGTTGGCTGTTCTAGTGTTAAAGAGCAAATCCGAGAGGCAACCAAGAGAGGGGAGGAGGTTTGGGGTAAGAGCCTGGGTTATTTTGGATGCAGCAAATTGACAGAAGATGAAATAACAGATTGATGATCAAATTGTACAAACAGATGACAACAGATATGAATTCATATTTGTATAAACTGTTGAGAATGAAGAAAACAAACCTTCAAGTAGCAGTTAGTTATCATTCTGCTGCTGTGCTGTTAATCTGTATGCTGCTGCTCACGACTCTGCTGGTTTATATTCTCCTAAATGTTCAGGGCCTGATTAACACCAGGGGCTCACGGTGAAAGTAATTATCAGGCTGATGTGAGGGACCACGCGATGTGGCGTTTGGCTCTTTCTCTAGACAATCACATGACTTAAATCACAACATGTATCTGTATCTCAAAGTCTGCATGTGTTATCATGTGATGTTACGTTAAAGGGAAAGTCCCACATACTCATAACTTCAGATAAAACAAATGAAACTCTCTTGTCTGTAGACTACACTGTAAAAAAGGCTCGTTGTTTTAACTTAAAAAAGCTAGTGTCAGGGCTGCCTTAAAATTTTAAGTTGTCTGAATTTAGAAATTTAAGTTCAGTTGAATTACAGGTACATCTCAAAAAATTAGAATATCATGAAAAAGTTCAATATTTTTTCTCACTTTTTTCAGAATTACCAAAATTTCAAGCAGTAAATGTTTGAAATGTTTCACTCTATCTGTAATGAATTGATATAATATATGGGTTTCACATTCTGAAATGAGTGATGAAAAATATTGAACTTTTTCATGATATTCTAATTTTTTTTAGATGTACCTGTTAGAACGATTCAGATCAAGTGAACTTCTTAAGTTCAATAAACTTGCTGTTAAGTCAGCTCTACTTGAATTGTTTAGTTTAACAAACCTTATATAACATCTAAACGAAATGTGAGGCTGCACAGTAGAACCTGTCGGAGTTTATACCATCATCTGCATGTGGGTATATTTGTGTTTGCTTAGTTTCTCCAGCTGTATTTTCTCACATTAGAAAAAGAATAATTACTATGTTTTGATAAAATGATCATAGTGCTTTACAGTGAAGCATTGAGGAGCACATACTCTGTTTTCACTGCAGCATCTGTCAGAAGGGATGGCACAGTGGCACAGCAGGTCGTGCGCGTGCCTTACAGCAACAAGGTCGCTGGTTTGACTCCTTTTGTGTGGAGTTTGGATGTTCTCACTGTTCATGCATTGGCACTCTAGCTTCCTTTCCAAAACCAAAAGGAAGTTGGTGATTTTATTGGGTTGATTGGTGAATCCAAATTGTCCTTATGAGTGTGCGTGTGAATGGCTGTTCTTCTCTCTATGTGGCCCTGCAATTGGTTGGTGACCATTTCAGGGTGTACCCCACCTCTCGCTCAATGACACTGGGATAGACCCCTAAACCCTGAAAGGCATAACGGGTATAGTAAATGGATGGATCTGTACGCAGAGTTGGCTGCAGGTATTCAGTGAAAAAGGCTAACCCATCAGACCATGACATGGAGAAATGTTACACTAGTTCATGGAGAAAAGTACCAGACAGATGGAGTACAGACATTAAACAGTAAAGTCTGAGTAAAATGTTCTGGTAAATTAATATCTAACGATAATAGAGATCATTTATAGGGTGATTTTTGCTACTTTTGCTCTCAGAATTACAATATGGAGGTATTTCAAGGTGAGCAGGAGAAAAAAAAGGCAGTTTAAAGGTAAAGTTAGAAATTCACACACTGCCTAACTTTGATAAAAAAAATTAATTCAGTCTCAGACAAAAAAATCAAAAAAGTGCCATGTTTGCAGGTAGCTTCTAACACAGCAGATGATTTCATACAGCTGGAGGTCTTTTACCACTCTCTAATGATGATCATTTCAGTGTATTTATTTGAAATTTTAGTTTTTATTTAAGTAGTAATTTCCTTTGTATCTAAAACAACACTTGTCCTACTGCCATGATTCAATGCTTTTGGACAGTGTTAAAATATTTCCTTTTTTTCTTTATATATAAAAATATGATTATTGGTTAATTATGAAAAATTACTAGGCTTAATATTTGAATAAAATTAAAACTTAAGGGGCTATTAAATAATCAAACATCAACATCATTGGTGTTACTGGTGTCACAGACCTTCATTTTGAAAGGTCAAGAAAATGGAAGAGAAACCCAAAGGTCATATATCATCAGACATTATTTAAGATATTACTTATGTCATTGCAAATTGAACTCTTATCCAAATATATTATTACTTAACTTCATCCATAGTAAATTTCAGTAATTTTATCAGCATATTTTATCTTTTATCAAAAGTACACATATACTCCAATCAAACATTATCACTGAAATTGAGTAATAATGTTCAATTTTTTTTTAAATTAATTTTAAAAAATACTGTTTTATCTCATCCTTTTTTTTCATCAGTTTTCAGATATTGTAGTCTGTGTCTTTTGATCCATTTCCTTACACTGATGAATCTTGTAATGATAACCTAAAGCGCGGTTACATTAGGCATCCTCCAATAACACATGTTCCATACCCGCAGGTATTTAAACAAAAAAGCTCATGACCAACAGATGCACACAAAAGGAAAAACTGCAAAATGCAAATTAGATTAAATCACAATATGGCTTGTTGCAATTTTCAAATCACAGAAGGTTCAATATTTTTTAGCCCAAAATGTGTTGAACATTTTGGCATTGTGATGTAGTTTCTTGCAATTTCATGCCTATTTTTTACCTTTATTCATACACTTTTTTCCCACTTTTGGACAATTTTTACCTTTTTTTTTTTTTTAACCCCGTTTTTACAACTTTATGCCTATTTTGCCCCCATTCATATTTTTTGGACCATCAGAACCATTTTTGGAATTTTTACATGATTTTTGACATTTAATTTCAAATTTAATTCCCAATTTTGCTGCCATAATCAATTTTCCTAAGCCACTTTTAAATTTTCTTGCCAATTTTTCCCCTTTTTTTTTTTTTTTTTTTTTTTTTTTTGCAATTTCATACCTATTTTGCACCTATTTAACCTTTTTCTGCTTTCATACCATTTTTACTCAGTTTTTACAATTTCATACCTATTTTGCTTCTGTTCTTCACTTTTCCACTTTTTCTCAAATCTTTTATCCTTAGATTAATTTAATGTCTTATTGGTTTTACTATAAAATGATTTACTGCTTATGTTTGTTTAAGAATACATAAGATGAGGAACATTAAAACAGTTGCAGAGTAAATCGCAATATTGGGGAAAAAAATTACAATGAGATTATTTTCTCAAATCATTCAGCCCTATTCCTTATTCCTTCAGAATGGCTTTAATTATTCACTGAATGTTTTTCCTGATGATGCTTTTGTCTCTGTTCAGATATCGGACATTCGTCTCAGAGGATGCTGGTCCGAACACTCTTGTTGCCACGGTGCTGGCAAAGGATCCTGATGGAGACGGGATAACGTACAAGATCACCACAGGAAACGAGGAGGGCAACTTTGTTATCGACAGCCAGAAAGGTCAGAACACTTTTTCTTTACTCAACAGCAGTCTATGATAAAAAAAAGTCTTTGTTTCTTGAGAGTTTGGTCAAAAATCTGCTGCAGTGCTAAGAGAGTCCATTTCATTATTTTGTGTATGAACACAGAAGTAGAAGAGGTTTAACTAGCAGGACCCACATCATCAGCATGATGCTGTTTGAATGGAGAGTATTTAAAGCATGACTATGAATTAGGTCATGTTGAATGTCTTGCTGGCATAAATTTTGGGAATCCTCTTAGTGGATCTGCTGTTGCTCCTGGGCACGATAACCCCTGCAGGGCCCACTATGAGAAAAGAAAGAAAGTGAAAAGGGGTTTGTAGGTAGAGGTGTGCAATGTGACTGAGACCAAAGGAAGGGGGATAAGATAAGGTGCTCTAATTTCATAGACCAGGCACAGTTGCAGGCGCACCTGCCCTACGCCGGCCTTCGCCGCGCGGACAGGGTGTGACCAGTGCACTTTGCAAGTTTCCTGCAGTGCCAAGAGAGGCGCACTCAAGATGCAGAGAGGGACAGAGAGGCACGTCCACGCCTCCATACCTGCCCCTCCGCGCAAGTGCCAGAGAGGGAGGAGAAAAAGCGTGAGTGGGTTTAACACAGCCGAGCGCTGTCTTCACCGATCAAATGAACGCCTCTCCTTGCCTTTAAATGCGTTGCGACCGAGGCGCAGCGTCTAATTGGTCTGAATGATCCCCGCCACCGCGGAAACAGTGTGCTGGTAAGACCCGGCAGCGGAGACGGTCAGAGCAGCTGTCACTTCAGCAACTGGGAGAACAGCCAGCTCCCGGGACAGATGTAATCTGTCCCTTGGTCATTAATAGGAGTAAAATATTAAGAGACAGTTTCACAGCAGCTGGCTTATCCATTCATAATGCTTGTGATCCACCTGCACTCCTGGTTTGTCATCACCAAATAGCAGAGCCTTTAGTGATATACTGTATATTCTCCCGGTGTCTCCGCCTCATCCTTCTTACAATAATGTACTCCATCGTTTTAGATTACGTTAAAAATAAAGACTAAATCAGAGAAATATGGGAAATCATTGGTAAATCCTTGGTGACATACATTTATTTTCTCTCTTTTTTCCTTGTCTTTTTTCTCCCTCTTTTCTTTGAATTTAATGAAAGGAGAGAAGCCAGATATATACTCAGTATCAGATCTTAAGGCTGTTTATTGTTGACTTGTAACCCCCAATTTCCACATAGCCCTTGTATGCGCGAAGCGCCCCGCGCCCCGCCAGGCTGCCCTTCTCCTCGAATCTCAAAACCCACTGGAAGCGGTGCGCCGCGGTGCTCAATCCAGAGGGGGAGGGCTGATCCCCCGAGAGCCACGGCTCTCATGAGAATAGCGATGTCACACGCTCATAAAACATGTTATAGACTGAGAAAAGCAATAAACAACACCTCACTTCACTTCTCTGAGGACCCTCTGCTGGTCCCAACCACACAGCTTTGTGAATTATTCAACTTCTGTCCGCCTATATCCGTGTAGAAAGACTATGGTGTCATGCATGCAGTGTTATATATTTCTGTACCTCTACAATTCACTTTTCTTCGTCCATGGTGTCGTGTTGTCTCTGGGACCCTCCGACCGACTGCTGGCCTGAAGCTTGTGCTTCCAGTTTCGACGTAATGACAATTAATTGAGGAAAATTACGTGCAAAAGTCTGTGCATTGTGTTTTATTTTGAAACTTCCAGTTTGACTTCCTGTCTGGGGCTTTCTTAATGACTATGAATTCTGAGGTTTAGGCGGCGAAATAGACCTGAAGCGTATCTCTCGCGCCTAAGCGCGGCGTCTTCAGGATCGCGTGGCGCGGCAAAATTGCCTGATAGACTACAATGGGAGCGGTGCTCGCCCAGGACGCTCGCGCTGCGCTTCGGTGGGGGGAAAAGTGCATCAAACTTCCGGATGCCGTCAGGTTAAGTTTCCATTATGACAAACGGCTTTAATCCAACATCAGATGTGACGGGACAGTTAATATAGACACAAATGTATATGCTTGTTCAGACGGTTACATTAAATAGTGATTGCTGTGATTGTTTATTGCATTAAAATGTGTCTGACACTTTGGAAACCTGCCTCTGAGGCTTTGTTGACATGTGCGCACATGTGCGCCTGTCACCAAATTACAGCTGCGGAGGGTGCGCTTCCCTTGCGCCGAGACTAGACCAGGTTGGAGATGGCGAGCTTTCAGCGCGCCTTCCGCACAGTTTTTTGGCACGAAATTGTCACTGCGCCAACATGAATCTGTCGGCACCTCCTCCTGGTGCACCGTCACACCCATCTCTGCGCAGATGGTGTACCAAATTGGCAAATTGGCAGCGCATGGTGGTGCGTCGGACGAAATTAACACAACTGTAAGCATCACGAAATTAGGGCCCCAGATCTGAGTTTGTGATACTCTAAAAAAAGACCTGGCTGAAGGAAGTTCAGCTCTCCACTCTTTTTTACGAGTGCACTGAAGAGCTAAAGCAAACAGTTTTCCTTGTTATTTATTCGAAGACCTTTCTCCAGATTTATTTCTGTATACTCTATATTATTACCTTTTTCGCTCCTGGAAAATATCTATGATTCTCACAAATTGGGGCGACCCCCCTGATGCTGCTGCAGCAGAAAGGTGTATCGAGGGCAGAGCTAATTTGGAGGAGCACAAAGAAATATACCTACTGGTCACACAGTGACCCTGGAGGTGCATTACTTTGGTGCATACAGTCGACTCCCAGTGGCTGGTTTCATCTTAAAGGTGGGCTGTGTCCTGTTAGTATCTATGACCAGTAAAGTGGTCAAAGATATAACAAATACTTGTCGTGTCTGTAAGTAAATGCAGCGCCAACACCCATTACACATGGACATGGGCTGCTGTTAAAATGTCACTTTTATTAATGGATATGGTGGAGTGAATTAATGTAGGTGTGGCTATGATAAGTACTTGTGCTTCAAGAAAGGTGCACCTCCAACTGCACATCAACATTTTTTTTTTACCTAAGTGAAACACAAGCTAATGTATGGAAGCCCTTTAAAAAAAGGAATTTAGGGAGCTAATAAAAAAAATACTAAGTCATAATAATGAGATATAAAATCATAATTATGAGAAAAAGAGTTATATGTTTGAGATGACAAAGTCATAATAATGAGACCAAAAGTCATAATTACGAGAAAAAAAGTCAAAATTAGGGGATAAAAAGTCATAATTATGAAATAAAGTCACGATTATGAGAAAGGTGTGTGGCTATGGGATCGTCCATGGACGGGGGGCATGCACAAATGGTATCTCTTATGTTTACTTTTTATCTTATAATTATGACTAAGAGTTTTATATTTTTTAGTTCCGTAATTTTCTTTTTTTAAGTTGCAGAAACAGGTTTCTATACTGATGTTAGTTAACAGAGAAAGATTGCTGAAAATGATTTATGATAACTTATCAAAATCCTACAGACACAGGTCTTCAATACCTGTGAATTTATTTAGCTTGTATGAGTATTCTAAGAGGACTTAAATTCACCAGTGTACCTCATTCTACAATTAGAAAAAAGTAAATCATGAGAAATCCTGCAGACAGTGTTTTCCTTTAGTTAGCGACTAGCTATGTGCCCACTGGCAACTTTTGTTGCCACTCACAGAAATAAGCCCCCTGAACAACTAAATATTTATCCCAGGTAACAGTTTTTTGGTGGAGGGTTACTCTGGAGACCTGAATGATTAAATAATCATAAATATGTTTTGTGGAAAAGCATTATAAATTTATGAAAATGACCTCTTTCCAGGACAATTTGCATCCTCCATGTCTTCCACCAGAAGGAGCAGGAAGCAGACGCTGTCATGTGACAGAGACTACTTGTAAAATATTTTTTGTAAACCGAAATCTTTATGTAAGTTATCTACTAACACATAAGTTGAAAAAGTTACTTCTGCTGACATTTTTTGTTGTAAGTAGAAAATGACAGCGATACACTTCGGATACAATTGTTGCCGGTGGGGCAGAATGTGTTGACAGTGGTGTACTGTTGAGATGATAAACCCTGAGGAGTGATGCATTGATTATATAGACAGAAGGATTTTAACTCTATAGGGAGAGAATTTAACAGGACCTTAACGACAGCAAAGACACTAAACAACAGACTTTACTGAATGAACTAAAAACTGTCAAGCAGGGAGACAGATTGAGTACATTTGTACCACATGGAGACAGTAGAATAGAAACCATGGCATGAATTCTACATTTTTCAGTCCATGTTTTTTTAATGATAGTTATTTTTTTGAACTAACTGAAGTAAGGCCTGAAGTAAGGCCTTAATTCCTTGAGGTTATGGCACTCAGTGATTTATATGTTTTGCTGTCTCTATGACTGCCAATCCTGGTGCAAAGCCAGACACAGAGCATGAAGGTGAGGAGTTATAATCATCATATATATGTGTGATTTGGGCAGTCAAGCTGATCACACTGTCATCTCTCACTCTGAATTTGTTCCTTAAATCAGCTGGTCTTTTGGTATTGACATGCAAAATTTAATTTCTTGGTCTGAACTCTGGTTGTGTCACTTAATATCTGTCTGTATATTGTGCCACTAAACACAAATAATTCACATGAATCTGTTGGAAATTGGTCAAAGCTGACATTAAAAGAATGTCTCTTGGAACACAACAGACATACAACCTTAACTTCAGTTTTATTAAATTTTCTGACAAACTGAAGTGATATGGCAACGGAATTTTTTTTTCAGCATTTTAGATATTTAGATAAAAGAAGGCAATAAACATCATTCGTTCATTTACCAGGGGCCTATTCTATGAAGCAAGTTCAGCCTAGCGAGAAAGCCTTGGAGCTGCCTGAACTGAGCGCGGTAGCCGGCGGTCCTGCTAAACGGTCTGACGACGCTGGTTATCAACCTCATAAGTGGATCCAGCTTTGCAATGGGCACATGCACGCATAGAAGGCGGAGCCCGCCGCATCTGACCAATCGCGATCAAGGACCAGTCTGGAGCGTCAGAGCAGGCCAGAGAGCGAAGGACCACATACTTCACACATGAGGAGCAGGAGGCGATCATGACAGAGTATGAAGAATTAAAACATGTAATAAATGTCAAAAGCAACACCGTCCCCGCTGCAAAAGCACGGAAGGAGTGCTGGCAGGAAACCCGGAACCTACCCTCAAAGTTACCTCGCTAGGCAGTAATCCTGCTTCGTAGAACAGGGTCCAGATCTTTGCTATTATCCTTTCCGGTACTTCTTGCATGACTAAAATGCCCCGGACATAGTACAGTTACATGTGTGAATATTTCAGCCCTTTACACCACTTAGATCTGAATTTATCATAAAACTACTCTGATATTGAACTGATGGGAGGATGTGTTGTGCATGTTGTGAGGGACAAGCTCACATATGTCTCGATCTTTGGGATGTGGACTCTCTTTTTAATGTGTCCTCTTGATAGCAGGATCTCAACGCCTCATGTCCTTTAGATACTAATCTGACTGTCAGCGGTTTACGGCACAGTTATTACCTGCATCTTAAGAATGGGACCATGCCAGCTTTTTAACTCAAACACATTCCTGGGAGCTATCGGGAGTCCATCTTCATTCACAATTTAAATTATGTGAGCGCTCTGCATAAAAAATAGGAAGAGAAGACCACTGCACGCCAAAATGCTAAGTGCAGGGTGTGTTAAAGGGCAAGTAGTCTGAAGCAAAGCCGGTCATAAAAAAACAGCATGGAGTTCGAAGTGACGTTGAACTTATCTCTTGAATTAGACTCACGTTCTTCCTGTTAATTACTTAAGCTTCTCTCTGTTTTATCCTTTTCACCATTGTTGTTTCTCCTTCTTGCCTTGTCATGTCATCATCCTGTTAATCACTTGTCTGGCATTATAATTACACACTCCAAAAATCCCCAACCTCTCTTAAAAATACAGATTAAAGAGACTGACAGTAGTTCAGTATTAAATATTTAAAGTTGGTCGCTCCTCTTATCTTCTCTTCAGGATCTAAAATCTAAAATATGGAACAAAGATGTTAAGAGTTTGTGACATTTAAAAGAATATCTGTTTTAACATTTTTCCTGCTGCTTTGAGTAACCCTTTAAATATCTCAAACCACAAATCATACATAAATTCAGTGATTTCAAACTTATAAGAGTCAGACCCTCTGCACACGTACATTAGTACGATCTTGACAAACAATCATGGATGACCTGCTGCTGGGGACCTGCTCGACTCCATGTTCTCAATCATGCACAATCATCAACAGAAGTGACATCATTTATCATAAATTCATACTTTTACACCAGTTTAACCCATTTTAATGGAAGCTCAACCAGATGCTGCTACATTAATCACCTTCATTCTTCTTCAGATTATAATCATTATAGATGTTAATTTTAATATAAGATTAAGATCCCTATCCATCCATGGTAGTTATAGATTATTCATCCAGAGTAAATATCTAACCATATACAGACATACAGTATATCAAACATATAGACATGAGGTCCCTCTTCAAAACCGGACGACGCATCTCAAGGTGCCAACCTTTAAAAAATCAACAGTACGCAGAGACAAATATGATAAGGACAGATTTATGATCTGTGCGTCCATGAGTTTGAGTGAGAGCTTCTTTAGTTTAGAAATGCTTTCCAAATCCACCATAAAAACACTACTGACACTGTTAGCATCTCTACTTATCACCACAAGAGATTTCACTTCCTACTGTCACCATATTTATAGCTCCTGCCTCTTTTTGCTTTAATGGATTCTGATTGGGCCGTACCCCCTCTGAGCTGAGCTTAGTTTTGGCAAGAAGCTTTGCAAGATGATTCTGTCTGATTACAGATGATAAAGCCCCAGTCACACATTCCCGTTTCTCGTGGCGATTGTGCACGATTGTCATGATCCTGATGAAGCCTGCTTTGCTTGTGGTACATGCACTACTTGGTCTGGATCACCGTTGTTTAGTCGGAGATGAATGGCGGGGAACGTGGAAGGGTCCCAACTGCTCAAAACTGTTGTGGAGAATCTCCGCTCTCAGTATAGCGGGATGGAAGCCTAATGCAGTCCGAAGGCCAACAGTATTACCGTGGCATGTACAGAGCTCAGTCGGGCTGATCGTGGCTCAATCCTGAAAGCTTTATGAGGACGACTGACAAGGACGTATCCGTTTGTGCCCGGACTGTGTCCCGTTCAAGACGGCGCAAGCGATGGGGCTCAGATGGGGCTTATGTGACGGGAACAGAGCTCCAGCGGGGCTGACGTCGTGTCAGCGGGATGGAAATTCATGGAATCCTAGTCATATCGATGTATTAAACCAACTAGAGCGGGACGAACGCCCCCGAAGCGCTGTAGAAGCTCTGCTGACGGTTTATTTAAGGGGTGTGTCCAGGAGTGAGACAGTCATTTCCCGTATCGTAGCGATCACACCAGCCTTGTCAATCATGTACTGTCGTGCACAATCACTGAGAAACGGGAATGTGTGACTGGGGCATAAGGGGATCCAGTGGCAATGCAACAGTGCCTCTATCAATGCAACTAGCTAATCAGAGAATTTTGGATTGTCTCATCGAGAGGCTAAACAAAGCTCCATGTCCACCTCTCCCTCTTTGGAGTCACTTTCTACTATTTAAGAAAAACTGCAATCATTCAACAGACTTCAACAAAGAGCTTTGCTTAATGTGAAAATCATGAGATTGTTTTTGAGGTAAGACGGGATTGTAGTGCTTAAAATTTCATTTTTAGAAGTGAAAATGAAACTTGATTCTTAACCCTTTCATACATGAATTATTAAATTACAAAGAAATACTTTTTAAAATGTTTGTTTATTCTTTCAAACAAGTTAAAAAACATGTTCATTTTTTTCAATGTTAAATTTTGAGGGACTTATGCATCAGTCCACTGCAGGGGACACAATGCATCAGCGGTATAAACAGTCATTTAGTGGAACTTAATAAAGATCCACAAACAAATTTTTTAAGAGTAAATAAGAGAAAAAGCTAAATCTGTAGTATATGTGTTACTGCTGTTAACTCAAGCTATTCACTTGTGAATTAACCCAAAATTTCAAATATAAACTACGACATTATGCGAATTCTGAAACAGCAATAATAACAATTTGCCCTTCAACAGCTATTTTGGTTATAAAGGTGCTATGAGGAGAATCTATTTCCGGCGACATAAAGACTCTGCTACCCATGAGCACGCGCGGCGACTGTCGTAAAGACGTGACCCAAGCCAAAGCGTGTGTTTGTTGTGATGCTAATGAATGCAGCTCGGACCTTCCTCAGAACTCTGCATTGCTTTTCAACTTCTTTTTTCAACAACTTACAGGATGCAAAGCCACGAGGTAATGTATCTCTTTCTAGTTACGTAGTGGTAGTTTTTGATGTGTGGCAACAAGCAATTTTTGGAAAACTTAGTATCGTAGTTTTGTAGCTGGCTATATATCTCTACTTACAGCCCGGTGCTCTAAGACGTGTCAGAATAATATAAATTTGGTCTAGTTTTAATTGTCTTGTTCCTGAAGTTGAGTATCCAGGCCAGTCCAGCCCTGTTTGACCTGACCACGAATATAAGGAATAGCATTTATAGATAACCTATTTTGATGCTATAAAACTCATCTTAAAGTGTGTATTTCCATCAGGCATATATCTAAATGTGAGACTTTGTTTTGTAATTACTTAGAAAATCCTCATAGCATCTTTAAGTTGCAATATCTCGATGTGGTAAAAATGTGCAAAGATAACATTTTTATGAAACGTAAGACAAGGGTTTGGGAATTTACCGGGTAGTTGGACATGGTACTGCAACTGAATGGGTATGAAATGTATTCCAAATATCCAAATATCTGTCCACTGTCGTGGACACCATGCATGAAAGGGTTAAAAGCTGTGTTATACCATAATATAATACAATTGCACCGAAAATAAGGAAAATGAATAAATAATAAAACACATTAAAAAAGTTAAACCAACACTTTATTTATCACTGAGTCATTATTTTTAGTTTTATTTTCATGAACATTTTTTTTATCACTGCTTGGCCAAAAAACAAACTTTTGGAATTATAAACTTGCAGTCAATTCTCCCGTTTTTCTATGATGTGCATTCGCCATTATAATGGTTAGAGGGCAGTTTAACACCACGACAGCCTCCTTGTAGAACATGTATGAGGTATTAAATGCAAACAGCAGCTGTGTCCTTCAGGATATAGTTTCCTGAATCAATGGAGCCCTCATCAGAATCTGCTTACTTCCCTTCAGGCCCTCACATCTTTGATATGCTGTTTCTTTGTAAATGTTTTTTACCTTACTCCACAGAAATGTTTGTAACAGTGTCTTTGAACTTTAGGCTGCTCAGAGGTCTCTTTTTAATGTGCCGCTCATATGGATTCTGCACAAACCCTAAAATATCCACAAAGCTTGTTTTTCTCCTCGGTTATTTCCACCCTGCTTTGCTGTCTGCCCTCCCTGCTATATTTACGTACGCTGTAGAAATGTAAAAGTGCTGCAGTTTGTCAAGTGTGCCCCAGAGGCTCCTGAAATATGCCTCACACGGTGCACGGTGTATAGTTTTATGTCCTTCATCGACTCCTCTATTCAGGGATGAGAATGCCTCTGCCGCCGTCCATTCAGCTGCGAGGAGCTTTGTCAAGGATATTTAAGTCCTGACAGGTGATGTCATGGAGACGCAGAGATAATCAGCGAGCGCGAGGAGCATTTCCACCATGTCTTTGTAACAAAATAGCAAGTGATGTTGATAGTCGTACATCTCAGGCAGGGGCAGCGACACCAGGAGCGATGTGAAACCGGAGAGTGCGTAATGAAGCACACGTCGTTTATGTGTGTGTGCGTTTTCATATTAGCTCAACCCTTTGGTAAACTGCAACCCCCTCTGAATTCTGCATGTGTATTATAGGGTAATGTGATGACTTTCACAAATTCAATTACTCAAAACTTGAAGGCTCTGTTCACCAGTGATGACATTCACCGTTAGCTGATAGCGGCGGTCACTCCATCGAGCAGGGAGATGATTTGCAGCCTTTAACTGGATTCCATCAGTTATCAGATGATGAGAGCGCGGTCGCTTTGCATTTTATATTATTTGTTTCTCATTATCACGTTCAGATATTGGCTGAATTTCCTCTCATCAGCATTCATAGAGCTTTGTAAGAAGACTTGTGTTGCCAGGTAAACTGTCACCTGGATCATGTGGAAGCTGTGAGGGTCATGTAAAGATTTCTCCTTATTTTCTTTCTCACTCTGGTAAATAAGGAATTTGGGTAGCACTTCATTATAATGACCCGTTATAAGCTATAAATAGATATTTAACTAATCATAAACAAACATTTATAGGCATTTGGTGCCATGAGGAGAATCTATTTCCGGTGACATAAAGACTCTGCTACCCATGAGCACACACGGCGACTATAGTAGAGATGTGACCCAAGCCAAAGCGTGTGTTTGTTGTGATGCTAATGAATGCAGCTCGGACCTTCCTCAGAACTCTGCATTGCTTTACAACTTCTTTTTTCAACAACTTACAGGATACAAAGCCACGAGGTAATGTATCTCTTTCTAGTTACGTAGCGGTAGTTTTTGATGTGGGACAACAAGCAATTTTTGGAAAACTTTGTATTGTAGTTAATATCTATATATCTCTACTTACAGCCTGGTGCTCTAAGGCGTGTCTGAATAATATAAATTTGCTCTAGTTTAATTATAAAACAATATATATATATATATATATATATATATATATATATATATATATATATATATATATATATATATATATATATATATATATATATATATATATATATATATATATATATATATATATATATATATATATATATATATATATATATATATATATATATATATATATATATATATATATATATATATATAGTATATATATATATATATATATATATATATATGTATAGTGTGTGTGTATATATATATATATATATATATATATATATCTGAAGTCATGTTTCACTCTTGGATAAAATGAAACATCTAATAACCCTTTATTGAATGGTAGTAAGTTAAATGGTTCGTCTGATAGTTGACTGGTTCGCTTATTGCTGAATTGGAATGTTGCTGGTAAATTGGTAAGTTGGTTGGTTGATTTGTTTGGGGCAAGCTTATTGGTTGCTAGTTTGTTGGCCAGATAGTTGATTGGTTGGTTAGTTGGCAGGTTGAATTGTTTGCTGGTTCATGCTTGGTTGATAGGTTGGTCAGTCCATATGTAGATGGTTATAGGGTAGGTTGATTGGTTTTTCAGTAAGGTGATTGGTTGCATGCATGGATAACTGTGTTGTTTAGTGATTTGTAGATCAGTAGCTAATTGGTTGGTCATTGAGCAAGTTAATTGGTTGCTAGTTTGTTGGTCGGAGTTGATTGGTTGGTTAGTTGGCTGGTAGAATGGAGCGCTGGTTAATGGTTGGCTGGGATTAAAGAGGGGTGGCTCCCGGCTGACGACCTTGCAGCAGGCTCACTGGCACCGTCGGAGGTGCGACAGGCAGAAATGCCCTGCAGGAGCAACCACCTGTGCTCACATCTAAGGGTGCTTTCCCACTAGGGGCCCTGTCCCGGATCCGGATGCGATTGAGCCCAAAGTCCGGTTCGTTTTGGTAGTGTGAATGCAAACAAACCGCGGCCGGGCACCAGGCCCGGGCCCACTTGGGGAGATGGTCTCCAGCGCGATTGCAGAGGACTCGGTCACGGTTCGGTTCGGATGTGAATGCAAGCGTGCCAGGATACGGGACTGCTGCTGTGTGACGTCACAGGTGCTCGACTCCCTGAGCTCTGCCTGTACTGTGGTCACGGTCACTGTAAATTCTAACTACAGGCTGTCTGCACTTTTTTGGAATGCCTTTTGGTAATTATTAGACTCTAGTCGACGAGTGGTCTGTTATCACTCACCTGACGGAAGATTGCGAGTTGACGTGTAGAAAAAGCGATATAAAGGCAAGTTTCAACGTCTCCTGCCTCTTCAGAAACCATGTCATCCGTGCAGAATGTGCCCATGTTATCCTCCGAGCTGCACAATAAATGTGGAAGTGGGGGGAAGGTCACTGCTCGCGTCTCAAACAATGTAAAAACACTCATAAAAGCACGAAGGACTCCATTGCCGGTGCTCAAACAGGGTCGTTGATGCCGTCTCAAACACGATACAAAAAACACATTAGAAGGAAAAAAAGAAGAGGAGAGCGAGACGTAAACATTGGTTGTTTAGTGCGGGAAATGGTTACCATGGTAGCCTCTTCTTCATTCTCCTCCGTAGCAGGTTTGGTAACCAGTTGCATGCATATCGCCCCCTGCTGTTTCAAACTGAGTAAATACACAAGTGGGCCCGGACACGGTTCAATGTAGCAAATGTGAATGCAAGCCAGTGAGGGCGAGGGGGAGGGGGGAGAACCGCGCTGCAGCATGGTTCGAAACAAGTGGGCCTAATGTGAAAGCACCCTTAATGAACAGAAACAAGTGTTCCTTTAGTGTGGTATGCGCTCACCTTTATTTAGGCTACCTAGCAGAGCATCTCAGTTACAATACCAGAACTGACAACAGTGAACCTGCTCTACATGAATATATCAATTCATAAAGAGAACAGCTCTGATTGGATCGCTCCACAACTTATCCCACCACCACCAAGCAAAGGCAGCTGTGATTGGATGTCCCTCTAAACTCATCCAACCTTTAACACAACCAAAGTAGCTGTGATTGGATAGATTGCTGACTTGTCTCTACTTTCTACATGACCACAAAAGACCACAAACAGACTGCATTCAGAGCACAGTTCTTTTGTTTGTTGAGATGTTAGTTTGCTGATTGTGTGCACACTCGCTCTCCGTGTTCCTCTGCTGTTTCAGTCTGTTTACAGTCTGTTGTAGCTCCTCTTCAACACATCATAAGAGCAGGGAGGTTTTTCAGAGCTTTGCAACTTTCCTCTGTCTCGTAGCTCTCAAGGCACAAGCCTCAGTTTGTTGACATCCATAGTCCCACATGCAGAGCTCCAGTGCTCTCATTGGTCAATGTCTCTGATGTGGAGGAACAGATCGTAGGAGCCAAGACAATAATCAAACCTGCTTGACTGTCTGTTGTGGAATCTTCAGACTGGTCTGTTGTCGATTTTGACAAACCAAAAGACCCATTTTCATGGCCAACATGTACCAAAACCCTACGGCTGTCAGGTCAGGTCATAATTGTGAATAAATTGTGTAGTCTTAGCCCGGCATTAACGAGACCAGAGTGTCTTACTGAAACTTATTCTGCTCATTTTAACATGAACTTTGTGAATGTATAGCAAAAACAGGTTTTGTGGCTGAGTCATACAGAGAAGGCTTTAGTTCCCAGCACTTTTCACATGAATACATATGACTCAAATATTCAGGAAGCAGAGTAACCCTTAGGCACCCAAACCCGCCGGCGGGATCAAAATACCACTTATTTTTAAATTAATGGCATTTACAAACCATTTTTCCTATCCAGAAAAGGAAAACACTGTCGTAATTGCTAGATTTTCAAGTTTCCGAGGGGACTTGAATGTATCACAAGTAACATTGGCAACATAGCGAAAAAAAATGCAAGACAAAAGGGCTAATTTCATGAGATTTCATTGTTGCTTTAATTTTCATGTCTTCTTTGCAAATTTGCAGAAAATCAACCGTTTTCTCCTGTTAAAATCTAGGCTTCTTACCACATTCAACAAGCTTTGAAAGATTATCATAATTTCTGAATTCACTGTTCCAAAAAATCGTTGAATTTTTGGCCCACAGCAACGTCTTGCAGGCTCATATTTTCTGCTCATAGTCATTTAGCACTAATAAGTGCTGAGCAGCAACATCAGCCAGTAGCCATGGTTTTTCTGAATCCACAGAGGTGCTGGACTTCATATTGCAGAGAAAAATAAAACCACAGTGAGTAAAAATGTCTATGGTTATAGTAAAAACGACCTGAAACTGCTTGGGATTCAGGGGCTTAAATATGGCCTTATAAACCAAGATGTGGCTGGGATGGTCAAAGAGGGTCATTCAAAAACCATGATGGGTTTGTTCCTTGATATTTGTCATGAAACTTAACTTATGTGTTGTTTAAAGAATCATATTTTATTTGCATACGTGTGTTTCTATATATATGTGATTCTAACATATGTGTGTATCTCTAAAATAAACAGTATGGCTTCTTTCTGTGCTATTGTACAGTGCTGCAGACAAATAAAGATTAATTGATTTATAAAACACTCGGGGGGGTGATAGGAAATTTTACATGTAAAGTCCAGTCAGTAACTTTGCTGTTGGAGTTCACACATAAAACTGAACTGCACACTTTGCAGCTCTGTTGTCACTGTTCTCTGTACACTCGAACCTTACTCTCAATTCACAGTTAAAAATTTAACTCAACTCAATTTTGTTGGCCAAAGATCTGGACATTTCTGCTGGTAATATGATAAATCTGACACTCCAGATGCTGTTTAATGTGTCCAAGGATATATTTCACATTTTGGAAAGACAGGAAAGACCTGTTTGTCCCATTCAATAAAGGCCAAATAAATCAATAAAATGTTTGATGCAGCAAAGATAGTAACTACATTACATGAGCTGATCTGCCAAAGCTGATTCGGAGAAGAGAAAAGCAACTTTCAGTTTCGATTCTTTCTCTTGCTTGTGTCTTCCTCTGATGAAACCACCTCCACTGAAGCCTTCAGTCCTCACAGGCCGTTATTGTTTACAGCCTTACAGGTGCTTCTCAAAACCAAACAACACCTGTACCCTCTGTGGCTTTCTCTGTAAAGAATGATGATTGGTTGGGTGTAACAGCTTGAATTTTTGAAAGATGGGACCACTTGATGACAAAGTTAAGCTTTCAACAGTTATGAATAATTCATAATGAAACATTTTGCTTAGAGCAGGTGTTTGGACAAAGGGGCTAAAAACAAAAATCCTGAGCTCAAGGATCAAGGAAAGATTAACACATTTTTCATGTACTGAGTAGCATTCATTTATTCAGGAATGTGCTCAAGGTCAACTTGTGGATTTAAAAACTTAAGATTGAGGACTTGGAAATCTCAGAGCTGTATGCACTTAAGCTTGCCGAGGCATTGATAGTAAAGAAGTTACTTTTGCTATCAATATGTACTGAGGACAAAAACTGGAATAATGAATATTACATTTAAATTGGGCAGTACATCTGAGGCCCTAAGCGGACAAACATTCACAAGAGTATGTCAGAGTTTACTGGCTGGAAAAAAACATTCTGCACCACTTGATGGTGGGCCTGTATGTTGTTGAAATAAAAAAGAAAAACTTTGTGCCATAAACATCCCAGCTGCTGGCCTGTAATCATGAATAGAAGAGAGCATAAGTCTGTCCAGATGTGGACTGGAGATGAAATTTCTCTATGGCCACGATTATCATTTTTCAAATGTCTAATTAACTGCACATGCATTCATCTCTGTTGAAATAGGAGTGGTTAATAATTGACCAGTTGGTGATAGTACGCTCGGCCAGGTTTATAGAAGGCTTTCCCTCAATCTGATAGGAGGGGGAGGCTCAAAATGAAATTCTGGCCAGAGGCGGCCCTGCCACCATGCAACATGTGTGCTTCTTACTGTGCTCGGTTTGTTATCCAGACAAGAAAATCCTGCATCTTCGTGCATCCATTCGTCATTGTTGTTCATGAAAAGTTTGTCTTTTTCAAAGTGTATGCGTGTTCTAATATTTTGTTCCAGTTGTAGTCGGAAGTTGGAATTTCCGAGTTCTGAATAGGAAACTGCAACAAGTTGACAATCAAAGATGGCTGCCCCCAGTGTAAACAGTTATTAAAGATGCTATAAGGAGTTTTTAAGTAATTACAAAAAAGTCTCACTTTTAGATATATGCCTGATGGAAATACATACTTTAAGATGAGTTTTATAGCATCAAAATGGGTTATCTATAAATGCTGTTCCTTAGCTTCGTGGTCGGGTCGTACAGGGCTGGACTGGCCTGGATACTCAACTTCAGGAACAAGACAATTAAAACTAGAGCAAATTTATATTATTCAGACACGTCTTAGAGCACCGGGCTGTAAGTAGAGATATATAGCCAGCTACAAAACTACGATAATAAGTTTTCCAAAAATTGCTTATTGACACACATCAAAAACTACCGCTACGTAACTAGAAAGAGAAACATTACCTTGTTGCTTTGCATCCTGTAAGTTGTTGAAAAAAGAAGTTGTAAAGCAATGCAGAGTTCTGAGGAAGGTCCGAGCTGCATTCATTAGCATCACAACAAACACACGCTTTGGCTTGGGTCACGTCTTTACAACAGTCGCCATGTGTGCTCATGGGTAGCAGAGTCTGTATGTCGCTGGAAATAGATTCTCCTCATAGCACCTTTAAGCTCCTGTTATAATCCATTTATTAGCACTTCTGACTAGTGTGTGTCACACTGAATCAGCTGTATACACAGTGTTGTTCGAGTTAAATTTACAAAAATGCTGCCATAGTGATATTTTCAGTCTTCATGTGGTATTTGTAGACAACAACGCAGGGAGTGCTAACAATGGCTAACAATAGCCTGGTAGATCAGCAGGTTTTTTCCGATTTTGTAACTGGAATGCTGATAACTCGGAGATGACGTCACTCCCAGTTCCCTCTTTCCACTTCCGAGGTTAATGGAACGCAGCATAATGCCACTGTTTCACTTCAGACATCACCCTCTCCTCCACCATTTGCTTCATTATAACAAGAATAAATCAGTGCTTGTGACAAAGGAACAAATTTGTAGAGTCTCTAAATTAATAAAATATCCCAAGTGCCAGATACATTTTAGGTTCCCAATTGGGCCTATGCATACTGAGGTTTGGGAAAAGCTTTTCATAGATAATGGATAGACTCAGCTTTAGTAGTTAACCAACATATCTGTGGTTTAAGCCAAAAAAAAATCACAGAAGCGATCAGTGAAAGTTTAATAATGCACTTCTGCAACTCAGACCTGAGCTGCTTTGTTATTCCACTGTTACTTTCACAGCACCTGTCCTCATCAAACACCTTTAGTAGTGATAGATTTATAGGTAAACTACAGCCGACAAGTCATTTCAGCACTTCTACACATGCACACACTCACCTATAGAAGTGAGACTAATGCTGATGCTCGCAGAAAAGCACCACACTATTTGTCTGCAGCAAAGTGTGCGTGCCAGAGTGTGACACCATAATGCTTGTAATATGATCCAATATCTTGTTTCAAAGAGGCCAATATTTGGTCATTAAAACTGTTTTATGATTCCTATAATGGAGGGCGAACACATTGGATTCCTCCCACCCTCTCCAGCCCATCTCATTCTCTGTCTGCTCCTGATGAAAATCGTTTATTGCCTCCTCTCCCCTCTCATTGCCTGCACCCTCTCTCCGCCCCTCCGCCCCTGCTCATCCTAAATGTCCGACGATCATTCAAGCGATTGTTTTCCTCCCTTTTGGCTGCAGCGGCCCTGCCTCCGGCCGGCCTCCCTCTCCATGTTAATTTGCCTGTAACTCAGCCCAGAATACAGTGCGTTTCCCAGAGATTTAAGGCGTCCATTAGGGCTGGAGCAGGCCGGTCAATATGATGATCAGGCTCTTCCTATTAAAACCCATAAATACAGAAACAGTCGCTCTGTTGGAGGCGGGAAGTATTTACTGACAGCTGAGGGAAATGCTGGCGCCGATAAATAGACTTCGATCAACTACTTTATTTCTCGGCGAAGTTTTATTGCATTGCAGAAAAGAGTGTTTCCTACAGAGGGGGGAGAGGCCGTAGGTGAGTTTGTTGTTTTCAGTTTGGACTCAGAGATAAGCGTGATACAGAGGCCTTGGTCGCCCGCTTGTCTTGTTTTATTCTCGTTATTTCGTTTTCTCCACTGAACTGCTCACCTCTATGTATTGTGTTTGGCCTGATGTGCCGACCTGTGTCTCATCTCAGCTCTATGCAACAGCCCACATTGTTTTATCCTCATTCTTCACCTTGGAAAATGTACCGCTCTTCCCCCTATCTCCCCATCTTCCCTCCGTTCACCACAGCCTGCTGTGTTTGTCAGATGTAAGGACTGCTTAAGAGGTCTAAAAAATTACCTCATACATCTTCACCATCCACTTTTACTTGACCTTGAAATACCAAATACATAACAGGATGAGGAGGTGGAGGGCATGAATAACTGTGGATGGTAGTGCGGGTGGAACTGATCACAGTTGAATTGGGTGAGAGGTCATCAATAAAAAATAATAGGGTCAATTTTTAAACAAGATCTTCTCTTGAGAAGATCTGAAAAAGCCACAATGCTAGTGATAGTAACTTTTAAAGGGATATACTTACTTTTTTTTGTTTTTTGTGTCTTGCCTTACTCCCAAGTCCATGACAAGAAAGACTTACATCCAAAACTAACAGTTTCACTGACTTCGCTTTCAAAACATGTAGTTTTTCCTCTGCATATTCAGGTTCAAATAGGTAAGGCTGTGGATCTTCGTCAGTCCCAAAGAAATCATCCTTGTCTGACAAACAAGGCCATAACCCTTAGTACCAACCTTCAGAAACAGAGGCTTTGTTTCATGAACTTCTTACAAGCTCATCCAGGACAGTTTATGCATCAACCCTTATAACCTTAGTTTGTCATTTTCCTTTCAAAAATTACATAAGATGCTAATCATGGTCTAAAAATAGATAATGTAACATAACTGTAAAAAAACAAGTGAACAACAAGCACACATGAGCATTTAGAGTTGAAGAGTTTATCTGATGACTGTAGGCAGAGGCAGGCTAACACTACCCACTGTCCCCCAGCGTTTGAGCTTAGCTAGGTAGCGGGGAGCAAGCTCTGAACTCTTCCTTGCTACAGCACGCACAGCCGAAATAATGTTGTCCGTGTGAATGCCTGACAGAAAATGAACATTTTGAGCAGATTCTGGCTTTAATAGCCCGTGGTCTTAAAATTTTTTCAGGTGATAAACAGCCTATTTCAGTTTACTTGTTGTTTTCAATAAATTACTTTCAAAGTGCTTTTTGTTGCACTCCCCCTTCTTCCTTTGCATATTGTACCTCTACTTAAAACCTCATTAAGATCCAAATGTGCAAAAGGTAAATTCTAGCAGTTTTTCAACTGGTCTTAAGATTATCAATCAGGTCTGTATCGCTAAAAAGTTTTTACACTTTCATGAGGTGGTTTTTCAGACGTTTTGATACTTAAATATATCGCAAAAGCGCTATGGAAACACTTGTTCCACAATTATACGTCACAGGACGTGACATACCTGGTCACATGATCACTTCTCTCAGACAGAGGAGGAGACGGAGACTTTTCTTGCCATTATTCTTGAGAAAAACACAACTGCCATACGTGACAGCAAGCAACGGAGGAATGCAGAGATAGAAATGAGGGAGAAAGGGTTCGACAAGCCTTAGCGTCCATCTTCCTGCAGTGCAATCTCGCGGGATGATATTTCACAAGAGTTACTACACTCCTGCTGAGAACAGCCTTTAACACGCAACAATACTTTGTCGAAATTTTAGGATTATTGCTTTTATTTTGCCAAAAACTGTAACAGAAACTCAGCTAGTGATTTTGAAGTCATCAAAATCAAAAATATGAATCAGACTCTCTTTTGCTTAAGCTTAGCCTAATTTACTCTCTGCTAAAAAGAGGTTGAACAAAATAAGTTTATAAAACCTCTCGGAGAGCTTGAACAGCTCTTGTTATGCAGGTTACTGTAACACTTTCATTTTTCTCTCTCTTCCTTCTCAATCAATCAATCAATCTTTATTTGTATAGCGCCAATTCATAACAAGTGTTATCTCAAGACACTTTACAATAGAGCATAAAGCTCTTCATTTTATGGATACACATATATGCATAGATACATATATACATATAAAATACACATATACATATATATACAAATATATACATCCAACACCCAACATGAATCCATATAGCCAATCATGAATCCCTCCATCATGGCGGCAAGAAAAAACCTTCTGTTAAGCAGCAGGAAATCTTGAATGTGGATCCCAGTCTCATGATGAACAGCAAATCCACGATGCTGTGATGGGTGTGAGGGCAAAGGAAGGGAAGTAAGAGGAGACAAGTGGACGAAGTAAGAACTAAAGTTAGGGACAGGTCCATGTATCATTGGCCTGTCGTCTGATTCCTTAGAGGTTAGCCTCTTGAGATGCTACATCTCATTTCTGGAGGGTCCTCATGTCTGAATGGTTGTGGTGATCATTTTCTAGAAGTATAATCTTAGATATTCAAACTGAAAATAAGAACTTATGGTAGTGTGAACTCATGGGTGCCCAGACCACAAGTGCATCCCAACCATATTTGTCTCCGTTAAGTATAAATGTGTTAAAGGCCTCTTGAGATGTGACATCCCATTTTCAAGAGGGACTTCATGACTATGTGGTAATAAGAAATAGATACTGTAGGTGTAACGATCATGGATATGGAGATCATGCTAATAACTACATGAACAGCTATAATGATAATGAGAATGGAGTGTTCCTAATAGAATGGCCAACTATGTGTGTCATGTTTATAGCTGTAGTTTTGAGGTTTCATGACTCCACAGCAGCAGGCAGTCTCCACCAAGGATCCCAGGCCACCTACAAGACAAGAGCCAGAGACGAGTACAGGAGCAAACAAAAAGGGGCAAAAGCAGATGTGGAGAGAGAGAGAGAGTGATAGAGCCCATTGTGCCAGACCCCTCCCCGCCGGCAGTCTAGGCCTATTACATCTAAACTATGAGTCTAGTTTATGAACTAATTTATTTATTTATTTATTTATTTATTTATAACCTACCTATAAGCTGGTCCCTAACTGAAAGCTTTATCAAAGAGGAATGTTTTAAGTCTAACCTTAAAGGTAGAGAGTGTCAGAATCCCGAACTGTGGTTGGTAAATTGTTCCAGAGAAGAGGAGCCTGATAACTGAAGGCTCTACCTCCCATACTACTTTTGGAGATTGATGGCACCACAAGTAGGCCAGCATCTTGGGAGCGTAATGTTCTAGAGGGGTTGTACGGCACTACAAGCTCTTCAAGATAGACTGGTGCCTGTCCACTGAGAGCTTTATAGGTGAGGAGAAGAATCTTGAATTCTATTCTATATTTAATGGGGAGCCAATGCAGAGAAGCTAATACAGGAGTAATGTGGTCTCTTCTCCTAGTTCTAGTCAGTACACGTGCTGCAGCATTTTGGACCAGCTGAAGCGTCTTAAGCGACTTCTGTTCTCTCCAGCTGCATTTCTCTGTCTTGATGTTAAGCTGAGGAAGCACACACACCCCGGAAAACCCCCCTCCTGTTTCTCCTCCATCCTCTGTGTCGTCTCTCACTCCTTCCCTTTGCTCTGTCCTCTTGTCTCCCTCATGGCTACATTTCATGTGAAGTGACGGCTGCTTGCTGACCCCCGAGGAAACATCTTCTCCATCTCAGATCAGCGATGATATGTGCTGGCTCCGTTAGCTCTGACTCACAAACACAGACCAACAAATTCATGCTACCTGAATTCCAACAAATAACACATTTCAAATACACAAAAAAATGAAGAGAACATGATGGCAGACTGGTTATAAATTCTGTACATCACTTATTAATGCATATACCAAATATAAACATTAGGGATGTAACGGTATGAAAATTTCATAACTCGGTTATTTATGACCAAAATTATCAGGTTATCATTATTATCGCGGTATTGTTGCAGTGTGCTCAAAATGATCAAGAAGTACATTTAACAGTCTTGAAATCATTTAACCCCTTTAATATTATTCTTATTATTATCTTGTCTTTTTGTCAAAAACTGTGTCAGGTCAAATTAATTTGTTTAAACTTCTTTCACGAGAAATAAAAGTAAACAATTCATTTTTACAGGAAAAGAAAAAAAACAGATTTAAACTTTTAACAGGTTTCTCTTCATAAACAATTGTAAATGAACATGGTCAAAGTTTTAGATGGCCAAAAATAAATGTAACCTATTTTACAAACACTCACACATTTTAGTTTGCCTGCAGCATTAGTGTCCATGTTACAGCTCGTTATATTAGACCATGTCCAGGTCTTTATATTTATTTATTGTTTTACTAACAATAGTCCCTGAAGCAGTTAGCCCCCTTCATAACTCTCCTCTGGTCTCCCATTTCCATGGCAGATCTCCTCCACATCTCCTTCTTTAATATTTCCAAATTACGATTGACTAAATCCATAAAACACAAACTATGACGGAAAAAGACGATCTACTACGAAATACGGCAAAAAGGCGAATAAACGGTGAAAGAATGGCAAAAATACAGTCCATAATGATACTTATGGTGTTATTAACAACCTTTATACATTATTTACTCAGAAAATCCTGATAAACCTCCTATAATTCACTCAGGTATGGCTCTCTGAATCCTCTCTCTCTCTCTCTGCTCGTTTACTCGAGGAGTTACAGCAGTTTTAATCACGCACATTTTTGTCTTTCACCACAGCTTGGTGTTTTTGACAGGGTGACTGTCGTCAATCAGTTTCCCCTCCACATCCTTTAAAATCCAAACTTCGAACAGACTTAAGCCGTTTCGAGTGGGAAAACCTGTTAAGAGTCTGAGCGAGGCTCCAACTGCTGGACTTTTAGAGACTAAACAATGCAAACTGCGCATGCGTTTGTGAGACACGACTGCTTCACCGAGGAGCAGACACACATAGTTCAGGCTTTTCTAGTCAAAGAGCAGCATCACTGTGAGTTACTGACGCAGTGTGGTGATCAAACTTTTTACTAACTTGGTAATTTTAATAGGACGCAGTGATGATTACTGTGGGAAATTTTACTGCGGTTTACCATTTTACCGGTAACCATTGCATCCCTAATAAACACAAATACAGAGATATGATGACACACTCTATCTTTGCTTGCACATAAGTTCAGCTTCTCTAACTTTATGGGAAAATATTAAATAAAAATAAAGGATTTTTAATGCCTCAGGAAACTTGGAAAACAGCTGAACAATTTTCCAGGGAATAAAACAAAAATAGAAAATGCTAAATATTAATTATATTGTATTCTGTCTTCATTCCAACATTATCCTGATTTTAAATCAATACTCACCCCTTGTATAATATTGCTATGTGGGAGGTCAAGGATCTGTAAATATCAACCTGTGATGGTAGTGTGAAGACAGTATATTAGAAAATAAAGGAGTTATACTGTGATCACCTCCAACTCACGTTACAGAGTCGACCCTGCTGGCTGCTTAACCAGCTAGAGTTGTCATCTCTCATGCTCCTGGTGTGTGACACAATTATCACCCGACTCTCAGGCTCCCACTACCTGGACAAAATCCCACGTCAAAGTCTGTTCATCTGTCTCACTGTGCAGTTTTCTCAGTATCAAATCCAGTCCTCTTATTCAACCTGAAAACTTATCAAAGGTTACAAAGAAATTTAATTGAATTCAATTTTTCAGCTTAAGCCATCATGTGTTTTGAAATAATGTAAAGTACTGATGTTTACTATGAATTATTCAGTTATTCCTATGGTGTTACAGGCTAGGCTAAAATAAGCCTTGGGGCTTCAGCCTATCCCTTTTTCGGTTGTGTCTGTTTTCTTTTTTTGTAAAAACATGATTATATTTTTTTGTTTTAAATAAACACATGAATAAAACATTCATCTATCAATCAATTTTTATTTGTAAAGCTTCTGTTCACAACAACTGTTATCTCAAGGCAATTTTCAACAGAGCAGGGCTAAGCTATTCTCTTCATTTATAGACACGTATGCATATATATAAACTAAAAATAAGAGTTTATAATGGTGACAAACACATGGACGTCCAGATCATGAATCTGGCCTCACCGCTTTTGTTTCTGCTATCAAAATCAAGATTTATTTGTATATCAAATCAAACTTTATTTATATAGCACTTTTCATACAAAAAATGTAGAACAAAGTGCCTTTCAAACAGAGAAATGAATTAAATGAAGGATTTATGACTCAAACCCACTCCACCCAGCCCTTGAACCCACCCACCCAGCAATCCATACACATTGTTGATGAAAAGCATCATAATTAAAAGACAGTAATAAAGCACACTGATGTACCCAGTACATACTGAGGAAACGCCATCAACTTTAAAAATTAGAAGAATAATACATTGAAATGAAGTTAAATAGCAAATAAAAAAAGATACAAAATAAAATAAGATAAAATAATAAAAAAGTGGGCTGTAATTAAAATGAATAAAAACACTAAAAGGTAATTCAGGTAAAAGCTAGACTAAAAAGGTAGGTTTTGAGGTTTTTTTTAAGACATTAACATTAGGTGCAGCCCTCAGGTCTACAGGTAGGCTGTTCCATAAGTGGGGGCCATGGTAGTAAAAATGATATGATGCATTCTTGGCATACCATCTAAATTATCCTTTAAAAAAATACCTGTAAAATGATCCTCATAAAGAGTGGGAGCCTTGAAAAAGGACTGTAGTCATGGACACTGACAGAGGGACGTGGAGTTCATGTATCCGTGCACAGACCTAAACCACAGGGACATTTCTGTTAGATTAAAACAGACGCTTGCTGTGTTCTTTCTTCTTGGAATGTCCTGAAACCTTTTCCATGTCCCATTTTCAACCACTTACCCAGCATGTGTTGCTCTCATCTGAGGCTTTTAGGCCCTATTAGATGTTTATGCCGACCAGAGGTGGAGCGAGGATGGGATCGGACTACAGGGCGCCTCCGGTGCTCCCCGTGTTACACAGCGAGCGGGCCGTGGCCTCTCTCTGTGTCAGCTCGCTGCCTTTGCTGAACCGGTCACATTTATCTGGCCTTCTGTCTCAATTCATTAAGCATGAGTGCACTCCCCAGCACTGCTGGAGCAGCGTGGGTGGAGAGAGGGTGTGGGGCAGATCAGCACTTACACACTTAATGCATCTTTGCTATGGATATACATGGTTTTCCAATTCTGAGTCTGGGGTCTTCAGGTCAAGAGTGCAGCTGGTATGAAATCTGAATTCAGCTGTATCTGCTGTTCTCAAAGTTCTTCCATGTCAACTGTGGAACAATGTAGTTTGTGCTTCAAGATTTAAGAAACCGTGAGATTTAATACATTCTAGAAAAAAAAAAGCAAGACAATGTATGTTGAGATAAATTATAATTGGATGGGATGGAAAAGATTGGCATAATATTATACAAAACAAAACAATACTGCAGTACTATACAACACAAACAAACCAGAACAGATTGGTGTGGTAGATTTTATTGTTCCCCTTGGAAAAATGTGTCTGATTCTTTATCTTGCATACCTTTAGCTGCCTTGTATGGATCAATCTATGGAAAAAACAACAAAATGCTTTTTCTTTTCAGACATAGGAATTTTCTTATAATTCTTGAATATTTTGTTCTTCCTTCTCTTAATTAAACCAGGCTCTAACGGCGTGTTCCCACTGAAAGCGTTGAAAGTGAATGTATTCGCGCGTCAAGTGAAATCGCGCCGCGCTAGACACTCGGGTTTTGATGCTGGTACAAATATGCAAAGAAACGCTCACCGCTCGCCACGGCATCATTGCACAAAAAGTCCGCCATTGTCATTTCATCGTATCATTCCATCGTCGAACATGGCTCTGATTACCACCATCGCTGCTCTGTACCTGCTGTGGAGAAGTCAGCTGCGGGCTAGGCGCCGACATCGGTACTGGATGCATGCTACCCTACGGAGGCGGTGTGAGCTCGGTGAGTTCCACCGTCTCTTGCGGGAGCTGCGTCTGGACGATAGCCGGATCCAGCGGTACTTCAGGCTGACTGTTGCCCAGTTTGAAGACCTGCTAGCCAGGGTTGGTGCCAGGATCTCCCGCCTGGATACCAACTACAGGCAAGACAGTCCAGCTGCAGCTGCGGAGCGCCTTTCCATCTGTCTCCGGTGAGTTTAGCAGTTTGTCAAATTAGCAAGACTCCGACCCCCAGAATGCCCTGCGTCAGTGACGATCTCCACGCTGATAGGCTGTCCCGGTGCGTCAACACGCTCGCTTGCTCGAAAAGTTCAATTATTTCAACTCGAGCATCAAGCATTGAGCGGCGAACGTTTTTTCGCTGGAAATGCTGAACGCTTGACGCCGCTCCATGCTCGCCCCGATGCAGCGTCAATTTGCGTCTTTAAATTTACTTATATATAATATCAACACGCAAAAAATTTGCAACGCTTTTGGTGGGAATGCACTGTAAGGCAGGGATGGGCAGCTGGTGGCCATATGCAGTCCTCCACCTCATTCAATGCAGTCCCCAAGCCACTGTCAATAATGCCTTAAAAAAATAAATGAAGAAAAAAATGTAGAAATCGGCAATAAGGGTTTCAATTGACTTTCCACAACTGCACCATTGATAAAGAGTAAAATATTAGAACATGATTTATCAAACTTTTTTGTTTAAAACAAGGAGAGACAATCTCTAAATTGCTTGTTAAAATATATGTTAATGTAATTGTCTGATTGTTCCTGTAACCCTGTTTCAATAAGAATTTATACACAACTAGAATCCAACGCCTTGCAACGATTTGCTCCTTTCCAACAAAAATGAAAGTCAAAAGTTGTTTTATTTTTGTCACAAGGACTCAGAACAGCTCAAATGCAACAAAAATATAAAGAAGAATCAGGTTTATCGATAGTCCAAGGCAAAACCACAGGCAGATGTTTCCAGAAATGTGAGGCAAAATGGCAGAGTCAAGACTAACAGGGTTGTGATCAAGAGCAAGAGCAGGGAAAAGAGTGCTACGTACTACAAACTGGCACAGGACAAAGAGAAAAGAGGTTAAGAACATGTTTAATGAGGTGCAATGAGACACAGCTGGGGAAGCAAAACCTGTGGAGATAAATACAACTTTATAGATTTTCAAACTAAAACTGAAACACAAATCAAATCAAACTTTATTTATAAGGCACTTTTCATACTTAAAAGCGACACAAAGTGCCTCACAGAGGCTAAAAACAACATAAAAACAGAAAACCAGGCTATCCCCCTCCCACAAATACAGAGTCATATCCAGACACGCACTCCTGGACATCAACATACGCACACACACACATCCCCACACACATTCATACAAGCTGTCATAAAAGACAGAAAGAGAGAGAGACATGGCTGTGCACAGGACTGAGGGAAGGAATAAGCTACCTTTGGGGGCCATCAACACTGAGGAGCGCAGCCAGGGGCTTCCCTGCCCCACGCAGACACGAAGCCCCACACCACAGTGCAAAGGCCTCTGGCCATGCAGGCGGAGCCAACCCTCGGCAGCAGCCCCAGAAGTGGACCAGGAGCAGCTCCCAGTGTGGAGAGCCCCCATGAGGAAACACTGGAGCTAAAAAACCATCATACTAAAACAATTAAAAAATATACAAGAAGAGAGATAAAATAACATAAAATGGATAACTGATATAACATAAAAAAATAAGAATTAAATATGATAAAAATTTTGACTGCAAGAATAAATAAGTTATAGAGTAATAGAAGAATAAATAATAAAGGAAAATAAGTTGAGGTGGGTTTTGAACCTCTTTTTAAAAGTATCAACAGACTCTGCAGCCCTGAGATTCTCCGGCAGGCTGTTCCACAAGCGGGGGCCATAAAAGCCGCCTCCCCGTGTGTCTTAGTTCTAACTTTTGGTATGGTTAAAAGGCCAGTGCCAGAGGACCTCAGGGTCCGCGAGGGCTGATACGGTAAAAACAGGTCAGATGAATAAGAAGGCCCAAGGCAATTAAGACATTTATAAACCAGTAAAAGAACCTTTAAATTGGAGACAAAACATGAATCTGATAACTGAAGAGAAGCTGTTTCTCTTAAGATTGACACTAGCCCATAGGTTTGTATGTCTTGTTAATTGTGCTCAAGAATTTTGAACAATTTGGCACTCTGAAAAGAAGAAAAGTGTTGATGTGATCTGCGTGTCATAATAGAGACACCCGTGCTCTAAATAATAAAAATGGTGTCAGTGTGTGGAGTTAAACGGATCAAGCTTTAAATGGGTTGTTGACTGTATTATTGCACTGTGAAGTGTTTTTATGACCCAGTTAGATGCTCTGTCTGCAGAAAAACAATTGTTCTAATTTTAGTTGTATTGTATTTCTGTATTTTGTGTAATGATCTCTTGTAAGCCTTTTCCACCGCGCAGCCCCTATCAACCCAGGCCACACATGGCACAATAGCCTGTTTGGGTTTGGATAATGAGAAATCGGGAGCAAGCCATCCAGACGGCCGTTTTTGGAGAGGGGGCAAATTGCTTTTTTTATCATAGAAAAGGTGTCCAGGTGGCAGGGATTGGCCTGAATACATTCATCTGCTGAAATGGAGCTGAACTGAAAGTAGGCAATGCTAACACTGAATAAGAGTTCATAAGTGAGAATGAGAGGTGCAGATTGAATCGCTTACACAGGCTTTGTGTTCTACGAGGAGACGGTGAAGTCTGGATAGAAATGGAGGTGAGCAGCTTCAAGTGTCTGTGAGTAAAGTATCATGCAGTCACGTGACTGAAAAACATTAAAATAAACCTTAAAATAAGCATGGGCACATGTTTATAATGATTATTGTTGATTTATACTTTCTGACTCCACTGTCACAGGTCTTTATCCCTCTATAGTACCATATCTCAATATAAAAATGAGTGTTGTGCATACAGGGATCATCAAATGGAGAGTTTAGTTAATGTTTAATGTGTTAATGTGTTTCAGCTTCCAGTATAATCAGAGAGCCTCATCATATTTACACTGCTGTTGAATGGCCTTGTATTCCATCAGAGCTGTGGATAATTTGTTTTGCTCACACTCTTTTACTTTCTCTTGTTGAATAGGATAAATGGACTCCAGCTTACCCTGTTCTGGATATACTGTATAGCACTGAATCCAGGCTCCCAGGGCAAAAAGGTCTTAAGGGGAAGCCCAGAGTGCTGTTAGCATCGTTGTCAAAAATCAGTACGTCAGAGATGGTTACAGGATTCTGTCAGGATGCTCACATGTAGTGATTAGAATTTTGAGGTTTTGATATTGAAGAGGTCAGATTTTAGTGGCTGAATGACAAAAAAGTTGTTTTTTTCTTAAAGATGCTGTGAGGAGTTTTTTAAGTAATTACAATAAAGTCTCACTTTTAGATATATGCCTGATGGAAATACACACTTTAAGATGAGTTTTATAGCATCAAAATAGGTTATCTATAAATGCTATTCCTTAGCTTTGTGGTCGGGTCGGACAGGGCTGGACTGGCCTGGATACTCAACTTCGGACAATTAAAACTAGACCAAATTTATATTATTCTGACAAGTCTTAGGGCACCGGGCTGTAAGTAGCCATATATAGCCGGCTACAAAACTACGATACTAACTTTTCCAAAAATTGCTTGTTGTCACACATCAAAAACTACCGCTACGTAACTAGAAAGAGATACATTACCTCGTCGCTTTGCATCCTGTAAGTTGTTGACAAAAGAAGTTGTAAAGCAATGCAAAGTTCTGAGGACGGTGATGATTAGCTGTTGTTTAGCATCACAACAAACACACGCTTTGGCTTTGGTCACATCTTTTGGTGCGTTCCAGTCGTAGTCAGTAGTCGGAATTTCCAAGTTCCGAGTAGGAAACTGCAACTGGAACGTCCCCCGAAGTCGGAATTTCCTACTGGGAACTTGGTGAAACCTCGCCACCCCAGAGTTGACAATGGAAGATGGATGCCCCCAGTGTGAACACTTATTTAGCTCCTGTAATAATCCATTTATTTGCACTTCTGACTGGGGTGTGTCGCTCTAGATCAGCTGTATACATGGTATTGTTAGACTTATATTTACAAAAATGCTGCCATAGTGATAATCACATTCTTCATGTGATATTTGTGAACAACAACGCAGGGCATGCTAACAACAGCTAACAATAGCCTGGTAGATCGGCATGCTTTTTTCAGACTTCAACTGGAACGCCGATAAGTCAGAGATGATGTCACTCCCAGTTCCAAGGTTACCTGACAGTCTCCGCACGTGCTCATGGATAGCAGAGTCTTAATGTCACCGGTAATAGATTCTCTTCATAACACCTTTGATCAATCAATTAATTGATCAACCATTTTATAGTCTCAAATCATAGAAAGTGTTATCTTAAACCACTTTACTATAGAGTCTGTCCGAGCCTTTAATTTCCAACCCGAGCCATTGTATTTTAGTTTGATATTGATTCAAAATTTTAAATCTGATTTCAGTTTGCTAGCTTGCTTGTTCCGTTAGCCTTAATTAGCTTAATTAGCTTTAGCTCTGGTGATTAAAATGGAGGATGTGTTGTCAGGTACTTCCTCTACAGCTCATCTGAGAACTTCACCTGTAGACATGTTCATCATTTTATACAGTCTATTGTTAGCACAGTCAGCCAATAAAAGAAAGCTGGTTATGGAGACGGAGATGTTTTATTAGCTGGGTTTCCATTACAGTTTTTTGCAAAATAAAAGTGATATTCCTAAAATTTCAAACAAAGTATATTTGCGCATTGAATGTGTTTCCATTGAAGGTTGTTCTAGGCAGGAGCGTCGTAACTCTCGTGAAATCATCCCACGAGATTTCAATGCAGGAAGATGGATGCCAAGGCTTGTCGAACCCTTTCTCCCTCATTTCCGTTTCTAACTCCTTATATCACTCTGCATTCCTCTGTTGTTTGCTGTCTAGTATGGCAGTTGTGTTTTTCTCCAGAATAATGGCAAGAAAAGTCTCCGTCTCCTCCTCTGTCCAAACGTACCGCGCCATGTTTACTTCCAGAGAAGTGATCATGTGACCAGGTACGTCACGTCCTGTGCCGTATAATTGCGAAAAAGTGTTTCCATTGCGTATATTGCATATATTTGAATATTGAAACGTCTGAAAAACCATCTCATGAAAGCGTAAAGACTTTTTAGTGATATTTAAGTGCTTTTTCGAAATTCAGGTGTTTCCATTACTAGTTTTTTATTGCACTATTTACATTTTGCGCATATCCAAGGGTAATTGAAACGCACTTATTGACTCTTCCATGTTCACACATGTTAAAGGGCTGAACCATTGGCTCCTCCTGGACCATTAGAGAGGAAATCCTCGATAGTGGAGCAGCAGAGCGAGTTTACAGCCTGTGTTAGAGAGAAAACATTAACTGTAGAGATCTGTTTGTGGTGTCAGCGTGAGCCCGTAGGCTACATCCATACTTTGAAAACCTTTATTAAAATTCTGCGTAACTCAGGCTGTACATTAGCTCATCCACCAACACCCATTTAAAGACTAACCTCCTGTGAGCTTGACCATATGGGAATTACAACCACACAGCACCATGATACCGTGTGTTTAATAATGTAGAACATACTGAATGTGTGCATCATTTATTCATGGACAAGAGTTTTCTTAAAAAGCAATGTATGGACTCATGCAAAAATAATCCTGCTCACTAGTCTTCTGACCCACTAAAAGTGTGGGTTGAGTCAGTATCTAAAGAGGGCCTGACATATGCAGATACTATGTTTACCGTTTATAATGTTTATTTTATATTCTTGCTCTTTCCCCACATGTTCCTGGGTGCCAGTGAAAGCATCTTTGGAGCAGAGCTGGTTTAAATCATGCCATGCTCCCTGCCAGATAACCCATCTTACAACAGTAATGACATTTTTAACCTGTGATTTTAGCAACATGTTTGGAAAAAAGCAACATCAGAAGTCGAGGAGGAACCACAAACTGGGTGTGAAATCCTTGTGATCGAGGTGAAAGTTCACTCCCATGTGTCTGTTTTACCAAGAAAATAAAATGTAGAGCAGAGAGACAACAGTAGGCAGAAGGGATGAGGAGCTGGGTTCATCACACTGACACATTTGATTAGATATGTGCGGCCATGATGCTGTTTATCTCAGCTTTATAACACAGACAGCATGACGTCAGACCAACATATTAAATTCTCTGACTCACACTGTTTTTCTCGCTCACACTGATCCCTGTTCTATTCACCCTCGGGCCTTCCCATCCAACATGTTTTCATTTAGACTTCTGATTTTTTTGCCATGAAATATTTGTGTCTTACCATCACAGTTCGGGGAGTTTGATAAACAGTTACCATCTGCTTTTCTCAACTCTTTTTGGTGATCATGGGAAAGATGATTCAATTCACAATTCAAAAGCTTTATAGGCATGAACGTGGGGCATTGTTGCCAAAGTATTTAACAAAATAAGAAAAAAAAGGAATAGATAAATAACTTAAAGGGAAATTACTTTTTGCAATGATCAAAATTTGTGATATGTAATAATAAATGTATAGAGAATTTGCAGAAAAATAAGCTAACGTTTAAGTTCACATGATCATCCCTGTTGGGAGTTCTCGCTCGAGTGTACACACAGACAGAGCTGAAGTGAGCGTCGTTAGGAGTAACGAGGAAACAAACACTAATATGAATGATGGCACGAAAGCTATGGTCCCTAAGCCGAATGTCACAGCTCCAGTGTGGGAATATTTTGGTTTTATACAGAACTAACAAGGTGTGAGCCCATGAACACAGAAGAGCTGATATGCTCCATATGTTTGAAAGTAGTGGCGACGGAGAAGGGGAGGTGCAGTGCAGCCTTCGTCCTGACAGTCAGTGCTTACTGAGACCTTTGGTCTACAAAGAAAATATAAATAAAAGCGTAAAATGGTGCACGCTCACAAACAGTGTTGTTCGCTACATTGCAAAACAAATGCAGCCCTCTTATATGGTTGCAAAGCCAGCAATGTAACAAACATTTGACAGACAGTATGAATTGACTGGGAGAACGTACATGCAACAAACAGTTCCTGAACTGCATAAACTCAATTTTATTTATTGTTTTTATCGCTGTGTGTGAGACAGGGTGTATTTTGATCAGTATAATGATTTTTAGTTTCATGCAATTTTTCCAAAAAAGAGAGCCTATTTGATTTTCATTGGGTCTTTTTTTCTTGTTTTATGCTTGTTTAATTTATTCTATTTAAAAGATCTTGACCTTCCACTTACAGTTAAATACTCTTAAGAAATTAGAGTTCATTGCTTTTGATACGGCGTACTCACTTTATATGACATATATTCTAATTACATCAATGAAAAAATGACGTTTCAAAATAATATTGCCAATAATATCGTTTATCGGCAATAGCTTTTTGGACAAATATCATCCAGCAAAATTTGTTATTGTGACAGGCCTAGTGCCGCGCCACGCAGCACCCTTGAAACCTACTGAGTAACACATAGCTCCCATTCTACTCTATCGGGCAAGTTCAACTGCACGGACTCCTGCATGCCGGTGTGCACCACAGCGCAGGAGATTTGCTTCACGTCTATTTTTTGTGTGGCCACTTCCAAACCTTGTGAATTCACTGGTTAAGAAAGCACCAGACAGGAAGTCAACATATGGAGTAACCGGAAGTTTCAAAGTAAAATACAATACACAGACTGTCGAACGTAATTTTTCTCAATATGGTGTCATTACGTCGAAACCAGAGGCACGAGCATCAGGTCAGCAGTCGGTCAGAGGGTCCAAGAGACAACACGACACCATGGACGAAGAAAAGTGAATCGTAGAGGTCCAGAAATATATAAGATTGTAATATTTTTATTTTTTTATTGTTTGTTCTTAGTCGATAACATGTTTAATTAACTTGTGACATCACTGTTCTCATGAGAGCTTGTTGCTCTCCAGGGATCAGCCCTCCCTCCTACAGGGTTCTGCGGCTTGGCTCGGTGGGGTTTGTCTGTTGGAGCAAGACCGCGGTGCAGCACTTTTGAGCTAGGTGGAATTTGGGGGTAAGAGTCTGTTACCCAGAACCAGCCACAAACAGGAAAGTATTGAACAAAGGGGATTTTCTTCGCTTGCAAAAAACTCAATCAAAAAATAATACCACAGGTTAAGAGTGCGCTACATGGAAATGTTTGTAAGTGCATTAACGTTCAGAAATATGAAGTTTATCTGGAGCTAACCGACTCACGTCACGTATTCCTCTGCGCAGCCCCTGAATCACTCCGCCTCCCTCTCAGCTGCTGTAAACATAACAAGCTCTTACAGACTGTGGCTTACTTAGTGGTCATTTGGAGCTCATACAACCCCACCTAAAAAAACCTGAACTAATCTGACGTTCTTTATTCTTTCTATCTCGATGGCTGCAGGACTGCAAAACCCTGTCTGCTGATTCTGACAAATTCAAAGACATTCAGGCTCTTAAGCTGTAAGTGCTTAGGCGTTGTGCCGTGTTTCCAGTAAATATTCAGAGCGTTTCTGTGTCATAGATTCAAAGGTGATTGAAGATCTGGGCTGTCAGGTCATGTCAACTCTCTGCTGTGAGAGACATGTTGTGAAAATTGGGTCAGTGCTACAAAGATAATACAACAAGAAACTGCATTTGTGTTTTAACAACAGAATGTGGACTCCCTGAGGAGAGAGACATGCTGTGTAACACTAAGGCACATAACCTAAAGACTGCTCTGAGCAGCATTTATCATCTGATTTTGCTATAAACCCCCTAAGCCCTCTGCCCTGGGACTGTTGGCCTGAAAAAGTCACCTGTGGATTTTATTGTTCTCATCTAAACGTCTGAAACAGCTCTGAGCTGAACATTAATGTTTTATTGCACCTAAATGTATAGCAGCTGCTTAATGTCAGTTAAAATAAACTTTTGATCCAAACAAACCTAAATCAACAATATGAAAAACAACCAAATGACAAGTGCTGATGTCAAAGTGCAGCCACCAAAGACGATCTGATTTCATGCTTTGTTGTGGTGAAACTATCTATCTATCTATCTATCTATCTATCTATCTATCTATCTATCTATCTATCTATCTATCTATCTATCTATCCATCTATCTATCCATCTATCTATCTATCTATCTATCTATCTATCTATCTATCTATCTATCTATCTATCTATCTATCTATCTATCTATCTAAACACACACACACACGCACACACACATATATATATATTTTATATATACATATATATATATATATACATATATATCTATATATCTATATATCTATCTATCTATCTATATCTATCTATCTATCTATCTATATATATATATATATATATATATATATATATATATATATATATATATATATATATATATATATATATATATATATATATATATATATATATATATATGTATATGTATATATATGCATCTTTCCTCAGGCAGCACTTTGTACTGTTACACTTGTAAGGTGGTAAATTAGAGTCTTCTTACCTTTTTTATAAACTCGTCATCTATTTTTATCCCTGTCTTTCACACACACACACACACACATACACACTCATGTACAGTACCTACTACATATGTGTGAAACTATGAACAGCAGTGTCAGGGAATCAGTAATTGTGAAAACACCTGGAGGCAGAAACCTTCTCGATGGCATTCCTCCATCTCTGATTGGACAAACACCCCCACGTGAAATATCGTACATGCAGGAAGACATAAGGAGCAGCAATAAAGGTGCAGTATGTCATTTTTTTGTTTTTGCAGTCCAGTGTTTTGTGTATACATTTAAGAGCAAATTCAACAACCAACACTACAAACAGTTTTCAGAGCTTGTGAAATCCTATATTTTATAGTTTTAAAAGGTCAGAGCAATAGAGGGTATGCATGACGTCATAATCCGGAAGTTCCACCTGCTGAGTGGCAGAAAGTAAAATGTTTTAATTTAATTGGGTGGTAAAAAAAAAGATAAGAAAAGAAAAAGATAACAGAAAAGTTTTAGATCAACTGACAAGTGCTTGGTTAACAGTACTTTTCTTTTATTTAAAAGCCTAATTATTTTTTTATTGTGCTCATTGTGTTAATTATTGATTTTAGTCTGTTTTTTTTCTTTTTAGGTATGTAGACCTATACATGGTCAAAATAACCTGTGGGGAGGCAAGGAGGCTGATTTAAGTGTTTTTGAGTGTGGCGTAACTGTGGTGCCACTCGAGCTTGGCTGAGTGTTTCAGATACTGCTTATAAAATGGGATTTTCACACTAAACCATCTCAAGGGTTTATGGAGAATGGTGTGAAAAGAGCAAAGCCTTGTGAGCTAACGATCTTGGGGCCACCATGCCTTGCTGATGCCAGAGGTGAGGGGTTAATATTCAGAGTGGTTTGAGTTGACAGAAATGCAACAGACAGAGACAGAGACAGAGACCACAACACTCATTTTCATAGGTGAAATATATATATATATATATCTATATATATATATATATATATATATATATATATATATATATATATATATATATATATATATATATATATATATATATATGTTGATATAGTATATATATATATATATATATATATATATATATATATATATATATATATATATATATATGCATCTTTCCTCAGGCAGCACTTTGTGATTTCTAAGATGGGCCATTACCAACATCTCCTGAATATTTCAGCAAAACCCATCTTGTTGTTTTTGCCTAATCTTGCTGACAAACTAACAAACAAGCATGTAGGGCCATAACCTCCTTGGTGGAGGTAACAATGAATGCTGATGAAGAAGATAGGCATCCTGCCTTGAGAGGGGGTGGATAGACACAGTTCATGGGAATGTAGTCTTACTAGGGGTGTAATGGTGCACAAAAATCACGGTTCGGTACGTGCCTTTGTTTTGCGGTCACGGTTTGGTACATTCTCGGTACAGTATGGGAAGAATGCAAAACTATCTGCTTACTTGGCACGTTTATTAATCCAAAAATTTGTCATTATACAAACTGAAAACCAAAATAAATTCAAATTGTTGCTTGGTAATACTAATAAGCTAAATAAAATAAATATGGAACAACTGTATGACATTAAAAATAATGAGTTTCTTTTTAAATTCCTGGCTTAAATATGGACCACTGGGTACATTATACCCGGGCATGTGTTTAAAACCAGCATTTTCTACAACTGAATATGGTCCTAGATCCTATGCTATAGAAACACAGATGGATGCTGTTATCGCTTTGGCCCCATCTGAACTGTCTGGAGGAGGCTGCTTAAATGACTTCCTTACTTTGGAAATCTTTACACTTGAGTGATGCGGTTTCAGGTGAGTTTCCGTGTTTGACATGCTGCCGGAAAAATACCCGACCTTAGTTGAACAGTGTCGGCACACCACAGTCGTTTTATCCACCTGTCCTTCTCCATCGCAATATTTTACCAGAAAGCCAAAGTGTTGAATGAATATGATATGAATCATGAATATTAAAAAGCTTTCCCTAACCAAGCCAATCGTAGATGAGTACCCCGTGAATGTTAAAGAGCCATGTGCAGCGGCTAACGTAAACGTCCGTTTCAAGCGGTTCGGCACAAGTACACGTAAGGTTACACCCCTAACTCTTACTTATCCTGTTCTGAGCAGGGCTGGAACGGTGGGGTTTATAGATAAGCTAAATTCAATATTTTTGTCAACACTGTGTCCTGACTTATCTCGTGAGTATAAAGGACTAAATCAACTTTATTTTTATGTTCAATCACGAGTGAACACCCTAACTGACCAAGAGTGGTGCAATATAAAGCTGTACAACACAACACAACATTTTTTGCCTTGACACAAAACTCCATTTCCCATTGCATCACCTGTGTCTGTACAGACAAGGAGCAAGAAAACACTGAGACTGACAAGATGCGGGAATGAATTCATAGCTTTCTTTGACTTTTGTCTCTAGGCAGAGCTTTGTATTCTGTTCAACATCTCTGAGGTTTTGGAGCATTCATCTGTTTCCACAGGGGAATGTTTTAATTTCACTTTTAGCACTGTGGGAAACTTCTGTTTACTGAGCTGTAAATATTTAAGCCTTTGAGTTAACTTCTCCTCGTTATGAAGCGCTACACATCCGTTTCCCTACTGATTAGTAAAATCACTTGATCTACTCTTAACATGGTATAGTAACACTCACAGTTGTCAGTTGCTCTGCTAAGCAATTGGAATATATAATAAAGACATTGAAATACACAAGAGGATAAAAAAATAAGTCAAAAAAGTAAGCATGGTGCAACATGTAGAATCTTCAAGCTAAGTCAACTTCCTTGTAAAGGAAAAAAAATAACTAACCCCCAAACAAGCATTTTTCTTATTTTGATGCAATTTCTTGCTCTGTAAAGCACTTGTGTATGAATTGAAACGCTGAGCAAAGGGAATTTATACTATTAACATTATCAGTATATTCAAAATGACTATAGTATGACAGCAGACCACATTTGACCATATCGCACTGGATATTTTGTCGGCTACTTATTAACAAATATTAGAGGTGAAAAATGAAAATACAGTCTAGTCTTCTGGACCTGAAGGGGCAGTGACGCCAAAGGCAGAAATACTTCCACAGCTCAAGAGACTAGACTTTAGACCAAATGTGGTGGTTTTAGGGGCCGACATTTTCTACATACCGTAAAATACCAAATAATGGCCGGGCGTTTATTTGTTTCAATCACTGAGCAGACCAGCCGTTTATTTGGGACCAGGCGACTATTTGGAACAGGCGTTTAATTCCTTTCCCACAAAAATCTTGCTTAGCAAAGAAAGAAAAAATATGGTAAATGTAATCAAATTATTTATTTACACCAGTATGAATATCACCCTTACAGCAGGATTCCAGTACTGTAGGTATACTCTTGTCTTCTTCTTTCAACTCAGCTCTCTCTAAACACTCTTAAAACTGGTAAGGAACAACCTTACCAGGATTAAGTAGTTAAGTTAAGGTAGGCCTGTCACGATAACAAATTTTGCTGGACGATAATTGTCCAAAGAATTATTGACGATAAACGATATTATTGTCAATATTATTTGGATTTTTTTTCACATTTTTTCATTAATGTAATTATAACATATGTCATAATAAAGTGAGTACACCATATCAAAAGCAAGAAACTTTAATTTCCTCAGAGTATTTAACTGTAACTGGAAGGTCAGGATCTTTTAAATAAAACAAATTATACAGCTAATATAATAAATTTAACAAAAAAGATGGAAAAAAACAATGAAAATGAAAATGGCACTCTTATAGGAAAAAATGCATGTAAATAAAAATAATTAAACTAATCAAAAACAATAAAAATAGACCCTGTCTCTGTAAAGAAAAAATGAAAATCCAATCAAAACAATAAATAAAAGGGAGTTTATACAGGAATTGTTTGTGACATGTACTTTCTGATCAATCCGTTCTGTCTGTAAACGCTTGTAACACTGCTGGCTTTTAACCGTATTGAAGGGTTGCATTTCTTTTGCAGTATATTCAAAATGACTATAGTATGACAGCAGACCACATTTGACCGTATCGCACTGGATATTTTGTCGACTACTTATTAACAAATATGAGGTGAAAAATGAAAATACAGTCTAGTCTTCTGGACCTGAAGACTACTTTCAGAGACATATCTGCTCGCCGGTGTTCATGAGCTCACACCCTGTTCATTCTGTTTAAAACCAACATTTTCTACATACCGTAAAATACCAAATAATGGCCGGGGGTTTATTTGTTTCAATCACTGAGCAGACCAGCCGTTTATTTGGGACCAGGCGACTATTTGGAACAGGCGTTTAATTCCTTTCCCACAAAGATCTTGCTTAGCAAAAAAAGAAAAAATATGGTAAATGTAATCAAATTATTTATTTACACCAGTGAGGAGGAAAACAAGCATTACAGCAGGATTCCAGTACTGTAGGTATACTCTTGTCTTCTTATTTCAACTCAGCTCGTTGGAACAACCTTACCAGGATTAAGTAGTTAAGTTAAGGTCTTATTTCTGTTTTTGGCTGCACCGGGGCCATGTAGATGAGCAGCGATGTACCGCTAACTGACGTGTCCAGCCTCCTGACATTAAGGGCAAATAACCTGCAGCGGCAACATCTTCTTCTTCGGATTTGTGAAGCCCTAGAGTGTAAGATTCCAGCTTTTTGCGTTCTAGTGCCCTCTGTGGTCGTTGAGTGTAACTGCACTGTTGTGAAACAGAGCGCTGTACACCAACGTGCCTTTTGTTGACATACAAAGGGAGGAAAAGCGAGCTGACAGGACGTCCAGAGAAACAAATAAACCATGTGGACTGTTAAGGTTCAGTCTGATAATGTTTCTTTTCAAGCGTGCACTGTCAGCTGTGAGCTCAGCGTTCGCATGTGTGTTTTGTAACTTCGACCGTAGCTCATAGGCTGCTCCAAATAAATTACAGCGGGCGTTTATTTGTCAAAATGTACTGCTACACTCGGCGTTTATTTGGAAACTGCCGATTAATCGTAACTCTGTGTTTATTTGGTATTTTACGGTACTCAAAATAGGGGCCCACCAGCGTGACCATATGTTACAGAAACAGTGCGTGGCATGTAAGCCCCCCGATTGGGGTGCGCCACACTATGTACCATGCTCAGGGCACACAACAGAGCCCCTTGTGTGTTAAATGTGTGTAAAACAGAAATCCCCCCTTTGCTTCTACCTTTTTCTTTAATCATTCACAAGACTCATTACAAATCACTTCATGCTAATCCTCCTCCTTCATCATGGCGCCCTGGCTAAGAGCACTCGAGTGCACACGCATAAAAACAGACAAAAGACAATAAGAACCATACATGACCAGGCTTTAATCTGCCTCTTCTGTTCCCCTTGGATTGGTAAACACATAGGGAGTGATGATTATTTTTACACACACCACAAACACACATTTTCCAGGATAAGTGCACATATGATTCCTCTTCCAGGGTCTCTTGTGAAACAGCAACCAAATGAACACACGACAGCACCTGCCCCTGCCGCGGGAGATAAGGAGGATGTAATAAGTGTGTCCGCACTTTGAGCCCACACACACACACACACACACACAGACACACCGTCAGACACACACACACACTGAGTAAACAGAGCACCAAAGGGTGAGCTGAATACAGAGTGAAGAGAGTCATTGAGAGCAGAGAGTGGGATGCAGATGAGACGCCTACACTGGACTCAAAGAGAGTCAGGAAGAGAGAGAAAGACACTGAGGATGAAGTGGAATGCCAGAATGATGCCTCTGAAAGGGAATACCAATCACTTTAACTATTCATGCTTTTTTTTAACCATAATTAAAGAAATATTTCCCAGAGCAGAGCTGAAATAAGAGAGCCTTTGTCCAGTAGAAACTGGCTCCTCTGGCTTTGCCCTTTTTTCTTCTCACTTACAAAAGCCGCTTTTATGTTCTTTAAACAGCACAGAGCCATTGAAGGTTAACGCAGCTTATTTTCAAACTGGCTCTTACTTCTTTTATGGTGTCATGTTGATCGTGTTGAATATTTCATCCCTCAACCCCTGGTTAGGAATAGCACTGCATGCTCTGTACTCTCCTGTGTTAAGTTAATAATGATTTCTAACACTGAAAAAGAAATCTAATTTCTTTTTCAATCCTAATCCATTCCACACAAAAAATAATACTGAAAGCAGCATGGCCAGTGTAACTATAAGGGATTCTCTGCTTTATAAACTCTGAAACCATTTGGACCCTGTTGCTTTTTTATCATTTACACTATGACAGAAAAATAATTTCCCTGTTAAAAGACTGAAATCATGGTTACACATTTTTAATCTCTCTTGATTATTTATTTTTTATGTAACCCCCTCTTACAGCTCAGTTAATTGTGTTTTTATTGTCTAAGAGGTTTCTTTTTTGTGTTTTGCCAGGGTCTGTCTGTTTGTTTGTCTGTCAGGAACATTTTGCAAAACCTGCTGGATAGATTTACATCAAAATTCACCTGTATTCCCCAGTAATGCACTACACTACACTTAGAGCAGCGCTTAGTCACAGTGGAGGGTTAATTTGTATCTTTGTCTGGGAACAATGATACAAAATAACAGGGGGGGACAGGGGGTGTTCCACTATTATAGGCTTGGTGTGACTGGTGGGGTCTGGCCTTTTCTGACCGAGGCTCCATGCTGGGGAGCCCTTCTTCATCCACTGAGGTGGTGGCAGTGGCCTTCAGGTGCGGCTGGGCTCCAGTGTCTATGAGTGGGGGCCCGGGTTGGTGCCCTGGGGGCAGGTGGGCCCTGCTTGGTCATGCATCCCTCGGTCATTTGGCCTGGGGTGCAGGACCCATCGGCCTGTCACTCACTGGGGACCTTAGCTTGAGTGGCTGCCTGTGGGTCGCTGCTCTGTGTGGGGGATTTGGGGACCTCCTTTGGCGCTTGGGTAGTGGTCTCCGGCACTCACCTCGGCCCTGGCTCTTCTGGAGGGGCCTGTGATGCATGCTCCTCCATATCTCAGCCCTGTGGGTCCACCCCCTACTATCAAGACCCCACATCTCTGGTGTCCCTGGTTTCTTGCAGCCTTTACTTCCTGTATGGACTAAAATTTGCACAGCACTTGGACTGCTATCTCAAACTATTTACACTACCTGTTTGTCCTCCTCCCTGTTGTCTTGTCTCGTCCTGTCTGTCACTATTTCCCCTTCTTTCACACTGTGGTGTGGCACGGCCCTCCCCTTCAGCTCACATCAGGGGTTAAATAAAGTTTGATTTGATGGAGTAGCTTACAGGGAGGGCTGGTGATGGTCACTGTAGCAGTAAATCATATTTACTTATCTCTCACTGCGAGAAAAAAAATGCATTGGTCTTTCCAACGCTGCCATCAGACACGGTGCTCAGCTGAAAAGACAATGCAGACAAGGGGAAAAAAAAAACTTTGATGCTCCAACATCTGTAGATGGCATTTAAATTCAGTTCTGCAAAGAAGGTTTATTTTTGTCAGCAAATATATGTTTGTTAGCAAAATCACACAAATACTGTAGGGTGGATTTTTGCTGAAGTTTTCAGATATTAATAATGGCCTTAACTTAAAAATGATTAGATTTTGTTGGTGGTGTATCTGCCATGAGTGCTATGGCAGGGTTTTCAGAGTCAAGGAATCATATTATGATGGTAACTTTATCATGGAACTCTTGCTTATGGATGTAACAGCAGGATGTGAGCTACCCTGGAGTCTTGATTGATGGAAATATGAACTAGAAATCAAACATAACTTACACATATAAACACAACTTGTGTGGAAGTTTGGGGAAATGTTTGTAATATACCGTAAAATACCAAATAAACGCCCGTTCCCAAAAAAATGCCGGGTGTAGCAGTACATTTTGACAAATAGACGCTCATTCCAAATAAACGCATGGTGTAATTTATTCGGCACAGCATACGAGCTACGGTCAAAGTTTTCACACACATGCACATGCTGAACTCACAACTGACAGCTGACACTTGAAAAGAAACAGGATCATACTGAGCCTTTACAGTTATTTTGTCTCTCTGGACGTCCTGTCTGCTCGCTTCTCCTCCCTCTGTATGTCAACAAATGCAAGTTGGTGTGAGGAGCTCTGTTTCACAACAGTGCAGTTACATTCTACGTCCACAGAGGGCACTAGAGAGCAGAAAGCTGGAATCTTACAGAGTAGAGCTTTGAAAACTCAACAAAGAAGATGTTGCCACTGCTGCTGTTTATTTTTTGTCTTTAAGTAATGTAAGGAGGACGGTCACGTCAGTTAGCGGTACGTTGCTGCTTATCTCCATGACCCTGGTGCAGCCAAAAAAAAAGAAGTAAGACCTTAACTTAACTACCAGTCGTTCATGACCAGTATGACCAGACAAGAGTGTAACAACAGGACTGTAATCTTGCCTTGAAAATGTACAGGTGTCATTCATACTAGTGTAAATAAATATTTTTATTATATTTAACATATTTTTCATATTTTGCTAAGTAAATTTTTTGTGTAAAAGGAATTAAACGCCTGTCCCAAATACTGCTTGGTCCCAAATAAAAGCCTGTTCTGCTTCGTAATAGAAGCAAATAAATGCCCCAGCTACTATTTGGTATTTTAGGGTACTTACTATAAAGTATTTTACAAAAAAAAGAGATCCATCAAAAAAAATAATAATCTTTTGATCAAGCTCCTTGGTGGTAGCATCCAATTCAGAGCAACCAAAAGTCAAAAAGGAAATTTTCTTCCAGCTTTTGAAAATAATGAAAAAATGATGTTTGAAGGATTATCTTTTTTCACCTTCAATTTTCACTAATTAAGTGGGATGAATGATATCAATGTTTTATTATACTCTTTGATCAAACATCTTTTCATTCTTTACTTTGACATCACAGAATTATTGTTCCGAGTTCATAGCTGTCTGGAAAAATGGCCTTCAATTTAATTATGCTTGAATAGTTTGAGGTTTTACAGACATTATTACCAAAATAAAAGAAGAAATATAAAATACAACAAATCCAGGGCACAGATAATGCTGTGGGGTGATGAAGGTTGTTAGCAGATTACTGTTATTTAAAAGAGGAGCTCTCACCAGCTGCACCCAATCCAACGGTGAAACTATCAAAAGAATTTGATAACTACGATAAAGCTTCTGTGATCATAGTCATAAACAGATAGCACAGGCTGCACCACTGATGCATCTTTTATGTGAAGGAAAGATATGCTCTATATGTACATACATGCCATTGTGGCCTAATTGAAAAAGTTTTGTTTTTTTATGCCGCTGTTCCAGAAAATAAAGTCAATGCAGGCCAGCACCGTTGCAAAAAGCCAAATAAGGTTCAACACTGATGGTGAATAGACTAGTATCTGAAGGGATTTAAAAATATTCCATTCAAATCATTTTAGAGGTCAAATCAGAGGCTGCATCTGGTAGTCAGAGCTGCATGATTCAGTTGTTTTTCATTTTAGCATGTTGTCCTTGATAAGTTGTTTATTTCATCAGAGGAAAAGCATTTTTAATGTGTTGAAACACATTGTATGTACTCATCACCTCCAATGCTGAGTGTAGGTAGATGTTTCTTTTATTCAGCATTAGACTGTTTCTCGTCTTTTCAGAGAATAAGGTTCATGCTGCTTCTCTCCACAAGAGCACTCGGTGCCCCAAATATCATCAGCACACAATTCTTTATGATTTCGACCTTGAGGCAGAGCATGATCAGAGCGAATGCCACACAGTCATTAACGCTTTAACGGCTGGTATGCATTCATGAATAAATTCCTCTTTAGACATATTTACAGGTTAAGAGCTCTGTTAGAAGTAATGGCCTTCATAAAGAGGAGCCACCCGCCTACTAACCCCACAAATAATGTGTAACACCACCATCTCCTCTGGGCTGCAGTAGCCCTGGCTGAGACCCAGAGTTCTTCACTGAAGATCCAGGGCAGGATGAACATCTAAAGGTGTGTTCAAACCGGACGCTTCTTGAACTACCTCGGCGATCACTCTCCATGCAAAGTCAATGTACAGCCGCGATGGGGCGGGGCTAACCCTCCCACACTGCATTTGCTGCGTACAAGACGATCACTTCACTCGTCGCGTGATGTCAAAGTAAAAAAAAGTTGATCTTTTCAGGCGATGTTGTGTGTGCTGTGCCATGGGGTAGAGAGGGCAGCTAGCCTTGCAGTGCAGATGGACCTGTCTGATTAATTGTCTTACATCATGTATTTCCATCTTGCCAAGTTCCAATCCTGAACGAACCAATCAGGAAGAAGGGGCGGGAGCTGCAGACATGACGACAACAGGAAGCGACTGCATGTTTGCAAACAATGGCAGCTTCTGAAACTGTTTCCGTGTATAGGAATATGTTCAGTTTTATCAGAAATTGACTTGATTTCTTTAAAAGAAGAGCAAAGATTGTCGCTTAAAGCTTTTCTTATGGGAAATGATGTCTTTGCTTTTCTCCTGACTGGCTTCTGTAAGTGTTTGATCTGCCAACTGCCTCCTCTGGGCGTGAAAAAAATGGGATGGACCCTCATGGACGATGCTAGTTAGTCTATGGTAATCATGATTACTCATCAATACCTGGTTCATGTAACATGTAAGTGGTAAATGGTACATCTATATGGTATAATTTACTGTGAGATGATAGGCTAGGAAATGAAGCGTATTTAAGCTAACGGCTAACTAGGTCATACTGTGGCTTGATGTGGATTTGTCTGTGAAAGGGATGTAACGATATGAAAATTTTATATCACGGTTATTGTGACCAAAATTATCACGGTTATCATTTTTATCGCGGTACTGTTAGAGTGTGCTCAAAATGTTCAAAAAGTACTTTTACACAAAATTGAAATCATTTAACCCCTTCAATATTATAATCATAATACTTCTTTTTTGTCAATAAATGTGGCAATGTGGTAAATATGCCACAAAAGAACGGCAATAACACACTCCAGAATGATACTAATGCTGTTAATTACAAGATTTATACATTATTTAGACAGAAAATACAGATAACCACCTGTTATTCACTCAGGTATGGCTCACTGAAACCTCTCTCTCTCTAACTCTACGGCTCAGTCAGCTCATTTACTTGAGGAGTTATGGCAGTTTTAACCGTGCACATCTTTTTCTTTCGCCGCAGCTTCATGTTAAGACAGGGTGACTGTCTTCTATCAGTTTCCCCTCTGCATCCTTGTAAAATCCAAAACTCAACCAGACTTCAGAATCCGTTTCGAGAGGAAAAATCTCCACTGTAGTGTCTCTAACTTACAGTATAACGGTAATTTTAATAGGACACGGTAATGATTATCGTGGGAAACTTTTAGGTGGTTTACCATTTTACCGGTAACCATTACATCCCTTGTCTGTGATGAGTGTGACTGGCATAATTATTGTCCAATCACCAGTTGCCTATGTTTTTGAAGGTTCTGCCTCTGAAAACTTTTTCTGTGGGCTCTTCTCCAGATGGAGCAGTGAAATATTTCAGATATAGCATCATCAGCATCAATATTGTCACCACCTGGAGCTTGTATGAGGGGTTCCTGCACTTTAAGCTGTGCGTTGGGGCATTAGTGAGATCATGGTTCTCTCTTCTCAACGTTTATCCTTTCATTAGGGCACAAGGATCTTCATTCAGAGAGTATTACCTTTGGGGATTTTCAGGGGCTTATGCAAATCTGTAATCATTCACTGCAAAAGGAGAAAAAAGTAATAATGTGGCTCCATCTCAAAGTGAAAAGCGAGCATGTAGACAGTCAGTATTTTAAAAAGTGTTTTGGTCCCATCCAAAGGATTTGGTGTAAACTACGTCTCTGTTCGGCTGCAGGTTTGATCCGTCTGCGCTCCAGCCCCCCTCCTCACCTCCAGGGCGTTGAGTATGTCCTCAACGTAACAGCGACGGATGACAATGCCTCGGGCGGACCTCAGGCCCTGTCATCCACGGCACAAGTCATAGTGGGAGTGGACGATGTGAATAACAACAAGCCTGTCTTTGAGAAGGTAAGATGTGACGCCATGTTTGGTCTTCCTCATAATCTCGTCCTGTCTGACACTCTGTCTGCAGTTTGTCTCCCTCTTTTTCTTTCTTTTGTCATCTCAATGACGTTTAACTTCATCCTTCCTTCTCTCACGCTGTGCACAAAGCTCCCCTCCATCACTCCTTTGTCTCTCTCTTTGTCTATTAGCCTGTATCTCTCCTCTCTGGAGGAACGATTAGCCGGCCTGACCCAGTCTCTGCTCTCTCGTCTCTCCCATATCATCTCAGTCTTTTAATTAAAGCGTTGAGCAATGTGGCAGAAATCCCTGACGAATCCTCCGGAAGCAGAGTCTCCACCTGTTTCTTTTTTTCCTCACCATGTCTCAGTTTTGAATGAGGGCTTTTTCAGGGACCCCCCTGAGGTTTCAGAGATCTAGATTAGGATGGTGGGCCTGCTGAGTAAACCTTACTGACTTCCCTGTGGAGTGGGGATTGATGTCAAGTGTTTCCTTTTTAGTTTTACCATCTCTTCTACTATTTCTATCTCAAAACACTGCAAACATCTCATAGCTTACACTACAAACCTCAGATATTGACTTCTTAAATCATGTTGACTTGTCGACACTTAGAAAGATCACATGTGGTGTACCACAAGGATCAGTGATTGGTCCAATACTGTTTATTCTTTACATCAATGACATCTGCGATGTAACAGATTTTTTTAGATATGTAATATTTGCAGATGATACCAATTTGTTTTGCTCTGGTAAGAATCTGAAGGAGCTTTTGTGCTGTGTAGAAATGGAGCTGGAAAATCTCAAGACCTGGTTTGATGTCAACAAATTATCTTTAAATACTAAGAAAACAAAATTTATGTTTTTTGGGAATCAAAATGATAGTGGTTGCAATGATAAATTCAAAATCTGCAATGTTGACATTGAAAGAGTTTCTGAGACTAAAGTCTTTGGAGTTGCCGTTGATGAAAAGGTAACATGGAAACAACACATTAAATACATTAAAGGAAAAATCTCAAAATTACCTGCAATCCTGTATAAATCCAGAAATGTATTGAATTCCAAGACCTTGCATTTGATTTACTACTCATAGATTGTTCCCTATATATCTTACTGTGTAGAATTGTGGGGATCCACCTTTAAAACCACCATAAATAATAAATAATAAAACTGCAACGGCTACACGTATTATCAATAAGGTTGACTATTATGCTCATACGGAGCCACTTTTTCTTAATTCTCATGTTATGAAATTTTCTGATCTGTCTTGTTATAAAACAATGCAAATGTTCAAAGCAAAATCAAAAATGCTCCCTGACTCAATGTAAAGGTTCTTTTTCATTCAGGACAGTCCGTATAACCTCAGAGGGGTTTGCAGATTTACTATACAAAAATCTAAAAAAAGGTATGAAAAGGTGATGTGCCTCCATTATTGGAGTTAAATTCTGGAATGATGCCAGCATAAATTCAAAAACTTGTCATTCTTTTTTTGTTTTTAAGAAAATGGTTTGTATGACTATTTTTGAAGCTCATAAGTGCGATTAAGTATCTGTGTTGTTGCTTCTTTGCTTTTTTGGAGGTTGGTAGCCTAAAAAGAGTTGACAATATAGGATAGGCCTTTATAAGCAATTTGCTTCTGCCCATGCTTTTCAGTCATTATTTAACACATGGTTCTTGGTTTTGTGATGTTGTGTCAAATGTCAATATTGTGTACAATATTTGGTGTTGTCATGACTGAATATACACAATAAACACTTTACTCTCAGATGGACAGTTTGATTTAGACTTTGAAAACACTAGAGTTGTGTTACTCGAGACCAGTCTTGGTCTTGAGGCCAGTCTCAAGACCACATTTAAAGGTCTTGGTCTTATCTTGGACTCGAGAGCACTTTTACTGGGTCTCAGGCTGGCCAGACTCAGGATTTTCTGTCAAGACCGATCAAGACCAGCACTGATCTGCTGTTCTTCAACTTCATATTGTGAATAAGGAGGAACACTTGGTAAAACAACAAAAAGCTTTAGTTCATGTGTTATTTCCTCCTGTGATGACTGCAACCTTCCTGGAGTTGTGACAGAGGGACACCCCCCATAACTGTCAACCCTGTCAAGGTTTTTAAAATTGGTTTTGATGGTCTTGGTCTTTTTCTCGGTCTCAGCTCATCTCTGTCTTGGTTTCGACTTGGGGTGAATTCCAATTCCTCCCTTAACCCTTAATCTTAACCCTCATTCTCAACCCTCAATCCCAGTGACACTCAAAACCAAGTGTTAAGGGCTATTTCGTGACTTACAAATGGGACACCCCTTAAATGCAGTTACGTCTTCAGACTGTGGGGGCAGCACTCTGCCCAAGCTGCATTCAGTCTGCCAATTTAAAAAAATAAAGAAGAAGCCATTTCTATCATCCATAATCCATTTCCACCGACTCCAGCAACAATGACGAAATGTTCCATCCATCTCTGCTACCGTAACTTTAGGTTATGAATGAAGCTGTGCACTGAAACCAGGACCGCCAGTCCGGCTGGCAAACATCGTAAAATAAAATGAATGTTATGCAACAATGAGGTCAATAATCCGTGAAGAGGGCTTAAATAAGATGATACAATGGTTTCTGTAATATAATTCTATTTCATATTGATGAAAATACTCACATTTGTAGCTCGTTTTTTTTCGCCATTTTGGACGCCATCTTGGTTGTGGTGAAGCTGGTGAAAATACGCAATGCATTTTGAGTAGCCCTTACTCCCAAGGGTGGTGCCAGAAAATCTCAATTTGAGGGGCTGTACAGCCCTCAAACTTGTCCCTCAACTTAACATTCTGAGAATCGGGACAGCACTGGCACTTCGCGGGATCGCGCATTTTTGAGATTGAGGGTTAAGATTGAGGGTTAAGGGAGGAATTGGAATTCACCCTTGGTCTCAACTCCCAAGTCTTGGTCTTGTGTTGGTCTCGGTGCATACTGGTCTCAGCAAGTCTTGGTCTCGGACAGTGTGGTCTTGTGCACAACTCTATAACACACTTCTGATCTTCAGAATCTTAAGATAAGTTGAAAGTATGAATTTGCATTTGCACTGTTGGATCTTAAGAAGACACTTAGAGAGCTTCAAACTACAAAGAGGAAAAATGGAAACAAGATACATGCTTTTGTCAGCTGATCTAAAGTTTAAAACCACAGCCTGTAGAAGACAAATATACACAAAAAATAGATTATCCCGTCAGGTATTCACAGTGACGTGGTCTCCTCATGGCTAAGGCAGAGAAGCTTTCCATCTTTGAACGTAGTCAGATTGTTGATCTGTATAAGCAAGGCACCGTCACTGCTGAGTCATTTTGAATTTCTTAATCTTTTAACTCCCAGCTCAACAGAAATATTTAATGTGTCAAAAAAACAAACATATTGTTTGTTTTTGTCAGTGTTTTAGGATACTGATAAAACTGCAAACAAACCAGAAGAACTGATATTTCCCTTGTGTGGGATTTTACATTTTAAAAAGCTAAAAGCTTTTATAATTAACACCATCGTTATTATTTTAAATACTTAACTTTAATGAGATAATAGTTGTTCATCAAAAAAAATCTTTAAGGTGTTTGTCAAACTCAGTATCATCTATTTTAAGTTATTTTATTATTTATTTGCAAACATTTATGCCTTTTTTTAAAAACCTTGTATTATGTTCGTCAAATTTGACTGGTCTGGTTTAACTTCTCTTATATTAACACAAAACACATAATTTAAGCATAATCATCACCAGATATTATTTAACACCCCTTCTAATGCTGTAAACAATGTCTCCAACGAGTAGTGAACATTTATGACTGCAATGAATATACAAATAATTGCCACTGAAAAATATTACAATTATCAAAACGGACCATATTTACAGAAAATCAGAAAATCTGCATGAATAGTCAGCTCTCTCTTTGTGTGTGTGTGTGTGTGTGTGTGTGTGGGGGGGGGGGGGTGCTTGTGGATGGATGTTTTCCATCTAATGGATGAACAGTATCTAGTATTACCCATTCATTTTCTATGCCGATCATTTTTGACCGGGAACACCACAGGTGTTTCAAAGTTGATTAGACAAGTCAAACTTCATTGAAAGTGGAAGGGTTAATTGATTTTGTCCCTAACCCTATAAAGCCAATTGTATAATATTTGATACATACTTTTATAATACCTCTTTCCACTCAATATGATCAGCAAATTACAAAAAAAAAAACATCTGAATACAATCAGATAAATGATAAAAATGTCCTCAAATGGATTGTCAGTTGCCAAAAACACCTCATGTATCAAATGAGATACAAAAAATCTATATGTTGAATTCTATGGACATTTTGATTTTTATGGATTTTAGCAGAGAGTGAAACAAACATTTCAGCTCCAAAAGAATATAATTTTCTGGCTATAATCTATGGTCTTGGGCCTTAAAGGGCTAACATTTGTGCATTTTAAGTCACCAGGTAATCAACTTTTACCTTTTTAAACCTTTGAATCCAACACCATGAAAATATCTGGTTTTTGGTTGCATGTTTGTATTTTTCTCAATTTCCTTAAATGTTTAACGAATCAAACAATGATTTGATTTGTTTTGTTATACAAAACATTAAATATCCCTGAGTTTATTTTTGACCTCTGCCAAACAGTTTAGCTGGTAGTTAAAGGGTTAAAAGTTGTTCCAGTTTTTAAAAAAATGGACATCAGGTCCAGACAGTGGGCCCATCTTTATCACGTCACCACCAACATTCCCACAGTCCTGGAAACACTGGCATCAGGCAGCCAGATATGGAAATTTTGAGTCATTTTTTGATACTTTTATCTTTGTTTTGATGGTTTTTCAACTGGTCATAAGATTTTGATCAAGAGTGTATATATTAATTTCAGTTAAAGGTGCTATGAGGTGAATCTATTACCGGCGACATTAAGACTCTGCTACCCATGAGCACGTTTTACTTCATTATGAGGAATTACTGCCTATTTATGTGTTGTTTTCTGTCTTGAAATTACCCAGAGTGTCCCAGACATTTTGGCTGATTTGCTCGGGAAGTGCTGAGTCCCACCCTGATATTTTTGACTATGTCTTGGGCTTTCTCAGACCCCTCCGAGGTATCACAAGCCCAGATTAGCATGGTGGGCTTGCTGAGTAAAGCTTGCTTTCTCTCCTGGGGGGTGGAAAATAGACGTCAAGTGCTTCCCATTTCAGTTTTACCTTCTCTGGGAAGACACAGAGGCATCGGCGACAGGATGAGAGCCATGAGGAAAGAGAGAATAGACAAAGAAGAGGCCTCCCAGTCTGCGACGTTTCATGTGCTCTGTGTGCTCACTTGTATCTCTCAGGAATCTCCTGCTGGCATCATACTCCAAGTCTATGATTCACTATTCTTCTCTGCTGGCATGACACTAATTGCAACGGACAAACAAACCCCCAAGCCCCCTATTCACCAAGCTGCTTCTGAGTCAAAGGGAGAATTTTAAAAAGAAAAGGAAGATAACTGAAGATGAAAGAGACCAACAAACAAACCTATAAGGCTAATAAACAAAGAAAAACAATGGTAAAAGGAGGAGAGAGATACAGCCGTGCATGTCTGCAGCTTCAGTAAAAGTCAAAGAGGCTGTTTGATAAAATAAAAGAGTCAGAATAAGTGAGGTAAGTGTCTGTGAGTATAGACGTCAAAGCTTAGCTGTTATTTGATCGGCCGTTTTCTTTTATATGATTTAGATTTCCTTCATTATTCAGGATTTTTATCCTCAAATTGTCACATTTTGTCCAAAACTGACTTTTTATTACATAATTTAAACTCTGTTGTTTGGTTCCAAGTCAGTTGAGAAGAGAACCACACATTTACATATTTCTTTTTGGATCTGTTCGTGTTAATGGGGAGATATTCTGCAGCTGGCCAATCACACAAAGAGGCAGGGCTGACCTAATATTATTGCAATAACTACTAACAAACTACTGATCTCGCCCTTGTCAGCTGGGATAGGCTTCAGACTCCAAGACCTAAAAGGAAAAAGCAGTTTTGATCATTTGCAGACATGACGTCACTCAGTTCTGTAGATGGTTGTCAATAGACAGTTTAGCCGCTAATTACCCTAGAGATGTTTTTAGCATAAAGTAGCCATAATATAGAACAAAAATATCACTGAGTCAAAGCAGACACCCCCTTTTATGATGCTTTCATTGACAAACTTGCAGGGTGGAGACATGCAGTAAGCTGACATTGAGTCCCCCTGTTGTGCTGCTGTAATGTTCCCATCTCTGTGACAGGAAGGTTGAGTTGTGCACCAATTATGAAGCAAACATCCACACAGTATTACTGCATGTCTATTTTTGGCTCAATCAATCAATCAATCAATCAAATGTATTTGTATAGCACTTTTCATACAATATCTTGTAGTTAAAAGGGTTTTACATAAAAAGCAATACAAATTGAAAATAAAAAAATAGAGTAGAAGACTGAATACAATGAAAATACAAGACACTATGGACACCCTCACAATCCACCCACACAGAAATAAAGAAGACAATCAAACAGAAATAGAGGACTGAGGAAGGATCTTTAATTAAAAATGACGAAGCACAGGAGCTAAGACTAAAATGGTTTTAAAAAATCATGATAATAAATGAGATACGAAATGACAAAGGTGAAAACAGATGTAATAAAAATAGATAAAATATAGTAAATTGAGATTGGCAAACATATGGGGATCTTATTTCATAGACCAGGTGCAGCACACCTGCCCTGTGCCATGCCTACACAGCGCCAACAGGGTGTGTCTAAGGCATTTTGAAATTTTCATGCATGGCGCAGTCCCATGCAGCTAGGTGCGCCCGCGTCTCCATCCCCCCATCCACGCAAGTGGCAAAGAGGGTGTAGAGAAGGCGTGAGTGGGTTTAACACAGCTTAGTGTAACCTTCACCAACCAAATGAACGACTCTCCTTACCTTTAAATGAGCTGCGAGGCGCAGCGACTGATGGTCTGACTGATCCCCGCCACCATGGCCACGGTGTGCTGGAAAGACCCGGTAGCGAAGACGTTCACCTTTACAGCAAATGGGAGAGTGGAGGGGCCATCGGGGCGTGCATCAGAGGCAACGATGCGCGTCACTGTGTGGACCACCTCACGGGACAGACGTTATGTGTTCCTGTGTCATGAATAGAAGTAAAAAATTAAATGACAGTTACATTTAAACACAGCAGCAGGCTAATACATTCATCATGCTTGTGATCCACCTGCGTTCCTGGTTTGTCATCACCAGGTAGAAGAACCTTTGGTGATATATCCTCTCCCGGTTTCTCCTCCTCATCCTACTTGCAATAATGTACTCCATCTTTTTAGATCACGTTGGCAACTTTGCTCTATTTTCAACCAATTTTCTCTCGTTTATTCCTTCGGACCTTTCTATTATATGTTCTTTGTTTATGAATTTACCAAGCTAAATTCCTTGTATGTGCAGATGTTCTTAGAAAAAAAATCCAAATTCTGGTTCTAATAGCAGTTTTTAGTAAAGATAGTTATCGTTCTTGCTGGTATATCATGACAGCCTCTTTCCCAACATTTAACCCTAAGAGACTCCACTCTGTGGTTTTTGTCATATGTTGTAGTTGCACTATATTTATTGTTGGATGTTATATTATGGGGATTAAAAGAAATATAACCCTGGGTGAATATAGACTGGGTTAAAGTCTAACAGAGAAATGGCTGAAAAGTAGAAAAGAAGAGAAAACAGCGTTGGCCTAGTAGAGACGTCAGAGGTTAGTTGGTGTTTGCTCTGTCACCGGCAGCCAGCAGCAGGATACTGAAGCAGAGAGGCCTTTTTATCTTCTTTTGATGCCCAATCTTATAACACAGTGCAGCCTCTCAGGAGCTCAGGGCTGAATCACTGGACCAGGAGACACACAAAGAGAGCGCCGCACATTCACAGGAGGGGGCTCGCTGAGATATACAGAGATCCTGCATTTCCTCGTGGCAAGGATATCAGAGCACAAACACCAACCGCCGTGGGTTACATTTATTCATTTACCATCAATAACCCGGTGGTCCACTTCAGTATTGATTTATACACATGTGTTTCTGGACATGAGGAGAAAGAAGATAGCTAAAAATCATAGCTGAACACATTCAGACTATTTTGTAGAAGAAATACAAATGGGCAAGAAAACCACAGCAATCCAGTGAAAGGACTTTAGGTTTCTAAGGCAGTGGAAGCTTCAATGAGCTCAGAGATCACCACGTGCTATTTAACCAAAGATTTTTATTTTATATCACTAAGTGCGTTTCCATTACCCTTGATATGCGCAGAATGTAAATAGCGCAATAAAAAACTGGTAATGGGAACACCTTAATTTCGAAAAAGCACTACAATATTGCTAAAAAATTTTTACGCTTTCATGAGGTGGTTTTTCAGACGTTTTGATATTCAAATTTATCGCAAAAGCGCAATGGAAACACTTTTTCCGCAATTATACGCCACAGGACATGATGTACCTGGTCACATGATCACTTCTCTCGGAGTAAAATGGTGCGGTACGTTTGGACAGAGGAGGAGACGGAGACTTTTCTTGCTGCCATACTAGACAGCAAACAACAGAGGAATTCAGAGTGATATAAAGAGATAGAAATGAAGGAGAAATGGTTCAACAAGACTTGGCATCCATCTTCCTGCAGTGAAATCTTGCAGGACTTACGACCCTCCTGCCTAGAACAACCTTCAGTGGAAACACGTTCAAAGCGCAATGTAGTTTGTAGAAATTTTAGGAATATCGCTTTTATTTTGCAAAAAAACTGTAACGGAAACCCAGCTAATGTAGGTCCTCAGTCATCCAGTGCATTTTCTTAGAAACAACTTGAAGACCAACACCCCCTTAAGAGGCTAATTGGGTTTTAAAGCTGAGTGAAAGTGATCTTGAAATATACACTTTAAAATTATTCATGCGCATTTCAAGCTCAGGCCCATTCTGCTTTAGAACTGAAAAAAAAAAACTTTGATTTGAGAGAGAAACAACTGCTACAACCTTTACCCAGTTTATGATGTTTTGTTTTATCTTGAAAAATTGTTTAAGCATCTGAATCCCACAGCATTAATATTTAATTGAGCTTGATAGCACTCTAGCCAGCTACCCTTACAAATACCTTGAAACAGCTGGCCAGTCTTCTATAAGGATAGTTTGAGTTTTTTAAGTCTGGTTGATTGAGGCTGAAGGCACTAGTCAATACAGATAGCAGTAAATAACCCAGTAAGCTTTGGAGATACTGGCTAGCACTGCTGGATGATTTATAGCTGTCAGCAGTGCCACTGGAAGCTTTGTAATTACCCTCCTTTTGGAATAAAACAAGAACTTAATTCCTCTTTAAAAAGAATTAAAATGACCATGTAAACACCTAATTCCGAATGAAAATGATACTTCCGAATAAAACGTAATTCCGAAGTGAGTGGCTGGTTTATTCTGATTTTTAAATCTGAATGAAATAATTCCTCAAAGTCACACATTCCCGTTTCTCATGGCGATTGTGCACGATTGTCATAATCCTGGTGAAACGTGCTTTGGTCGTGGTGCATGCGCTACTTGGTTTGGCTCACCATTGTATAGTCGTAGATGAAAGGCGGGTAATGTGGAAGGGTCCCGACAGTTTTGAACTCTTCAAAACTGTTGTGGATATTCGCCGCTCTCAGTATAGCGGGATGGAAGCCTAATGCAGTCCTAAGGCCAACGGTATTAGCGTGGCATGTCCGCAGCTCAATCAGGCCAATCGTGGCTCAATCCTGAAAGCTTTATGAGGACGACTGACAAGGATGTATCCGTTTGTGCCCCTACTGTGTCCCGTTCAAGACGGCGCAAGCGACAGGGCTCAGTTGGGGCTTACGTGACGCGAACAATTTTCATCCCGCTGACGTCATGTCAGCGGGATGAAAATTCCTGGAATCCTCATCATATCGTTGTATTAATGTAACTTCAACGGGACGGATTCCCCTGAAGCGCTGTAGAAGCTCTACTGGCGGTGTATTTACGGGGTTTGTCCAGGGGTGAGACAGTCATTTCATCCCGTATCATAGCGATCACACCAGCCTCGTCAATCGTGTACAGTTGTGCACAATCGCTATGAGAAACAGGAATGTGTGACTGGGGCATTAAGCAAACGTGGGACTCCACGCAAGCCGAGACAGTTTATTTAAACAGAGTCTTAGAAGATTTGGAATAATGAAAGTTTGGATGGACGTAAGGATTTAATTTGTTACCTTTTTAAGCTGTAGCATGAGAGTTGGACGACGTTACCCTGATGGAGACGCTGAACTGAAACTTTTCTCCCGGTAGACGTAAACACGTCACTACGTCACGCCTGCCCCCTGTCCAATCAGAACAGTTCTCAACCGCCAGGCCTTAAATAAAGGTGAATAAACGTGTTTTCTTTGTAAACCTTTATTCGAAATTATTTTTTCCATGTAAACACGATGGAGAAAACTTTACTTCAAAATTATTTTATTCTGAATAATTAATGCCAAATTAAAAAAAAATCTTGTAACAATGGCAAGTGAGATTCTTTACAGTGTTTCACTTTGCCTCAAAAAAGACCCTGGTTGGAGGTGCTGGTTTGGCCAAGTGGTTTGCAACCAGGCACCCCATAAACTTACTTCTGCTGGTCCAGGTTCGAATCCTGCCTGTGACCAGTTTGCAGAGTGTTTTCCCCCACTCTCTCACCCCCTTTCACAAGCCTATCCACTGTCTCTCTACTATCAATAAAGGCACAAAATGCCCAAAAATACATTTAAAAAAAATAATTAAATAATTTAAAAAAAAGACCCTGGTTGGGAGTATTTTGTGATGCAGTGTAGGGCTACACGTCTTTATGCCACCATCTCCTGTCATCAACTGTATAAAGCCCTGTTAACACGACGTAAGTAGAAATGAAGTTTTTTCGTTGTGTTTTCAAAAGCAAACCACATTCACAAAAAGACTATAGGAAAACATTCTGTGTTCACACAGATCTGCAAGAACAACTGGAAACGCAGTAGCGTGCATGCCAGACCATTAGCTGGTGATGTAGGTTTGTTTTGAAACAGCGGTGTTTCAGCATGTGCACAACACTAACTTGTGGACACATGAAGACGTAGGAGGTTTTTTCTTTTGGTCTGGACAGATGATGAAGTTACCGACTAGACTGGAGTGTGGAACGGGAGATTTGTGGATGTTCGTAGGTGCACATGAACTTATTTTGAAGGAGTACTGCACATGTTCCATGCATCATTGTTTTCTCTGAAAATGCTGATTTGCAGGGGGAACAGATGTGAAAACATTTTCAAAACTTTTCTTTCTGGACCCTGGTTACAAAAGTTTTTGGACTCAGACACTCAGGCATCATTCTCATGTAAACTGAATTCTAAAATGTAACAAAAGGTCTCCGTTTTTGGCCATTTTCCTTCCTGTGCAAATGGCCTCTAAGTCAAAGTGCTAAAGTGGGGTCAGGTAGCGGTCATAAGAGCACAAACTGATATGAATCAAACTCTCAGGATATTATAGAGCTGAGTGGATCTTGTATTTTTCAACTTTGTTAAAACAGGCTAAAGAATAGGCCAACATTCAGTCTTCACTGCACTTCATTGCATGACGTTGGCCCTTTGCCCTTTCTGGCTTGCTGTTTAGAATATTAGGACTCTCCCCCTAAAGAAACAGAACATCATGTTCACAGAGCCAATTTACATTCAAGCTGGTTAGGGCTGCGTGAGGGACAACTTAATTCTGTCTTCCATGAGCACTTCAGTCTTTGCATTAGCTCTGTGGATTAGAGGTGAGATTCTTCTGTGGTTTGGACTAATTTGGCATCCAAACTTCAACTATTAGTGCATTTGACCTGTTTAATATTGGACTGTGTTCACATGTGTGCACTGTAACTATTATTAAGGCAGTCCATTGGAAATGAGGGGAGGGGGGATAGAGAGTTTTTTTTATTTTTTTAGTTTGGCATGCTTTGATAAAAAAAAATATACCCAAAATGAAAAAGTCCACAATCTCTGTCCAGTTCCACATTTTTTTACCACCTTCAAAAATCTCTTCCTCTAACTCTTCTTTTGATTGCTCTGGTGAAGCTTAAATAGAAACCTTCCAATCTCTACCATCTCCACTGCCTCCTCTGTCTGCAGCACATCAAAACACAATGTTCAAATAAAACAGTAAAATACGACGATTCTGACAGAGATAAAAGATGATGAGACCAAAGAACGAGAAAAAAACACAGAGCTTTTAAATGTGGGTTGATAAAGATTTTTATGTCTCATAAGTTCAGACATTGACAAAATCTTTAAAAATCAAAAGTAGAGAAGCTTCTGAGAGACAGGCTACGGAAACTGAAATCAGAAAATGACTTTTAAAAAATGGGTATGAATTTCTTTGGTGATAAATAAAGAATGTGTTGGCATTGTCTGGTTAAGTTTCACAATTTCCTCAGAAAAAGAACACACAAAAAGAAGAGTTTTCCAATTTATGCACAACATGGTGTTTAACCATCAAGTTTATTCAATTCTTGTGCCTGATGTTTTTCTATCTCTGCTATTGTATGACATTTTAAAAGAGAAAATGACAAACATTATTTGGGAACGTTCTCCTTTGGAGCAGAAACAACACATTGACAGATACAAAGAAACTCTTTCCCTTGATTTGTCTTAGAAGTTTTAATATATCAGAGTGGTTACTCTAGATGTATGATAATTTTTAAAGTGAAGATTTAACTGTTACCGAAGGACAGTCAGGGGAAATAATCCTGCCTTCTTATATTCAATTTAAGGATTAGGTTTTGATCAACTCTGATTTTATTTTGATGAGAAAAGTTGAATTGGGATATCAGAAAAAAAAGAAATATGGACTGAGCATCAGTAAACAGGGGCTCAGCTCTGATAGGGCTGCTTCATCTTATTTTATGATTTTTGACAGTTTTTGACACCATACTGAGGGTTTTTCTCACAGCATTTTTGTCTGTGGTTTGGCTGACTCTTCACCTTAATCAAATCAAAACAGGAGCTGAAATTCTAGAAGGGAACTGACTGTCCAGGGAAACAACAGCCTTACCACCAATAGCTGGGTTTCACGTGACGTCACATTGTCTAATAGCGACAGCGTGCAATTCAGATGGAGGGCAGGAAGTAAAGTAACGTTAGAACTTGTTCTTTGACTGTTGGACTAACGTCGCCGTTCAGATTTGTTGCCTGTTTGTTTCCATTGTTCGTGTACATCATAGTCGCGACTGCTAGCTGCTAGCACCTTAACACATAAAAAAGAAGAAAGACTCACCCTTGCGAAGACCAAACAATAACAATCCTGTAGTAGTTTGGTACCGAGGTTGTGGACCCATCCGCTGATGAAAAAGTTGTATGCCTCCATACTTTGGTAGGCTTTCATCTGCTGTTTGGTGTAGTACGACGTTTGAAGAACCAGATAGTTTGCGATGTCGATTGCCTCAATTGCCGGTAAATCTTTTGTCTCTGCCGAAAACTCGCTCATCTTCATGAGATATGGATCATGCCCACTGTATCTGTTGATAAATTGCTTATATCTATTTCTTGAAACTGGATCTAGATCAGCACAATATGAACTTTCGCCGGTCTTCTTCATAGACTCCATGTTTACTTCCTGCCCTCCATCTGAAACCACGGCCTCTTCATACGTCATAATAATCACGTGACTGAAACCCTCCTATTACACAAATACCTGTTGCCCAAGGTGCAGATGCACCAAAAACGTCCTCAGTGGAAAAAATGCAGGGAGCACTTGTAGATGCAGCCAGATAAAACCAGGACAATGGGATTAGACGAACACAATGCTCTCAGCTTTGCTCAATCACACACCCTGGGCCTGATCTACTAATGGCCCTTTTCCACTAGCACACCTTGGCCCTACTCTACTTGGCCCTACTCGATTTTCAGCGTGTTTCCACTAGCCTGGTACCGCCTAAAACAAGCTAGTTTTAGTACCTACTCTTCTCTGGTTCTAAGTGAGCTGAGTCGATACTAAAAGTTGATGTCACCGACTGCCGGCTACTGATTGGTCAGACATTGTTGTCATCGATGAGTCATGAGCGCTACGACCTAGCATGCTAGTGGTAGCTACCATTAGCCTACCCTCATATGTCTTTTCTTTGCAGCTGGATTGCTCTCGTTCTCGGCTTCATTCTGTTGTATAGCTTCCAAAACTCTCCTGTGCTTCTCAAGGGGTATTTCTTCTTACCACCTGCAGCCTTCTTCTGCTTTCCTTTTTTACTCGGTTTGTGACAAAAAGCCACAGATTGTTGCGTCACGCTCAAATGACGTCACCACAGTGCCGCTCAGCTGTTTACAGCGACACTGCACCCCGTTGGGCAGGCGACTGGGGCTAATGGAAAAGCAGCACAAGGCGAGTAGAGCCAGGTCGAGTCGAGTAGGGCTAATTGAAAAGGGCCATAAGATCCAAATTAACTTAATCCAATTAAGCGCTACATTGAGTATGCAACCTAAAGAAATGCATATTTTATTAGTGGGCGTGTTGCAGGTGATCTACTACGACTGCAATAACAGGTGCAAAAGTGGTGACATCTTTAAATGAGTATTTTAAATGTGCTACTCGCTGTCACCATGGAGAGTTTGGGAGAGCAGAGTGGCAGTAAGAAAAAACTTTGTCTAATTATAACCTAAGTGCGATGAAATTTGCGGACCTCCAAAGTAAAGAGTTACCTATTTTGAAACCCAAGTTATTGAGTGGCGATAGGTGCTGCTGACAGACTATTACTATTAGGTAAAAACAACTGGTTTATTTATTATATTATATATTTATTATATTAGCATTTGCTAAATCTGGTACAAAGCATCTTTTCTACTGAAAGATTAATGTATTTGTACATGGTCCCTGTCAAATAAATCAATAAAAAGAAAAATATATATTTTATATAATTTAATGACATTATGTTGTGTTTAAGTAGACTTCCTCTGTTGAAGTTTAGAAGGGGGAGCACCCCACACCCCCTTTTAACAAACCATTACTGTGTAATGTAAAGTGTCAAAAGTCTTGTGGGAGCTGGGATGGGCTTCTGTGATCGCAGTGGTGAACTGTGACCTGATTTCTGGAGTTTTGCGGTGGACTTCTCTAGTTGCGGCCATTTGACAAAGTTCAATGTGTTTTAAAAAAAAGTCTTTAGTCTTTTGGCCATTTGTTTGTATTTATGCTTTCTTGAGGACATAACTGTTTTATAAATGGAGCAGGACACCTCTGTTCATAGGAAAACCTGTCTATGTGTGGACACAGCCTCAACCTCCTTCTGGAAAGCCCCTGCAGACTTTATAAGCAGAACCAGAATCCTCCATACTATGAGGCATGAGCACCATCATGCAGCCCTATGTTATAGGAAATGCAGAAAAAACATCTTGTTCCTCTGATGGAAATTCTAATCAAAATCAGAGTTTTACTTCCTCCAAATTAAGCCTTAATTTTCTAAACTACTGTGATTATCATCACTGAACATTTCCAGTGAACCCTGCCCAAATCTCATCCCAAAAAAAATATGTTTTGGACGACACCTTCCCTTCCAGATGCGTAAAGGTTAGCCATTTTTATTTTTGCAGTAGCTTCCAGAGAGCCGCAGCAGGCACCTCATCAAGCTGTTGTTGAGCACCTTAACCCACCTCCACCTCACAAAGGTCAACTAAATGTAGAAAAACAGCATATTTTTGTATTTGTATTCATTATTCTGTGTCCGTGTTACTCTTTTTGTCCCATCAGGAAACATCTTTCATCTGTCCTTTTAGAATTAATGCATCCACTGCCCACTCAGTTGTTTACAGTTTGAGAAGAAATGAATATTGATTTGAGTTTTTCTGCATACTTATATTTCTTCGATCGTCTCCTCCTCCCACCTGTCCTCTCTGCCCGCTGTCTCTCCTTCTCCTCAGTGTCAGCAGTACAGAGAGAGCACGTCTGTCCTGGAGAACCAGCCGGCGGGGACGTTTGTTCTGCAGGTCCACGCCGTGGATGCAGACGAGGGCTCCAACGGACGGGTCACGTACGGATTCATGCACAAAGACTCCACCGTGCCTGCATTCAGCATCCACCCTGACACCGGTATGACACAAGCACAAACTCGCTCTCTTTTGAAAAAAGTTACAGCAAAGTGCATGTATTTGTTTACCAGTGGAGGTATGCAATATATTCTACACTACTGTAGCTTCAAAGCTGGCTTCTAAACTTTTGTTTTGAGGAATCTTTATGTTGCTGGAAAGGCCACAATACAGAACTTTTTCATTTCTGGAATTAATCATGAAAACATTCAGTTTTATTTAAAACCAGTTGTGCATTTGTTGAGGACAAAAAACATTCACATCAACTGCCATTGCTTATATTTGCAGAGTACTGCAGGGTGTACACTACAAGATCTTTTCAGCCTGACTTTCAGCTTGGATCTCTCCCAAAGTCAACAAATGCCCAATAATCTGAAAGTCCAAAAGATTATCCTGATTTATGAGGCATGTTAAAGTCATTTTACTCTCTCAGAACAGGATTGGGTCCACCCTGACTAGAAATTGTGAATACTAGACATGTACTGTATTTGTGAATAGATATCATTATGTGAGTGGAGTTCACAAGTAAGGAAACCTAGCCATAAAAACGAGAGTAAAGATGAAGTATAAAGTCAGACAAACATCCCAGTGGAACAACTTGTTGATGTGTTGCACAAACATGAGCGTCTAAACAGCGTAACCTGTAAATTAAACATGTCAGACTGATGAAGAGAGGAGCTGGATGTAAATCACCACTGCCAGGGATGTTATAAGAAGCTAACTGCTAGCCACATTTAATTCAGCAACCCATCTTATATTGTCCACCATGTTTGTTTACATCATACTTGCATTTAATCATGCAAGAATATCAGCTGTCATGGCAGAATTTTGAACCTGTATCATTGCCATTGAATTTTAAAAGCTAGTGGAGGACCTGCACCCGTTGAGCTTATTCATAGTGAAGGTCACAGTGACGCTAATGTAACGCCTATTGCTACATAAATTTATTGAACTTAAATTCACAATTATTAAAGAGCACTTAAATGATCAATCCCTTTTATTTTAGGAAAACAAAAAAAAAATACTGACAAGTGCAGCTTTTAGAATAGGGCTAGTTCAAAAAATTGAAATTCATTTAAAGAATAAAAGAAAAATTCAGTTTAGGAAAAAATTCAATTCTCTGTATTTAAAATTATAAGCTGTACTTAAATTTCCCTCTTGAATATTTTTCTAAGATAATTTCCAAATAAAGTCACATAGACAAGTGTGAAGGGAGGAGGGAAAAAAACAATTATTTAACTTAGGCTCGTCTCAATAAAGCTCAAAAATGAATGAGTGAGATGAAAACAGACACATTTTGGAATTTAGGTAAATAAAGTATATTGTTCTTGAAGACAATAAACCGAAGAATTCAACAACAAAACTGAAAAGGGTTCTTAAGTGAAGAGGGGAAAAAAGTCCTTTTTGAAAGTCCTTTGTGGAGGGGGTGCTTGGGTCCGCCGGGATGAGAACCGTGTGGACTCAAGGGACACACGGTGGGGATAACAAACAGTCCTAGTCCGCCATCACCTTCATGTCTTCTTAAAGGTGAGCGTGGGGAACAAAAAAACCCCCCGACCTATAAAAATGTTCAATAGTAAGATCAGTTTTTACCCAAAGAAAATAAAACTAAACAAATCTGAAATTGATTGCTTGTACCGCGGGCACCTTACGTAACTGATAACAGAGACCTGACAAAAAAAAAATAAAGACAATAAAATACAGCTCACTGTTGAAATTGGTTCTCACAACTGCAACGCTCTCTGGAAACCTCCCGCTGTGCCTCATGATTCATTCGAAGTGAAAAGGAAGAGCCCTTGTGATCCGGATGCTTATGAATACTGGGGTGTGTCCTGATTGGTTCAGTCTTTTACGGAGTCTGGGTGAGTATTTGAGAAATGCATTGATTCTAAATCATCGATATAAATCAAAAGTAAATTAACCTAATAGCTAAATCAAATTCTGGGGCTATGGAGGTTCACGAGGGCCAGCTAGACACAGCGGGAGAACTCAAACTAAACAATTTAATCACAAAAAAAATAAAAACACTTATATAACCTGGGTTACACAAAGGTGGGACAAACCGATCCCTCATCCCTCTTTAGCTCTTTTCACAGTACATTTGCACAAATGCTCCGCAACTGAGCTTTTTCTTTTTATTTTGAGACATTCACATTAATTCTGTGATATATCTGAGAAGAACACAGACACACAAAGGCAAAGACACTGACAGCGCTGCAGACATCCGGCCTTGTGAATATCAAACCTTCCGTGCTCTTTTTATTCCTAATCATCGAAACAGTTCTCAATGGCAATCAAGGCTCACCATATTCCCAAAACCAAACCAAAGCAGACCACGCATGTCCACTCAGAACCCAGATGTGACGAGAACCCAGCAACATTAAATGATACCATTAGGACCAGAATTAAAGATAAAAGCATAAAAACAAAAATTGAGAGAAAAGGCAATACAAAGGATGAAGCATCAGACAGGAGTGTACAAGAAGAGACAATAAGCAATAAAAACAGCCTCTACCTCATGGTTGTATTTTCAGGCCAGTGCAGTACATTATTATGGACATCCCTAAGGATAAACCATACCCATGTATGAAGGCTGGAGTCCACAGCTGGACGTCCTTTCACCTGTGGGTCCTTTCTCAAATGTGTTCTCCACTTTTTTTGGCTCTTATATCTTAGTTTGTTTCACATATTGTCAGGATTTTTCCTTTTATAGTCCCAAGTTTTCTCAGTAGCGCTTTCAATGTTCTCACCAACACCAACATAATTCAGAATAAAGATGACGAGAAGCAGCTGGATGCAATCAAGTGGAATTTTACTTGCAGCAAGGAGAACAACAATACAGAGTGTCAAACAGTCTGAGACGTTGAACTGAAGCAAATACAATGTCTTCTCTCTTTGCATGCATTTGCTAAGCAATGATTATACAACAAAATTAGTACAGAGTTAGGAAAGAGATGTTCAAATACATGAAAAGACTATATACAATATGTACAAAGGTCAAGTCATTCTTAACACTTAAGATATTTAGTCACCCTTTTTTAAAAACAAGGTCTTCAAGTCATTTCCCAAGTTGCTGCCATAAATTGTGGGGTTCACCTTTTGTCTTCCCGCCTTCATTTCTTCACATTGAACAGATCTGACCCAGATGTCCTCTCTCTCCTGACTCATTGAGGTGTTGAACTGGATAAATATTTGATTGTTCTCTGCTGAGTGAACACAAGAGTCCACAGTGTTTCTGTGAGCTGGAACACAACAGCAGCAGCAGGGGCCTCAAACCTGTTTTAATTCACTGAAGTTTAATCAGTCATTGAGAGCAGGCATCATAAACAACATCCACCTGCAGGGCTAAACCCATGCTAGTTATCCTGGTTGGGTGTTAAATGATAGCACATTTTTTAATTTTGCTGGTAATCTTCAGGCTAGGATAATTGTCAAACACCTGGAGGACTCTGCATTGGTTTCTCTGCTCCAAGTCTCCTCCCCATCCGACTCCATCATTTTGCTTTTTGGTAATCTATGAGACTTTTTTAATGTTGTGCACAGAGTGTCTGCTTCTACATTTCAAGATTTGCTAGTGCTGCCAGACTGAGTAAGGATTACAAATAATATATGTTTATTTTCATCCTGTTAATGCTATTTTTGGCCCAAGGCTTCTCTGGCCTCAGTGAGGATGCAGGACTTGTAAAAATATGGTGTCAAACATCAGCAAGACAGTGAGGGATGTCAGGAAACGTGGTGAGTTGGAGTCAGAGAGTCTTAATGCAGACCCCAAACAACACTTTTTGATAGTATATTTTAGCCCAGTGTTTGCCAAATGATGTGGAAGGGTGCACTGGTGTGGCCTGAGATAAGCCTTTTTCCTGAAACAAAGTCCAACAGAAGTCCTTCAAAAGATTTTTGAGATTTAAAATTCTCAAACAAGAACCTCAGGTGTTGTGAAGTGCAGTTTAAATCGTTAAAAGCAATTTTGTGAATTTACATTCACAACGAACACATTTTAAAGATCGGGATTGTTTTCAGAAACAAATAAGCAAGTAACTGACCTTGAACGTTTGCCTTCCTATTGAAATATAAATGTCAGTGAATGAAAAAAAAATCCATTAGAATAACTGAATAAAACAATTTCATTAAAATTAAAGAATAATACTCCTACAAATAATAATATGTTAATTAAAAAAATCCTAATTGGATGGACAGACATTTAGACAGATGGATGTACAACTTGAAAACATGAGGCCTTCTTACTTGACTGCTGCTGAAACAGATTGACCTTTCTACAACTTTCCCCCAGTACAAATGGGTGGCAAATCAGATTTGGGAATTGAAGAGCGGTTTAAATAGTTAAAGGCAATCTTGTGAATTTACATTCACAACAAACCCATTAAAGATTGAGATTGTATTCACAAAAAACAAATAAACAGGAGACTCTATCTGACCTTGAATCTTATTCTTTCAATTCAAACATGAATATCAATGAATGAAGAAAAAAAATAACAGAATTAAACAAATATAATATAAAAAATGATAATGCAATAATGTTTAAATTAAGAAAATCCTAATTGGATGGACAGGCTTGTAGACAGACAGATGTACAACTTGAAAACATGAGGCCTTCTCACTTGACTGCTGCAAACACCAGCATTGAAATTTTTGACGGTCCAGCATAAATTTAGATATCATTAGTTTTCAGTATTTTCCCTGTCTTATGGACTTTATCTTCAACTTTTGAAAAAACGTTTCAATAGTCCATCCATCCATCATTTGCACTGCTTATGCCAGGGGTTAACATACCATTAGCAACTGGATTCATAATGACCTCATCCAGGAGGTTATTTTATCACCGGCATCTGTTTTTATTTTTGTTTTTTTCCCTGTGAGCAATGTAACTTCAAAAGTTATGGACAGATGGACAAATGATTTGATTATGGGAGTGATCCAGATTAGCATCAGCCATGATGAAAAATGCGATTTTCATGAGCTGCTGAATTCATAGATATCATTCTGAATCCAGTTGCTAATGGTATGTATTCATGGTCAAGGAATCTAAATATTTAGATGAAATAAAGGTAGGACTAATATTTATGGTGAAAATCACAATATGGGTGGGGACTGTGGGGTTGGCAGAGATCTGTGCTCTCTGAGTGCCTTTCTAGTGATATCTGTTTTGGTTCATTAGTTATCCATGAAAATCGCATTTTTCATCATGGCGGTTTTGATCCGGATCACTCCCAAAATCGAATCATTTGTTCCTTGTCCCAATCCGGACATTTTCTGAAAATGTCATCGAAATTCATCCATAGCTTTTTGAGTTTTGTTGCTAACAGAGAAACAAACAGACAAAATAACATAACCCCCTTGGGCGAGATAAACACTAAAAAAAAACTTGCGAGAACAGAATCCATCTGACTGGAGGGTGCTGCTTTGAGAGGGCTCTCTGATTTTAATTGGTTGATCAGTCAGTGAGCTCTTAAGGGTCAAAAGAGAAGAGCAGGAATGAGTCCAGAAACTCAGACTGTTGTTAGCATGTTAGCATCTCCAGTTTTCAAAGGTGAACGTGCAAAGAACTTTAGAGAAATAAGTGAAATAAGAATGTGATGAACTTGTGATATAAATGATTGATTTTGCAATGAAAACATGCACCCGAGGCTCAGTCTTCCTGATGGATTCCCTCCTCCCCACCTACACAGATGGATTCAGGAAATGTGCCTGGCTTGAGGCCTCCTGTAAAACATGGCAGCCCTTTTACTACGTATATACTTTACATATTGATGCTGAAAATGGTTGAATCCCAGTTCTTATTCAATTATTTTAAATTTTAAATTTTTTATTATTTTATTTATCATTTGCTTCCTGTTTTCCTGAACTACCTTTCATAAATATTTCCCTTTTTTTGTTACTCTGGTCCCTGTGGTGTGAGCTTTGTAAAGTCAGTGAAGGGGATTCTTCCCCATAGATGCACCTTATTTATTTACTTGATTCACCTTTTAATTATTTAAAGGAACCCTTTTTCAAGGTGGCAAGAGCTTGGGTTAAAGGAACGCCTGTGTTTGGTTGTACTTTGTGTTACCTTGTGTTCTTTCTGTGCCCATTTTCATGGCAAAAATCAATAAAATATTTGACAAAGTACATCTGATATTTACTGGCTTTTTAATTAGAAGCCTTTCTGTCTTTTTAAAAGGGATGGTTGCTAACCAACTGCTAACAAGGACTACAAAAATGTTCAGGGACTGATGTCAATAATTGCTGATCATTTTTAACAAACAAGTAAAAGTGCTCAGAAAGCACAAAGCTCCGCTAAGGCATTTCATGCTAGTTATTGTCAGGAATGTGAAAAAAACATTCACTGCTAAGAAATTATTTTAAAAGTCCTGGATCAGGTTTTGAAAGCACCAAGCTAATAGGTTTTTCCTTGTGCCATGACCAACCATTCCTGAAAAGAATTTCATTAAAACACGGTCAGAGCTTTTTGAGTCCAGGGCACAGTTCTAAAAACACAACCTCCTTAGCAGAGGTCATGATACAGTCACTTTTGCAAAGCCTTGGACACCAACCTGATCAGATCATTAGACTGAAAGGAAATCCCCACACTGTTTTTTAACAAACCACCATGTTGAAGCTCCCATCATAGTTGGGTAATAGCTTTATACATTCACCAATTTTGCTTCAGCTCAAAAAATCAAACAAGACATGCTACGGCCACTCCGCACGCAAATTGGCGAATTTAAATGCGTAAAGTAACTGTGACGCGCCGCGCGTAACGCCTGAGGCTGGATGCTGGATCTTTTTGACAAGCAAATCCAGCTGGAAACGAATATTTACAGAACTTACCTTCAAAACCTGTCTCCTCAGTGACTTTCGCCCAAGCCTGCTCCTTTTTGTTCCGGTCTCTGTAGAGTACACATGCCCAATCGTATAGCTTCGGATGATGACAAACAGCCCAGATCAACCTCTCTTCCATCTTTCAGCGGGGCTGGAGCCGGAGCATGTGGCCAGAGTGTCACATGTCATCAAATCAATGATGTCCAGGGGGAATGTCATAACTGATTGGCTGCCGCGGCACAGCGTCACGAATTTGCGTCAAAAGTTCAATATTTTCAACTGGAGCGTTGAGGCGTTTGACGCCCCATACACACCAGATGCTCCATAAGCGCCGCCCGGGGCGAAAATGCGTCCAAACGCGTCTTTGCATTGACTTTGTATGAAATCTCAAGGCACGTCTTTGTGAATTCACGTCCGGTGTGGCTGTAGCATTAGACTTAGACTTAAACGTCCTTTATTATTATTACACAAATTTCACAGCAGTCCACTTGGAATTAAATTTCGTTGCATTGGCTTATTGTAACGACACACAGTGATATATCGTCAAGAGAATGAATGAGTAGGTTAGTATAACAATATGAATCTGGAAACTAAGAGCATTAAATAAATAAGTGTCTAAAAATATGAATGCTATTAGCGCCAGAATAAATAATATAAAAAAATAAATATGAATACAAGGACTATGCAAGGAATAACGATTAACAGTGTCAGTTAAAAGTGACCTATGACTATTGACAAAATAGATACATGGAATAAAATGTATTGCACGTTTGAGATTATGTAAATAGAAGAAATATTGCACCAAACCAAACAGAGGAGGTAGTGTAGATATGTCTAAATATATCTTAAGGTCCCTGGTTCGTTCCCGGATTTCGGCACCACTTTGTTGGAGAATTGCCTTGATCAAAAAGTGAAGAGTGACAACACAATGCAGAGGCAGTCTTTAACCGTTGAAGTCTGGTGAGTATGTTCAGGATGAGAGACAGAAGATCATAACAGAACGGTGCCTGAATAAACATATGAGGTGGTCTGAACACACCTCTTCTCTCTTTCAGCTATATAGCATGTTCTTGCATCATTAGACCTCTGCTCAGGAAGACGATCATCAATCTCCCACATCTGCACACTTGAACAAAACATCCCCCATGTGCCAAAACTCCTTTTCTGGGAATAGTCATTTCAGATTCCCGTAACTGGTCCCATCCTGCAAAAACTTAACAGGTCATGTTGACCGAACAGAGGAGGTTCTCACCATTAGGTCAGCAGAACATCCAATCTCCTAGGAGCCATCAGGACAAACAATTCCAAACATGGATAAGGAACTCTTAATTTTGGCATAGCAAATTGAACAGATGTTTCCTGCTGTTTGGGGCCTTTTTCTGCTCCTACAGAAGTATCCCATGATAAAATTAAAAATAAAAAATGTTATTAAATTATTAAAAAACAAAACTTATTATCAGCAATAATTCAAGAACACAGTTAACAGAGACAGACTTCAGCCTATGGAACCAGCATGATGCTAACTTCTTGGTTGGTTTATAGAAAAACACTCTGACTGAAATACTTCAGAATTTCAAAGCTAACAATGATGCTGGAGTTGATAGTTTGCACTTTCTTTGTGGAAAATATTTGTGATAGATTATAGAACTCAAGGGTGTAGGTTCGATTTTGGCATTGGTGGGGACATAAAAGTGCTTCAAGGCAGCACCCTTGAAAGTTGATGTTTTGCATTTATGATGTTATATCACATCATGTAGAGCTGATCAAACAAACAAGCAATCATATTTAGAAAAAATATATCTGACATTCTATACCTCCATCCTCTCCTCCTCCTCCTCTGACAAAAATAAATTGATGCACTACATATGAACTGTGGGACAATTTGGGATGCAATAATCGTTAACTTTGATAATATAGTTACAGTCCAAAGTGAAAAAACACATTCACAATTATTACCACTAAAGTGTAATATATTCCCCAACAATCTGAATGTATGAAACCATGTTAATCTGAGATTTTGGTGTATTTTTTTCCACAAACTTTATTGTTGGTCTTGAACAGTTGCTGCCTTTCAACACACAAATAATATGAGGTTAATAAACAAAATAACCAAAACGTGCATCTCTTTGGCATTAAATATGTGTTTTTTTAGTTATAAGGTGATATACTATCCTTGCGTTTTATGTTACAGATCATGCGGCAGTGGCATAATATTGATAGGGACGTATCCCAAGCATCCCTACCCAATTCTAAGCCCCTGATAAAACGATCAGATTTGATCGGAGGACATGGCTGACAGTGTATTTTTTTTTAGTTGATGTATCTGTAAGTGTTTATGTGTGTGGTTGTGGGTGAGGGGGCTTGAATGTATATGTATCCCTGACGGGGAGCCCAGAAAAAAAAAATGAACCACTACAGTGTCACTTAAAGATGCTATAACGAGTTTCTAAGTAATTACAAAAAAGTCTCCCTTTTAGATAAATGCCTGATGGAAATACACACTTTAAGATGAGTTTTATAGCATCAAAATAGGTTATCTACAAATGCTATTCCTTAACTACGTGGTCGGGTCGGACAGGGCTGGACTGGCCTGGATACTCAACTTCAGGAACAAGACAATTAAAACTAGAGCAAACTTATATTATTCGGACACATCTTAGAGCACCGGGCTGTAAGTAGAGATATATAGCCGACTACAAAACTACGATACTAAGTTTTCCAAAAATTGCTTGTTGTCACACATCAAAAACTACCGCTATGTAACTAGAAAGAGATACATTACCTAGTCACTTTGCATCCTGTAAGTTGTTGAAAAAAGAAGTTGTAAAGCAATGCAGAGTTCTGAGGAAGGTCCGAGCTGCATTCATTAGCATCACAACAAACACACGCTTTGGCTTGGGTCACGTCTTTACGACAGTCACCGCACTCATGGGTAGCAGAGTCTTTATGTCGCCGGAAACAGATTCTCCTCATAGAACCTTTAAGCACTTCTTCATTCAAACACATAACTCTGTTCGGATTTGAAAGTGACGAAAGCGGAAAATTCCCTTCTCATCTGCTGTACCTCCTCTTTAAAACTCTAAAAATCAGTCAATGTTGAACAGAACATGTTCTTTGTGTCTGTTTCCAGGGGTTATTGTGACAGCCAGAAAATTTGACCGTGAACGCCAACGGGAGTATGCGGTGACGGTGACCGCCACTGACCAGGCTGCGGACCCGCTGATTGGGATTTGTCAGCTCAACATCCTGATCCTGGACCAGAACGACAACAGTCCAAAGTTTGAGAACATCCGATATGAGTGTGAGTAGATTTTGATTTTTTACAGTCTGAGGGACGACAACTTAAGAGATCATGGCCTGAAACAGACTTTTGTTTAAACCCTGTGACGTATAATTTAAATATTTAAGCTTAAGTTCAATAAGTGGAAATACAAGATATTATCAGCATTTGATTTCATCGCATTTTATCTACTTATCATCATGCTATATGAGTTGTAGTTTTATTTACTTAAGGTTTCTTTTTGTTTGCTGTTTGCTTTTTTTGTTTTGATGAAGTTTTGATTGGTTTAATGTCTTTTTTATTAGTATTTTTTTTGGGGGGGGGATTACTACATCTTATATCTGTACTTTATCTCAATTTGTTGCTCCTTTTGTTTTTGTTTGCATCACATGTCTTGATTGTGATGTTTTTTTGTTTTTTTAAAGGAGCATTTTAATTGTTTTGTATGTTCTTTTTATTCTATTTTGTTATTCTATTTTTTATTATTTTGTATTAATTTTATGATATTTTATATTGCAAAAGACTTTTGTTGTTTTTGATGGGTTTTTTGTTGTTGTGTTTTTTATTTTTTCAATATGTATCTGTATGTACACACACGCACATATAAAGATAACATGGTTCACAAGCACATTTAATTTTTTCTGCTTAAATCCACTGGGCCCAAATCTGTTACACATGTATAAAAGTAAATGACTACCAAGAAAATGTTTAAATCTAAAAAGACTCAGAAGCTTTTGAAATGATTAAGAACTCATGGAGTTTGGTGTTTTGTGTTTTAATGTGTTCTTAGATTAAGTTTGCATCATTTTTGTGTTGAAGTGGTTGTGTTTTTATCATTTGTGATACTGTTTCTGTTTATTTTTGTGTTTTATTGTGTTCTGTTTCTCATTTAATGCTGTTTTTTGTCCATATTGTGTAGTATTGTTTCTTATAGTTGTTGTTTTATTTGTCATTGAGGTTAGATTTTTCTTATTATTGCGGTTGTTTTTGCATCACTGTTTTTGTTATCTGTTTCTATACTATTTGTAATTGTATTATCTGAGTCAGGGCCACAATAACAATCAGAAAGTTTTCTGAACATCCATATGTATTCATGTTAGGTTTTGCTGTTGAATGTATTTTTATGTTATTTTCATTGAGCTGAAGTGCTGTCAGGTTGATGAATGTGTTCCTTAAATCTACTGTGAGGACTTAAGAAAGGACTCCATTGAATACTGATGTCTTTGTATGACCTACATAAGCAGAGCGGACCATCAACAAGAAGAATCTGTGCTTCTCTGTCGCCATTATTCATCCTGACACCTGGTTACATTAATTTAACAGTGGCATGTGTGCTGTCAAAATACTGAGGATTCTTTTGTGTTTTCTTTAGACTTTTGTGGAGCTGTGGAGCCTTGAGCTCAGACTTGTTATTAGTGTTTAACAAAGATTTGAAGCTCTCCTTTCTTCTTCTGCAGATTTCCTCCGTGAGGATACAATGATTGGGACGAGTTTCCTGCGGGTAGCTGCTCATGACGATGATTTTGGCACTAATGCAGCCATCACCTACTCCATGTCCAGTGAACAACCGGAGTACCTCAGGGTCAACCCGCTGACAGGCTGGGTGTACGTCAACCAGCCCATATCTCAGGTAGGCTTTTAGCAAACCTGCTGCGAGGGGCTGGTTACTAAGGCGAAGTTCACTCTGCAGGTCCTAATGCTCAGCTGTGAGCATGGTTCATTCCCACTCCCCAAAAACAAGCACCTTTATTACACCAGGATTTATTTTTTTTTTTTTTTTAGCTAGGTCAATTTTTAATGTTGTGATAGACAAAAGTTAACAACAGATGGGAAAACATTTATGATTTTATTTTTTGTTTTGTTTTGTTTTTTAAAGGGACTGTGAGGAGTTTCTAAGTAATTGCAAAAAAGTCTCACTTTTAGATACATGTCTGATCGAAATACACACTTTAAGATGAGTTTTATAGCATCAAAATAGGTTATCTATAAATGCTATTCCTTAGCTTGGCGGTCGGGTCTGACAGGGCTGGACTGGCCTGGATACTCAACTTCAGGAACAAGACAATTAAAACTAGAGCAAATTTATATTATTCAGACACGTCTTAGAGCACCAGGCTGTAAGTAGAGATATATAGCCGGCTACAAAACTACGATACTAAGTTTTCCAAAAATTGCTTGTTGTCACACATCAAAAAACTACCGCTACGTAACTAGAAAGAGATACATTACCTCGTGGCTTTGCATCTTGTAAGTTGTTGAAAAAAGAAGTTGTAAAGCAATGCAGAGTTCTGAGGAAGGTCCGAGCTGCATTCATTAGCATCACAACAAACACATGCTTTGGCTTGGGTCACGTTCCAGTAGTCAGAAGTTGGAATTTCCAAGCTCCGAGTAGGAAACTGCAACTGGAACGTCCCCCGAAGTCAGAATTTCCTACTGGGAACTCAGTAAAACCTTGCCACCCCAGTTGACAGTCGAAGATGGATGCCCCCAGTGTGAACAGTTATTTAGCTCCTGTAATAATCAATTTATTTGCACTTCTGACTGGGATGTGTCGCTCTAGATCAGCTGTATACATAGTATTGTTAGACTTATATTTACAAAAATGCTGCCATAGTGATAATCACATTCTTCATGTGATATTTGTGAACAACAACGCAGGCATGCTAACAACAGCTAACAATAGCCTGGTAGATCGGCATGTTTTTTTCAGAATTTAACTGGAACAAAGATAAGTCGGAGATGATGTCACTCCCAGTTCAGAGGTTACTGGAACGCAGCATTACGACAGTCGCCGCGCGTGCTCATGGGTAGCAGAGTCTTAATGTCGCCGGTAATAGATTCTCCTCACAGTCCCTTTAAAGAATTGTCCTAACATACAATAACAGCCTTCTGTTGTGATCAAACTTTAAGTTATTTTAGATAAAATCAATAAAAATGAATAATTGTGTTCTGCATACAGTCTTAACGGCCCATACACTGAACTTGACTTTGCCACCTCTGGGATCACTCTCCATGTAAAGTCAATGTACAGCCGCAATCGGGCGGGGCTAACCCTCCCGTGACGCGACGGCTGCGATCAAGACGACCTGGTTGCTCGTTGCTCTGTGGCCAAAGTTGAAAAGTTTATCTCCTCAGGTGATGTTGTGCGTGAGTGTGCGTCAACAGCCAATCAGCATTGTGTGGGTGTGTCAGTTCTCATGATGGACAGTATTTATGACGTTCACAGAGTAACAATCCACGTCCGTGTGGAAACATTAGTCAGTGAGGACATTAGTTCTGCCTAGAGAACTCACAGATGAAGCTGCTGCAGTGTTTTGAGTGTAAAGGATACAGTTGGGGTAATGTCAGCTTATACGTCCTATTTTGTTTGCATTATTTTACATTGTATTTTAATCCTTTTATTCTGTTTTATTTCTACATTTCAGTTCAGATTTTTTATTTGGAATTTTATTCTATGTTAAATGCTTTTCCTTTTATTGTTTTTTTTAAGCTGATTTTATTATGCACCTGATGTTACACCTTCTCATTTTACCACATTATTTATCTAACTTTTATTTTATATTTTTGTATTAACTTATTTATTTACTTATTTACACATGTACTTATCTTACCCTCTGGTATTTTTCTAGGTATTCTGGTATTTTCTAGTATTTTTAATTATTAGTTTAGTTTTAGCTCCTGTGTTTCCTTGATTCAAGATAGTGTTTCCTCAGTCCCCTAATTTAGCTCCAAATTAGTTTTCTGTTAAAATTTCCTTTTTATGTCTTTGTGTGTTTGAGTAAGTGAGAGTGTGTATTGAATGTGGATTGGGGGAGGGGTGTTGTGGGGGTCTTGTGTTTTCATTTTATGCAATTATGCAATTTTCTGCTTTTTATTTCACTTATTGTTATTTCTTTTGATCTTTTTCCCGATGTAAAACACGTTGTATCACAAAGTCCTGTATGAGCAGTGCTGTACAAATAAAGTTTAATTGGTCAAATGACATGATCGCAGTGAAACTCGAGCAGTAATTACATCACTTAGCGTCTTAAATGAGGTATTTATGGACAGACGACTATACCTGGGTGGACGATGCATTTTCAGTCGCAAAGTCACAAACATTTAAGCTCTGGTAAACATTTGATCTGACAGTTTGATGCAGATGCAGAATGCTAAACATTGGGCAGAAAATGTATTAGCTTCAGTTAAGTGTTGAAAATAGCCATGCTGTAGAGTAATCAATAAAATACTGTACAACAAACAATAAAATATAATCTCCTCACAAAAACAAAGATGGAAAAGTGCTTTCCTGTTCATGTTTTTTTTTTCATTTTATTATCTGGTCATGGCATTCTAACAAAATGTAATTAATTAAAAACAAAAATTTAACAACACATCTTTGGCAAAAATAACATGCTGGTTAAAACGAGACCAAGAATAAAACACTGTTATAATTGCATATTGTTAAAATTACCTCCATGTTAGTTCTTTCATTTGCATATAGCTCTTATATGTTTTGTGAAATTGATTAAACTCCAGTATTGAAATTTTAAATTCACATAGATGAGTCAGAATCAGTGAGCTACCGGATGTTTTTTCTGGAAAGTTGCAGCATTGCAAAACAAACAAACAAACAAACAAAAAACTGTCAAAATAACCACCTTGGTACATTAAAATGGACTTTCTGCTGTACTTAATTTTATATTTACGTGGGTGTTTTTACTGCAGTTGGTGGAAGCAGGCCTAGTTTTACTTAGAGTGAAAAAAAGTTTTATAATGTAATAATGTGACTGAAGCTCTCCTGAGACTTTAGCAATGTACCTCACATCCCATCTCAAACAACATGATGCATTCTTCAGTCCCCAGCCAAAAAACAGAAAAAAAAAAACGAGTTTATTTGCATCCAGGCACTTTGACGCTGACAGCGTGGGGCGGCAGCAGCAGACGGGCAGTCTGAATATGTGATAATGTCTTCACTGGAGCCTTTTTCTTGGCATCAGGAGAAATAACATTGCTGATATTTTCCTCACTTGACTGCCTCCAGCCCTTTGCTTCGGCACCAGTAAGAAAAACAATCTTGGCCGGAACATGAAAAAGCAATAGGGGAAACTGCCACATAGTGAGCACAAACAAGTCCGCTGCTCGGATGAGTGCCACAATTATAAAAACGCAGAAAGCAACAGCTCAGCGTCTCCCTTCACCGAGAGTAAAGAATGTGTTCGTCTCCAGAGCCTCGCATCTTATTGAACACCGTGCCAGTGTTTTACACTGACACACCTGCGTTTGAAGGTCCAAGAGTCTGCTGCTAATGATCACCGCTGAATAAATCAGAATCAGAGAAATGAGACATTTTAATGTAAGACTGTGGGTGAGATGTTGCCATGGGTGTTAAATACTATTATAATAAAATGTCTCCGAAATATATCAAACCATTTACAAGGCAAACTGAAGTTCACAAAGCAGAGAAGAAGGTATTTTAAAGATGCAGAGTGGTGCAGGGATGGTGTTATTTTGCAGCCAAAGTTTGCTGTGCCAACCATCACTGTAACTGGAATTTTCATTACCACCTTAAAAGAAGACAGAAGATCACACAATACAAGATAATCAGCCAGATTTATTTCCCGTATTCCCCCTTATTACCAAAGTCAGCAAAAGTCCAGTTATGTAGTGGTTCCAAATAATTATGTTATCCATTTATTTATTTGCACATATTAAAAAGGAAAATCAAGGAAAATAGTGAATAAGATTAAATTGCATATGCAAGTGAGATACCCAATGTGGGCTTATTTACAAAGCTCAAATTAAGAGTCAGTACAGGTAAAATAAGCAGAAATAAAGCAATAAATCCTAGTTATAAAAGAAATAGCAAACAAACCGAAATCAAATGACATTTTTTTAACCAAAATTAGAGACTACACCAACACAGAAACAGAATATAACGAAAGAAAGTGATACATAAACCATATTTTAAGTCTTTGACATCAAACAATTTTTTAGCCTCAATCTAAATCTGCCCAGAGACTCTGTCAGTAAATGGCCCATTTATTTTCAATATCCACTGCTCGTTGTCCCCAGTGTCTGTAAACAATAAAGCTTCACTGTACAAGAGTAGAAGGTGGGAGGTAGAGATTCTGGTAGATGAGTGGGTCAGTTAATGTGTGGTGTGTTGATCATCTTGTGTCTTCAGTCTGCGTCAGAAGTGTTAAATTGAAGCATCACACAGTTCTGTTGCTGTCTAGTGTCTTGAAAAACTGAATTTATGAACATATTTGTAAATTATTTCCACACAAAAAAAACAAACAAATTTAGACACCTTTTATATTTTGATGTTACAATTTTAATTTTTAATTTTAATTTATTTACTTGGATATTGGTAAAGTAATAATAGTAATGATAATAATAGTAATAATAATAATGATAATGGTGATAATAATAATAATTCATTCATTTACCCGGCTATCCCTTTCAGGCTTGCGGGGGCTGGAGCCTATCCCAGCAGAGGCAGGGGTACACCCTGAACTGGTCGCCAGTCAATCACAGGGCCACATAGAGAGACAGACAACCATTCACACTCACAGTCATACCTTAGAGGCACCAATTAACCTAATGAGTGTTTTTGGTCTGTGGGAGGAAGCTGAAGTGCCCGGAGAGAACCCACGCATGCACGTGAGGAACATGCAGATTTCACACAGAAAGGCCCCGCGACCCAGGAATTGAACCGGGAACCTTCTTGCTGTGAGGCACGTGCTCTACCACTGTGCAGCCCATAATAATAATAATAATAATAATAATAATAATAATAATGATAATAATAATAATAATAATAATAATAATAATAATAATAATAATAATAATAATAATAATATTATTATTATTATTATTACAATAATTATTATGAATACAATTTTAAGACTTAGTAATTAATTTGCACTTGTTTCTTAAATACTTAAAACTGGCAAACGTATGGCAGGTCCAAGGTTTGAATTAGGTTACAAATTTGTGAATTGTTCACAGCACATGAACTAAAAGTTTACAATATGATATATGTTTTCTTTCTTTTTCTTTTTATTAAAGTTTGGCATAGCTGAAAACAATCAGGCCACCTTTGACTAAACTCACATATTTGTGAAAGTCCTCACTTTTAGCTCCAGTATAAATTTTTCACCTATTCATATTTGATATACACAGATTGTTTACTTTTTCATTCTTAATCCGGTTATTTGCTCATTTTCAGAGATGTTTCATAACAAATATTCATTTTGATGTGTATTTTAATTTTGTAACTTATTTTGGGGGGTTGAATGTTTAATTATTTTCGTCAAAGTTATAAAAAGAAGCTTAAGCAGGCAGGGGTGTTGGGACGAGAGGGATGTCAAACATTAATATGTTTAAACAGGCAGAAATAGCAAAGTAAATGTCATCAGACCGTCAAGGGTTAAGTAAACGATTGCATGAGGGCTTGGAGTTCTTCCATTTGCTTCTTAAATGGATCATTTCTCTTGACTGCATTGGCCAAAGCTAATTGCACTTTAAAGGTGGCATAATTGCTGTTCTGTTGTCTGAATGCTCTTTAATCAATATAATTATCTTTAAATGTGTTTGCTTGACCAGATTGCTGCATGTAGTTACTAAAGTACGGCGCTTGAGCGTGACAAAGGAAGTGCTCTGTGGTTCTTTGTCTTCGTTCACACTGTTTATCACCCTGCATTAAAGTGACCTCCTTTTTTCTTCTCTTTTCTCCACAGAGGACCTACATCACCAGGGAGATCGTGGCTACAGATGGAGGAAACCGAAGCAGCTCGGTGGAGCTGGCTGTCACCATCACTAACGTGAAGAACCAGCCTCCTCAGTGGGAGAAGGAGAGCTACAGCGTGGTCATCCCGGAGAACACCGTCAGAGACACTCCTATAGTGGTAGGTCGGGCTTTGGGTGTGGCTTTATTTCTTAAGAAGAGGGCTGTTTTCAAACTGAATCATAAAACAAATAAAAAAAGGATATTTTATAAAAAGAAGCAGTCACATAATCCTTCACATTAACGGAGCATATGTTACTGGCTGGGACTACCTCCTATCTCCAAAATTGCCACTTAACAGGAATTAAGAAAAGGCTTCAGCACTGAATGAATGGATATAATATAGTCCTGATTAAATTACTTTGTCTTTACTTGTATTTGTTCAACTGCTTGGATTTTTACTGGTTTCAAACAGAATAAAATTGATTAGCTGATCACGTGACTGATCACTTTTAAAGCTCTGTCAGGTCTGGCCCAATTAAAAACCAGAACTATTGTCTCCACATGAGCTAGCCCGCTGTCTCAGATCCTCCGGTGAGTCCAGGATATAAAACTGAAGGTGATGTAGTCTATTCTGTCAGAGCTCCTGGACTTTGGACCAACCTGCCACTGAACCAGTGACATCTTTAACTTCCAGCTCAAGTGTTAGGCAGAGGTCAATACATTCAGGATTAATAAACATAACACATCATTGTTTGTTTCCATCAGTGTTTTATGACGCAGAAAACTGCAAACAAACTAAATAAACTGATATTTTGTTTGTTGGATTAAAAGGGTTAAAAAGCTGAAAGCTGCTATCATTACCGTAAAATACCAAAAAAAAAAAAAAAACAGGGCCTTTATTTGGGACCAGGCGACTATTTAAGACAGGTGTTTAAATCCTTTTGTACAGACATCTTGCTCAACAAAAAAATGAAAATATATGGTATATGTAATCAGATTGTGCTTTTTTGAAGCAAGATTACACTACCTTAGTTAGAGTCTTGTCTTCTTCTTTCAGCTCAGCACACTCTTAAAACTGGGCAGGAACGACTGGTAGGTTGTACTTCCTTTTTTTGCTGCACCAGGGACATGGAGACCAGCAGCAATGTACGGCTAACTGTCATGACCGGCCTGATGTTAGTTAAGGGCAAAAAACAAATAGCGGCAGTGGCAACGTCTTCTCCTTTGACTTTTCAAAGCGCTAGTCTGTAAGATTCTGGCTTTCTGTGCTCTAGTGCCCTCTGTGGACGATGAGCACAGTGAAACATAGCGCCTCACACCAACCTGCATTTGCTGACATACAGAGGGAGGAGAAGCCGACAGGATGTCCAGAGAGACAAATAAACCATGTGGACTGTTAAGGTTCAGTCTGATCATGTTTCTTTTCATATGTCAGCTGTTAGTTGTGAGCTCAGCGTTTGCATGTGTGTTCTGTAAACTGGCGTTTATTTGGGACCAGGCGATTAATTGGAACCAGGCCTTTATTTGGTATATTACGGTATTACAATAATTGTTTTATTAAATACTTAACTTAACCATTAATATCATCTAATTTAAGTTATTTTTGCATTTTATACAGTCATTTCTGCCTTTACTAAATTATTTTGACTCAAATATTTGGACATTTTTATGTCATCAATTACCTGTTGGCTTTTAAATCAAGAAAATATCTGTATTTTGTTTTGTTAGTGGTTTTCTCTGTTCCCTGAAGTGTTACTGGAACCAAACAATGATTTAATTTGTTCTGTTTTTTTCAACATTAAATACCCCTGAATTAAATGATGACCTCTGCAAAACAGTTGAGCTTGTAGTCAAAGGGTTAAAATCACTTCTTAAAAGTCACTTTTTTAGATTTACTATTACATACTGATTTCTTTATTGCTTGTTTATCACTTTTGTTAGTGATGTATGCCACACATGGACATAAAAACAGAGTAAGCAAACCTGCAAAGTCTCTCCAAGTATCACCCTTGTTTTTGTGGTTATTGTGTAAAGCGTCATCATTTATGTTTGAGCTGGTGGCAGACTAATCCGACAGTGATGTTTGGACAGACAGGCACGGGATGATTTCGATGTAATGATGGTGAAATTACTGCAGGATAGAGGGTTTAAATAGTTGTGTGGGTTGTTTGTTGGCCCAAAATAATGTTCTTCAGGTTTTGTGTGTATGGCAGAGTCAGAGCTGCCGTGGAGATGTGCACATTTTCCCATCAGGTTTGTTTTTATTAATCCCTGAAGTTGCTTATTAGTGGCGTTTTCTGTCTTTTGTGTGTATGCAGTTTTTATAAATGAGGCCCCAGGACTCTTGAAATGTTCCCCCACCACAGAAACCAAAGTCACTTCAGCTTCTCCAGGAGACAATATCTGTTTTAAAACCTGAGAGCGTGACAGAACACCTGACTGTAAAAAAAGACCCAATGCTACTTTTTAAAGCTGAAAGAGAAACCTTGATTAACAGTGACTTTTAGAGAAAAGTGTCTGTGGCTACAGTTCTGACAGCAAATTTTGGTGATAAAAACAACAGCCAGTGTTTCAGAAAGTCTCTCTCTCTCTCTCTCTCTCCCGCTCACTTATTGTGATTTTGTGCTTGTAAATACAAGAGGATCATCGTGTCAATCACCAGAAGTGTTCTTGCTTGTGCTATGATTTTTTTCTTTGCCATGCACATAGGAGTCTCCCCTATTGTATAGAGGTTAATGAATTGGGTTTGAGGCACAGTTTGACATGTGAACCCATTCAACTAAGATGGAAATGATTACAACCATGGAGATGCCCTTGAAGAACCCTTAACACAAACTGCAAAGGAAACTGGGGCCCCTGAGGAATTTTCTCATTAAATAAAGGTTAGAAGAAAAGAAAAAGGCCATTCACAGAGTGACTGTGAGGGTAATGGCTGTCTGTGTCTTTGTAAGCTTTCAATACATGTTACTTTCTTCAAATCAAAGACATGTTGCAGCTATGACAAGGTCTGCAGGTCGACTGTCGAGAAGAAGCCCTGGAGACTTAATCTCCTCTTTAAAGCCTTCGGCTGAGAGTTTTACTTGCTGCCCTCAAGAAGTGAATGTATAAGGACAAGAGGTGGAATATATGTTACACCTTAAGCATTTTGATTTAGTAAGACTCTGGTTGATTTATCCTCATTGAAAGTTTACACTTTAAAATAATAAAGGCAGGGAAAAGCAGCAATGGGTGATGGGGCTGAAGGATGGAAACGTGTAACGTGTAAATGAAACATTCTGGTGCATTCTGAGTATTTCAGCTTATTAACAGGGCATTAAACCTACAATCAGCCCACTACATTCAGTGTATCCTATGACAGGAGCAAACCTTTGTACATTCACCTGCATCTCAACATGTTAGGCTCCAGCACAGGAGCACACAAAGACAACAGCAGAATAACAGTAAAGAGCAGCCCGACGTTTATAACAAATCAGGCTGCATGAGCATGTGTGAGACAACAGATGTGAGGCCGGACGGAGAGATCGCCAACAGGCTGAAATACACATTTAATGGAATGATTAATATAATAGCATGATTTCCTTTTTTTAAAAATAATTTGCAGGTAGACAGCAGACATCTCTTTTGGCTCACGCAGCCTCATGCAGCTCAGGCAAGGCTCTGCACGCAGCACTTTTCACATACTGGCCGCCACTGGGGAAGAGGCTCCATGCAGTGGCTCTCTTTTATGAAACGTGTGTGTTCTCTTCCGAACAAAGACCTGAACCTGGGTGGATAAGCTTATATCCCAAACCACGTGTGAGCTTGCATACCTGACTTTTATTGATTGTGAACTGTGGTTCAGCAAATAAAAGCTGTTTGTGAAAAAATTTCCAGGTAAAGGCATTTAGCTGCTTCTATGGTCTTCTTCTTCCTTGATGTCTCCATGTGGGGTTAGTAACATGCTTTGGTCCAAAAAGTCTATAAATCAAGCACAGCTGCATTCTTTCCATGCTCACATAACCCCTCTGTTCAAAACAGCTGGTTTTGAGGGAGGTGAGCAAAGTTGCAAAAAATACTACTCTGCATAAAAAAAACTCACATTTCCATCACTAGGTTTGGTGTTTGATAGTTGGTGACAGATTGTTGATTGTAGCTGCTGATTCCCTTCAAAAATGAAGTTTATCCACTGGGCCCTTTGGTCCTCTGAGGCTGGTAGCCTTTATGTGAAGATATATTATGTGGCAACAACCGAGCAGTGACAGGTTTTGGGCCTAAACATGAGCTGCATTCAAAATCGCTCACTATCACAGATATAGTGCACTATATAGTGTGTTCGCCATTTTGTAGTGTTGTTCGAATTCTCAGCAGTTAATTTCATTCACTGTATAGTGCACTACAAAATACCCACAATGCACAGCAAAAGTGAGTGTACATATGATGTACCCTATATTGTACTCCCGTATACCACAATGCAATGCGGTCGTGTTTTTTTCAATAGAAGAAGAGAAGGAAGGCCGTTAGGCGCTGCTTCCATACATAAATGTAAAAAAACATAAAGTATCTTTAACACGTTCGTAGCGTAGCTCTTTAAAGTCTTTTAGCGGCTGTAAACAGCTTCAAAATTTGCTACTTATCCTCCAGAGTGCCCGGTTTGTTTACGTGAATTTCGGTGCGTCCACTTCCGTCACAGGAATATCTGGCCCCCCTGCTGACGTTACAATGTTTAGAAAATTTCAATGTAGTGTCCGAAATGTCGTTTGGTCATTCCCTATATAGTCCACTATATCATTTACACTACATAGTAAATAGTGAGTGAGTGAATGAGTGGACGATTTCGAACACAGCTATGGTGTCGGCCAACCTCTTGCTAATGGTTAAATCAACAACGGCGGCACTTCACACAGGAATTTCTCAAGGCTCACATGTTGTGGGCTGGGAGGAAGCCCAAAAACCCCAAAATATGTTAAAAAGCCTTAAAAAAGTGATTTTTTCATAACATGTCCCCTTTAAATGCAGAAAATCCGTATGGAATCAAAGCAAAATCATGTCCAACATATGCCCTCGTTATGTAATTATGATTATGCCCATAAAGTGCATTTGATTATAGGCAGTGCCGTTTCCTACCACTAACACATCTTCAGCTAATTGAAAATGATTTTTAAGGATCTCTTGAAAGTAATAATTTCAATCAAAGTTGCTGAAAGAACATTTTTAAGGGGAAAGATTGAAATTAGAGGATGTAGGGGAGCACTTTACACAAGACAGCGAGAGTGAACATGTGAGTTTGAGGGAGAAAGAGGGCGAGCCTGTTCCCTGCAGTACGCCATATTAATTGAGATAGCTGTTCAGTGTTGATCTGAGTGCTATGCAAAGATGCAACTACTCTCTGTAGGATGTTAAAGCTCCACCATGGATATTTCTTTTAATGGCCTAAATCAGCATATACAATAGTCAGGCATGTTTGCCAATTCTTCCTGCTTGATAGGGTGTCTCATTATTGGAGCTGCTGGGCTTTGCAGGTTGAATAGAAACAGCTAGGTCACCCGCAGAAAAGCCGCATCACGTCCAAGATGGCATTTTTGATTTTAATTGGGGTGTTTATGGCGTCAGCCTCGTGTAGCCTCTCCTTAATTAGTTTAGGGAGAAAGCTGGATGAGGAGTGTTACTTTGATCCCACTGGATTTCAGCTGGTGTTTGTCTACTCTAACAGTATGAGACTTAAAGCATTTTAGTATTCATTATTATATGTTATAAACCATCTTTTTTTCAATTTGGCAAATATCTGCCATCAGTTTGCACACAACCATTGAAGCAGAACAGCAGCTTCTTTAGTTTCCCGTCTTGAGAGTCATGGCTGGCATTCAGCCTTTTCTTCAGCTCAGAGGTGATAATTGAAAACAGGCTGCCAGGTTTTTGGATTTGGTTTTATTGTTTTTTGTCTCTTAAAACAAAAAGATTATGAATTTTTTCAGCGGAAAATCACAATAATCTTATGTTATTAGGCCAGAAATCTTACCATAGAGAACATCTTCAGGAAAATATCTATGGTATGAAAATTAGAATTTAATGTTGATTAGTTATTTTTCATCTCTCAACACTTTGGTTCAAACTACCTTCTACACATTGTGGTCATGAGCAACTGAAGGTGTACATCAACCTTCATTGGAATTTGGACTTACAACAAGAATAAAGCCTCCTGACAAAATTATATATTTTTATGTTTCTAACAGCCTGACTATTGGGATGGTTTTAGGTTTAGTTCAATCTTTATAAAATCTGACTATACTTCTGGTAGATGAACTTAATTATTGGCCTCACCTCTGAATGACCTCCACTTTTGTTAAAATGTTCTGCAGGTGTCCTTGTGTAACACTCAATGTGAATCTAGTGTTTTGCAACTATGTTTATTCTACATTGGAAAAACTATATAAATCAATCAATCTTTAATCAATCTTTAGTTGTATAGCGCCAATTCATAATAAGTGTTATCTCAAGACACTTTACAATAGAGCATAAAGTTCTTCATTTTATGGATACACATATATGCATAGATACAAATATACATATTAAATTACACATATACATATATATATATACAAATATATACATCCAACACCAACATGAATCCATATAGCCAATCATGAATCCCTCCATCATGGCTCAAGAAAAAACCTTCTGTTAAGCAGCAGGAAATCTTGAATGTGGATCCCAGTCTCATGATGAACAGCAAATCCACACCATGCTGTGTTGGTGTGAGGGCAAAGGAAGGGGGGTAAGAGGAGACAAGTGGACTAAAGTAAGAACTAAAGTTAGTGACAGATCCATGAACCATAGACCTATCATCTGATTTCTTAGAGCTTAGCCTCTTGAGATGCTACATCTGGCTTGAGATGTGGCATCCCATTTTCAGAGGGACCTCATGTCTTTGTGGTGATAAAAATACAAAAGTAGATACTATAGATACTACTAATTTTGTAGACCAGGCGCGGATGCGGCGCACTGTCTGTGCCTTGCCAAGAGGGTGTGTCAAGTGCACTTTGCAAGTTTCCTGCAGTGCCAAGAGAGGCGCATCCACGCCTCAGTCCCTGCCCCTCTGCGCAAGTGCCAGAGAGGGAGGAGAAAAGGCTTGAGTGGGTTTAACACAGCCAAGTGCTGTCTTCACCAATCAAATGAATGCCTCTCCTTGCCTTTAAATGCGCTGCGGCCGAGGCGCAGCGACTGATTGGTCTGAATGTCCCCGCCACTGCGGAAAGAGTGTGCTTGGAAAAACCAGGGCCGCTATCCCTTCAGCAACCGCAAGAATGGACTGGCCATCGGGGCGCGCATCGGAGGCCACAAAGCGCGTTACCGTGTGGGCCAGCTCCCGGAACAGATTTAATCTGTTCCTTTGTCATTAATAGGAGTAAAAAATAGAAAGACAGTTTCACAGCAGCTGGCTTATCCAATCATCATGCTTGTGATCCACCTGCATTCCTGGTTTGTCATCTCAGACCCGATATGCTGTATATTCTCCTTGCAATAATGTAGCCTACTTCATCTTTTTAGATCACGTTAAAGTCTTTCCCCCCCTCTTTTCTTTGAATTTAATGAAATGAGAGAAGCCAGATATATACTCAGTATCATATGTTAAGGCTGTTTATTGTTGACTTATAAGATGTGCATCAAACTTCCAGCTGCTGTCAGGTTAAGTTTCCATTATGACAAACAGCTTTAATCTGACATCAGATGTGACGGGACAGTTAATATAGATACAAATGTATATGCTGGTTCAGACTGTTACATTAAATAGTGATTGCTGTGATTGTTTACTGCATTAAGATGTTCCTGACACTCTTGAAACCTGCCTCTGAGGCTTTGTTGACGTGTGCACACATGTGCGCCTGTAACCAAATTACAGCTGCGGAGGGTGCGCTTAGCCTGCGCCGGGAATAGACCAGGTTGGAGATGGCGAGCTTTCAGTGCACCTTCCGCACAGTTTTTTGGCACAAAATTGTCACTGCGCCAACCTGAATCTGTCAGTGCCTCCCCCTGGTGAACCTTTACCTCCCCCTGTAGCGCCGTTACACCCATCTCTGCGCAGACAGAATCTACCAAATTGTCAAATTGGCAGCGCACAACGAAATTAACACTGCGCGTGGTGCGCCGGCTCTGCGCCCCCTGCGCTGCGCCACGAAATTAGGGCCCTATAGAGTATCAACCATGGATAGAGATCATGTTAATATCTACATTAACAGCTATAATGATAATGGGAATGGAATTTTCCTAATGATATGGCCAAATATGTGTCATATCTGCAATTGCAGTTTTTGAAGCTTTGTGACTCCACAGCAGCAGGAAGTCTCCACCAAGGATCCCAGGCCAGATATAAGGCCAGAGCCAGAGACGAGTACAGGAGCAAACAAAAGGGGCAAAGGCAGATGTGGAGAAAAGAAGGTTAAGCCATGAGTTTTTCTCAGGCCATACTTCCTTGGTCATCTCATTTGTAGCAGAAATAAAATACCAATGTGCCAGGTCTTGAGAGTCAAAACACACAGAAAATGCGAATCTGGTTGTTTTTCAAAATAAATCGTCCTACAGACTCTCTCAGTCAGAAAGGTTAATAGAATGGACAATCTATCTCACAGCTTCGACATCAGTGGTGTTAGTCACAGTTTGATGGCTTCAGTGAGTGAGATGTTCACTTCAGTTCTCCTCTTCTTTGTTCAGACCATCAAGGCCACATCCCCCCTTGGAGACCCCAGAGTGACCTACAACCTGGAGGATGGGATGGTCCCAGAAACCAACATGCCGGTTCGCTTCTACTTGACCCCAAACAGAGAAGATGGTTCGGCCTCCATCCTGGTAGCAGAGCCCCTGGACTACGAGACCACCAGAAACTTCATGCTGAGGGTTCGGGCGCAGAACGTTGCAGCTGTACCTCTCGCTGCCTTCACCACGGTTTATGTTAATGTCACAGGTGAGTTCTGTCTGCCTTTACTTGATCAGCGTCTGAAGCTTCCTGATGTATCTGCACTGTGTGGCACATAAAAAAAACTCAGACTCTGTAAAGTCAACCACATTTTAAAATGAGTTGAGTTCTGATTCTGCTTTTGAATTCTGGTTCCAAAACTCTAATTCCAATTTCAATACCAAATGGACAGTGCACTTTAATAAATATTTCCAAAATAAAATCTGCCTGCTGTGCTGTGCATGGTTACAGACACTGAATCAGTCTGATCCAGTTGTTGTGTGAGGTCAGGCCAAAATACATAAAATACATCAAAACATTTTCCAATTAAAATCATATTTATTTTTTTACCCACAAGGAAAATGGAATCTGAATCCACCTTGCACTTGTTTTGGTCCTGTCATGTTGTGTTCCTGTTTTGGGTGGAGGTTGAAAGAATTTATTTAGAAATTGTCTTTGAAGCTGGATTTTGTTTCTGTACTGCTCGGAAAGTTTGTAGATAGTAACGATCTGGTAAACCAAATTATTGTACTGGGTAAGCAATTTTTTTTTCAACGCCTTAGATAGATTTTTACTTTTTATTTTTTCCCCTTTAAAATATTTATTCAGCATTGTTTTTGTTATAATAATGAAATTAAAAAAAATGTTAAAAAATAACAAAATCAACATAACTGTTTAAAATATTTAATAAAAGAAACAAGAGAAGCAAAGAAGTAAAACCAAGAATCAAAATACAAGAAAAAAAATGCTTAAAATACATTAAAAAACAAGCTAAAAGGGTTAAAGGAGAAATATGGTTGTGGTAAAAGAGGAAGACTATATTATTATGATAAGAAATACAAACCAATACCATCCATGGATCCCTTAATTATCTATTCTATCCCTTTCGGGATCATGGGAGGCTGGAGCCTCACCCAGCTGACACTGAGGAGGAGGCGAGTAAACCATCCCCAGCCAATCACAGGGCCATATAGAGAGACAGCCATTCATGATCACATTTAGCCTTGCAGTGCAGATTGATACACCTGATTCTGAAATCATGCATTTCCGTCTTGCCAGCCTTCGTTGTCCAACAGTTTCACTTGGGTAAATGCTTAATGGCCCAATCAGGGAAGAGAGGCGGGAGCAGTGGCTGTGACGACAACAGGAAGTGACTTTACAGGAAGTGTTTGAAAATAATGGCATCTAATGCCAGTTAGCCTGCGGTCATCATGGTTACTCAGTGATTCTTGGCAAAATATTTTCCCCTCAGAATTTTATTTCGTAGGGATTGTCTTTGACGAGGTTCATGTCACATATCAGTGTTAATTGATACATCTGCGTGGTTTAATTTATCGTGAAACAATAGGCTTAAGGTAGTTAAGCTAATGCCTAACAGCCGTAAGCCACGGCAGCTAACAGCCAATAAGGGCAAACAACAGTTAACATACATTAACCGATAGCCATGGCAGCTAACAACAGTTAGCCACTACGGCTAACGGTTAACTGTTGTTTTCCCTCGTTAGCCGTTAGCTGCTACATTAAGCCACTAAGTATGCTACGTCACAGCAGCACTGCTTGATATGGATTGGTCTGTGATGGGGTGAATGATCGTCCAATCACAAGCTGCTGTTGTTTTTCACTTGGCTCCTTCCCAGATACTGTTGGTTAAACATCAATTAAACTTAAATTTGACAACAAAGTCACACACAATTTGACGCTCATGGTAAAAATAGTCACACAAATGTTAATACACATCATATATACAGTATGTGTATTTATGAACAATACATATTTGCGGTCTTATGGGGAATATTTTAGATTTTCTGTTAGAATCAACTTAAAGATGAAATATCGAGTGTTTGCTGTTTAATATCTTCATTTTAAAACTGGCTGTGGTGGATCTTTTAAGGCACAGTGCTGCAGTCCAAGTGTTTGTCCTAAACTTTAAATAAGAGTTTTTGTTTTCTTCACATGAATGAATACTCCTTTTGCTTTTTGAATTTAAAGTAAATGTGTTATAAATAAAGTTTTATGCAGCTCTTTGTTCAGTGACCACACAGCAGTGTGACACCATGAGTCTGAAGCATCCGAAGACAAATCAGCAGTTTAATGATAATTCTTCTGATGCTGAGATAATGGACTGAAATAAAACATTTTTCTTATTTAATTTGCAAAATGGGCCTAATGGACTTTTTCAAGCATAAATAACAATAGAATAAGACCTCAAGAGCATCAGCAGGCGCCATGCTTTATCAAAGAGTGAAAGAGATACTTAGTGTTATCCTTATATATCAGAAAATGCTTTTCCAAAACATTAAAGCCAAATATGTTCACACTTTTAGACATGAATGTCTAGGTTTTTAGTTCCCAAGTATTTTCTTTCAAATAGCTTACTGTATTGCAGACTTTATCCACACCTACACAGTATACCTACATGAACTCTTTCACATATTGTCACAGATATTGTACAATAAGAGAGGCGATGCAGACAGAAAACAGAGAGAAAAATGGAGAAGGAACTTAAAACAATGGTTCCCAGCTGGCGTCCAAGCTGTGACAGTTGTATCTGAGCTGCATTGAAGCGTGTGCTGTAACAATTCAGCTGCTGAGCTGCTTCCACCCCAAAAGATCCTCCACAAATCAGCCACTTGATAACAAAAGAATCAAAGTATTAGGACAGAGCAGAAGGGTGGCTTACATTGTATGGCTCTGCAGCAGCTTCTGTGGCTCTTCTGAAGTTTTCTCAGGTCCCAAAACTAAACGTATAGTTTGCAGAGCTGCGTGCTGAATGTGAGATGAGCTGTTCACTGTAAGGTGAATACCAAAATGCTACAACTCTCCTGAGCAGAAATATTATTATAGACTCACAATCTGGTTCTGTGGTCAGCTGCACAGTTTTGTGTCTGTAACTGAGTCGGATTATCCAATCACAAAGCTATAATTTTAGGCCCAGGCTGGTCCATAGACCTGACAAACTGCACCCAACCAATCATCATAACTCCTGTATTGATGGCTAAAGGCTTGAGCCACACCCATTCACTCTCACATTCACTAACTAATGGTTCTGAGATGTCCATTAGTATACGCTCCCTTACACACCCTTCCTACACATTTATACGCCACTGACGCAGCAGAGGAAGCAACATGGGGTTAAGTGGCTTGTTCAAGGACACATTAACATTTGACAGCCTGAGCTTCCAACCCTCAACCTTCTGGGCGAACTACCAGACTGAGCCTAGATGGAAAAAAGAGGGTCAAGGCTGAACAACACCAATGAAGCAAACTGTAAACAAGCATGCAGTGTGCTCTAGTTTTAAATCTGATAGGTAAGTGGGTTGTTAGTTTGCTGCTGACATTAATGGCACTTCATTGTCAAATATAAACACACATATATACTTCACGTAATATACAAAATAATGTTATCAACTGGGGTAGTTTGGAGCAAAATAGTAGGTCAAGGGGAGGCCACATATCACATGCACATTTTTGCAGTCAGTCAGGCTGACAACTGCTCTGACTTCAGAGGCGGTTGTGTAGTGTTGTGTTACTTAAGGCCAGTCTTGGTCTCGAGACCACATTTTAAATTTCTTGGTCTTGTTTCGGACTCTAGAGCAATTTTACTCGGTCTTGTCTCGGTCTCGGACTGGCCAGACTCCGGATTTTGCACTAAGACCAATCAAAACCAGCACTGATCTGCTGATCTTCAACTTCATTAATAGCCAGGTTTACATGGAGCCTAATATTCCAATTAGAAAAGGGTTAGAAGCCCAAACTGAATAAAAATGCTCCATATAAACACCTCAATCAGAATAAACAGGCCAAATCTGAATGGAATTTCATTCGGTTACAGAGGGGTAGTATATTCCTTTTCCCAAACTGATTAAAAGTAAAATCCTGTCATGTAAACGGTGAATCTGAAAGTTGTCAGGCTGGGTTCTGTCTGCACATGCTCAGTCTGGACGTAAACGAGCAGTGACGTTTACTCACTTGGAAACATGGCGGCTTCCAAATAGAGCACACCGCACTGGTCTGAGAGTTTGATTTTAATACAAACTATAAAAGAACTAAACATTATCGCATGTTTAGACTGTAGGAAAATAAGAAATACTGAACTATTCATTCATTTATTCATTCATTCATTCATTCATTCCTAGTGGCCCTCCGATGGAGGACCTGGTCTCTCCGACAAGCACGATGTTTATCAAAACCACACCGAAATGAGGGGCTGCCCATTGAGGCGTGCTGCCACACACTCCCAGCTTTCGAGTTGTGCCGGGGCACCACGCCCAGACCCACGGTCCAAGTCGGATGGCGCAGGGGAGCCAGAGGTGGGCGTCCACCCTCAAGCCAATGCCCTCCTTCACTCACCCCTGGGCCTGGAGCCCTGATGCCTCTACTCCACGGGGGGATGATGCGGCTGTTAACTTGGGGGGCTACCTGGTTGATCCTGCCAGTTGCATATGCTTGTCTCAAAGATTAAGCCATGCAAGTCTAAGTACACACGGCCGGTACAGTGAAACTGCGAATGGTTCATTAATACTGCACTATTGAATTAAAAAAGTCCACAAAAACTCAGCAAAGCCAGGATAGACCAAAACGTCAAACAAATAAGGAACCGCTGGAAAACTCTGAAGGCTGGCTACTATCAGGCTAAAGAGCACAACCCTTAAATAATTCATTAAAACACCAACTTACCGCCATCTTTGATAAATCATGTAATGATTAAACAGATCTGAGCGTATCACGTGTCTGTAAAACAGCTGTTCTGATTAAATGTTGTCAATCAGAATGATTTTAATCAGAATAAGAAAAGTCTGCATGTAAACCTGTCTAATTTTAGCTAGGAGAAACACTTTGTAAAACAATAAAAAGCTTCAATTCATGTGTTATTTCCCCTGTGATGACTGCAACCTTCCCGGTGTTGTGACTGCAGGACACTCCCCCTTAACTGTTCAACCTTGTTATGGTTTTGAAAATAGATTTTGGTCTTGGTCTTATCTCGGTCTCGGCTCGTCTCGGTCTTGGTCTTGACTTGGTCTTGGTGCACTCTGGTCTTGGGCAAGTCTTGGTCTTGAATAGTGTGGTCCTGAGCACACCACTACAGTTGTGTGACTGGAAACTCCTGATTATATTCAGGTTTCACATTGTATGCCCAGCTTCACTATAGTTTTGTCTTCAATTTTCCACCTATGCCAAATTCTTCCAGGAGTCAAATGAATTATGAATGAATGACGTTAATCAATAGGTGAGTTATTCATAATTACTTTAAATGGAAGAGAGGCCAGCAGAAGATTTCGTCTGACCTAGTGTAAGTGACTCAGGAGGGCAGATCTTGATGGGGAATTAGTTCCTGTAAAAGGCGGGATTTAGCAAAGGATCAGTTCTTCTTTCACTTTGACAACAAATTTTCCTACATTGTGGCTGTTTGTCAGTATGTGTAGTTCAGCATACTTCTGGACTTGTAGACTCATGATCTGAAATTATTCTCAGCCGAAGTTCTGTTCCAATTCAAAGTCAAACAAGTCCTGGAATTAAACCCGGATGTGGACTGGCCCCGCCCCTTTTCCAAAGTTTGCTACGTGATGTAACTTCCTGAAGCTACAATCCCACAATTCAGTTCAAACCAAGCAGCAGGAAACTCGTTGCCAAGTAGAATAATTAATAAGATACTCATTAGTGATAGAGTTGTGTTTGAAACCAGAATACTGAATAAAACTCATCCTTGAAAAATTCTAGATGGACGATGTGGGTGGTTACCAGCAAGGCAATCTGTGGCAAAGTACGCTGCCATTCAAATTGTGGTAGAATCGTTATGCGGACTCCCAGACCACATTCGTGTACCTTAGGGACAAACTTACCAAGTCCAAACTTTCAGAGACAACAAGTTTGAACTTGTGAACTCTGAATTGAGAAACACCTTTTGACTTCTGTGCAGCACGCTGAGGTCTCATATGGTCAGTTACTCAACTAAACAAACTTTCAATGGCAGGAAGACTGTGCTAGACTGTGCAGGAAGGTTATAATACAGCTTAGATGTTGCCTTAAATATTTTGTTGTGTGTGTCAGAACATGGGATGAAATATAAGTGTTTGGGCTGTCAAATGAAAACCTTAGGAATTACATGTCTGACAGCAGTATGGCCCTGCTATCAGTAGGATTGTACAATCTTCCTAAAACAAATAAACACTCTGATCAGGCATTGTTTCTATGCCTGCAGTAACTCAGATTATATCCCCAGCATCCCTGTTAAACGGTGGCGTTTTCTTGCCCCTGACCTCGCCTCTCAGAATTACCCTGCCTACGCCACACGCTCAGAGCTCCTCGCCATTTAATCCCTTTACAGCATGCACACACACTTACACAAACACACAGAAATATTTCACACATTAATCCAGTGAGAAATAATTAATTCAAATAGGCTCTGTCCCACTCCTAACTCCCCTCTCTCTCCCCCTGTCGCTCGCCCCTCCCTCCCTTATCATTCTTAATAGGAAAGCTCTTTGACTCCTCCAGAGGCACAGCAGCAGAGAGAGGCAGGGGGGAGAGTAATGGATTTAAGGCCCCATTTTTAATTCATATTGAGGCATTTTCTCAAGAGAAAGTAGAGGAGATAAAATGACACGTGGAAAGAAAAAATGTTCCTCCATTAAAGTCCCAGCCTGTAATTTTTTATGTCTTAAATCATCAGTGTCCAGGCTTTAGCTTCTGCTTTTCAAGCCAACTTACATTTTTGTGCTTGTCAATCTCTGAGCTTTTGTCATATCCTATCACAGTCTAATTGACAAACATGCCAGTAGGATCACTTTCATTTCTTTGTTTCAGTAAGGCCTGCGGTTCATGTTGACAACTTCCAGGCAAGGTTCTCTGTGGCACAATATTTTCTGCAATGTGAACATTATTAGATCTTCATCCACAGAGTTGCACTTGTTTATCTGTAAAGTCTTGGTTCAACAGCAAAAGTAAAGCATATAAAAAGATCAAAGTTTGTTGCTAAGCAGAAGAGTGGTTTATATGGTCAGGTCGGGTATGGGAGCTCATGTTCGGTTTACACTTCGCATCCAACCATCATTTAACATAAACCCTACTTTATTTGTAGGAGTTTACAGGTCAGAAGTTTGAGGCTGCAGGAATGCAAACCAGTGTTCATTTTTTTGACTATTTCGTCTTAGCAACTTTTTTTCCCCTGATGAAAACTAGACAGTAAAACTAACAAAAATAAGAGCACATGGACAATAACTAAACTTGGGAATACTGACATTTTCATCAGCAAATATGAACTAGATGAAAATATTAGACAGAGACCTAATCCAATCACAGCTACTTTGGTTGTGTTAAAGGTTGGATGAGTTCAGAGGGACATCCAATCACAGCTGCCTTAGCTTGGCGGTGGTGGGATAAGTTGTGGAGCTATCCAATCAGAGCTGCTCTCTTTATGAATTGATGTATTCATGTAGAGCAGGTTCACTGTTTGTTGTCAGTTCTGGTATTGTAACTGAGATGCTCTGCCAGGTAGCCTAAATAAAGGTGATTGCATTTCACACAAAAGTGATTTTTTTTTCCTCTTCATTTAGACATTCAGACTTTACTAACATTCAATAAAGGGTTAGTCGATGTTTCATTTTATCCAAGAGTTGAACATGACTTCAGAAATTCAAGGAAACATGAAAATGCCTTGCCCTTTACACTTCAGATTTAATCGATTAAATGTTGTGAAATTTCATCAACTAAAGCTTGACTAAAATTAAAACAACATAGATGACTAAATCATGCCTAAAACTAGCATATATTTTAGGCAACACTTAAACTACGACAAACCTAAATTGTGCTGTCAAAATGAACACTGGTGCAAACCCTACACCCAAGCTTTCTTCTGGCATCAGTGCTTCAGGAGATCAGCTGGCTTCTCCCCAACTACCAACCCAACCTTCAATCACGGTATGATCAGGACTTGAACCCAGTCCAAGCCCTTAAAGACTGAGTTTACTGCCTCCAAGTCAAATTTCAGAGCTGAAAGTGTCAGCCAGGTAAATCAAGTTTCAAAACCTTAAAATATGCAGACCCGGCATCCTCAGTTTGGCATTTCAAGGAACTCCAGACTCTGCATCTGGGAGAACTAGTGTTAAGTTTAAAGGCTCTTTTAGGCCACAATAACCACATTTCAGGATAACTATTTCCCAATGGACAAAGACAAAGTCCAGATAGTCTCTGTATGGTTCTTATTACAATTATAAACATGACACATAGTTGGCCATTTTATTAGGAACACTCCATTCCCATTATCATTATAGCTGTTCATATAGATATTAGCATGATGTCCATATCCACGATCAATACATCTACAGTATCTATTTTTTTATCACCACATAGTCATGAAGTCCCTCTGAAAATGGGATGTCACATCTCAAGAGGCCTTTAACAAATTTATACTTAACGGAGACAAATATGGTTGGGATGCACTTGTGGTCTGGGCACCCATGAGTTCGTCACTACCATAAATTCTTATTTTCAGTAAGAATATCATTGATTATACTTCTATAAAATGATCACTACAGCTATTCAGACATGAGGACCCTCCTGAAAACCAGATGTAGCATCTCAAGAGGCTAACCTCAAATAAATCAGATGACAGGTCTATGGTTCATGGATCTGTCCCTAACTTTAGTTCTTATTATAGTCCACTTGTCTCCTCTTACCTCCCTTCCTTCGCCCTCACACCAACACAGCATGGTGTGGATTTGCTGTTCATCATGAGACTGGGATCCACATTCAAGATTTCCTGCTGCTTAACAGAAGGTTTTTTCTTGAGCCATGATGGAGGGATTCATGATTGGCTTTATGGATTCATGTTGTTGTTGGATGTATATATGTATATATCTGTATATGTGTATCTTTATATGTATATATGTATCTATGCATATATGTGTATCCATAAAATGAAGAGCTTTATGCTCTATTGTAAAGTGTCTTGAGATAACACTTGTTATGAATTGGCGCTATACAAATAAAGATTGACTCAGTGTTTGATTAAAATAATGAATGAAGATGCCTTCAAGATGTCTGTGTAGGTTCTTGGTCATCCGGGTTATGGTTATAAAATGGTGGTAAAAAAGAAGCTAAACTGGTTCAGATTCTTGAAGACATTTGCTGTCTTCTCCAAAAGGCTTCTTCAGTTCTAAAAGTTGACTGTGGAAGAGCCAGAATACAAAGCCTAAGTCCATCAGTGAAATTCAGATTGTCTGCATGGTCACCAAAGAGTTGTTCATCACTAGCTTTAGCCCATTAGCTTGATGTACCCATTAGCACAGTGCAGAGCAGAGTCTGTTAAATTAGAGCCGTTGACAACATGGCGCCAAGTACGATGAGCTGATTAAACACCACTAAGTTGACCAGGCACTAAGTTAAATGGGAAAGTTGTAGGAGCTCTTAGAAAGCACCTCTGACAAACTAAGAAGTGGACTGTTCTGATTTTTTCTTGTTTTTGGGAGAATTACAAATTGAGCAGTGCTTCAAGAACCATTTTTCACAGCTCTCTGTTCTGTTACAAACTCAAACTTGATTTATAAACTTATACAGTGATATTCAAAGTTAAACCTGAGCCCTTTCTGCGCCCAGTGTGAGTGAATTATTTTCAGTAAATTGTGTTTTTAGCTTGTGTGTTTGACTTTGTGATGTATGTTTGTGATGCATCTTCAGAAACAGAATCAAAGCAGAAACACATTGTTCCACACACTTTAGACATTAGACCAGGTTTTAGATTCAATTTAGTCATTTTCTGCCTCCTCACCATCAGAACACACTTGCTTTGAGCCTCATTTTTAGACATACACACCCCTGGGCACAAATATGATCACACGATCATTTGATATTCAAACAGCATCAGCGCATGGCGCAAAACTGACATCTGTGTCAGAAGGGAATGAGAGAATATACGTAACATCTTTTAAATCCACATTTCCTAAAAGTCCCTGAAAACAAATTGATTTAAAAGAAAACAGTTTAAACACAGAGTTGATGTTGTTTTATAGCTCTCTGTCTGAACAGTACAGACGGCTTCTTTGGCGAGAGTAACCACATTCAGGTGCCTGTGAGAATGCATGAAATGTCACGGACTATGACGGCTCATCAGATGCCAAAACATGGCTTTGCTAATTAAAATGCTTTCATTTCACAAAACAAAACTCTGGAACATTGTTATGCAGGCAATTGATTGATCATTCGTTTTATAATTGTAAGGTAAACAGAGAATAATGGAAAAACTATGTGCCAGGATGTGTTTGGCTCCAACAGGGCTTTGATAGATGAAGCTTTGCTACATTCTGGCAAAAGATAAGATGATTTTTCTTTAATTTCTTGGCTTTTTATATTAATTAAAGCCAGACAAAAAACATGGCAGAGTGTGAATTATCCAGATCAGCTCAAGTGAATATTTGATTATTAAAAGATGGATTTATTTTCTTTCGTATTGGTGTTGCAACAGTTTGAATATTTTCTTTATTTTTTCTCAATTCTGCACTAAATTAATTGTGGTTATCAACCATTTACCATTCAAACTCCATTTCATTTCACCTGAACAGCAAATAGGATGCCTTCCAGCTGCAATCAAACTCAGGTAGGGTGAAAACCCAAAAATGACCCTCAGCAGTATGTGCTGCATTATGACGCATACATGCTTAATATCTTGACAGGTTGGAATAGTGCCAATGGTCTAGCAGTGCTTTATTATAAATATGAACCCTATTATTCCAATGAATATAAGTGGCCTGGTCTTTTTTTTGCTTTTTTGTTAATAAATATGACAGAAAATGCCCTTTGAGTAAATAATTTTGCACATTTTTCAGGTAAAAATAAACCATTTTTGGAAGCATTTGTTATTATTACCTTGTAAATGCTTCAACTTAAACTGTGTGTAATAACAAGAAAGGGAAAAAAAAACAGATTTGAATTAACAACAGGTTCCTCTTTAAAAATAATTCTAAAGCATGTACAACACTTTCGAGAAGACCAGAATCAGAATCAAATCAGATTCTTTGTCAAGTAGGTTTTACACTTACAAGAAATTCTGGTGTTCTTGGTGCAGATACAAAGAGGCGTAAAAAGTTAATTACAATAAAAGCCAAACTCAACCTATTTTATGTAATTGAATATTACTTTATTTTATTTGCATTATTTAACTATTTATGAAACCAATAAAAGACAAACTATGATCAAAAAGATGATGACAAAAAAAAGAACTCCAGAATGATACTCATGCCATTATTTACAAAATGTTCACATTATTCACATAAAATATTCTGATAAACCACTGATAATCAATCCTCTTTCTGTTCTCCAGCTCAGTTATCTTACATCCCCGTACCTCTCCAGACTTTACTGTAATGTATTTGTCGATCAGTGGAAAGCTCTGCTTCACAACTTTCAGAATCCGTTGGAATTATTTGGATAGCAGTTACAGAAGATTGAGTCATGCATGTCTTTTTCTGTCACCAGCGACAGCTTTGTTTGTGGAAAAAGCTTAAAAAATCTTTTAGGCAATTTTATAAAATCCACCTGGACATAATTTTACAACCAAAAAAGAGGGCATGTTCAGGCATGCTCACTTTATGAAGGTTAAACTATTAAGGCTCATTTATGCTCGTCATACTCATGTTTCAAACGATGGTTCGTTGCGCACATGCTCATGGATGCACATGCATCCACCAGGGGGCACAAATCTGTCTCTCACTGACCTCCACTTCTCCTTTGCATCCAACGAGCTAGCATTTAGCTCCCTCCCGATCTCCTCCCAGCTGTTTTGGAGTTTGATTTTGTCGTGGTGTCCCAGACAAGTAACATCATATGTTTGTGATTTTGCACCAGCACACACAACTTTTCTTTGAAGAGCCCCGACATATTCTTCTTCGTTTCTCCAGACAGAGATGAGTATCAGAGTGACAACACAACAGCCCCCACAGTTTGCGGTGCTACCCCACAGTTTTCGTTCCGTGAGAAATTAATTGCCAGAACAGAGCTCTATGAAGTGCGTAGGACACGCTGAGATAGCACGGAGCATAAATGAGTAACAAAAGAGACAATCACCGAAATAAAAAATAAAGCATAAATTCAAAGTGTAACAAAATTCGAAATTACAAAATTTCAAATAAAAAAATGGAAATAAATAAATTCAAATTAGAAATAAATAAAAAGCAAACACTAAAATTCAGAATAGAGGAGAAAAAACGAGAATGTCAATCAAAGACGTCAAACAAATTTCAAATATGATGTGAAACAGACAATGTCAAATAAATTGAGTTGACAGAGAACGATCATATTTGAAGATCAGAGGACAACAAAACAATATGAAATATAGGCTAATATTAGATTTTATGTTTGTATTTGCACTGTAGTCTAAATAAGGAGAAAAACTACAATTTTGTTTTTTTTTTAAAGGGCACTTATTTTGTACTGATGCAGCAATATTTTTTGTATGTCTGCATTAGGAAAAAAAAGGAAGAAATTGTGATTTTTGCACAGCTTCCTACTGTTGGGGATTTTCTATAATCTTTATTTTGTATCATGAGTATTTCGTATTATGAGCCCTGTTTCGTATTTTGTATTGTTTTGTGAGTTGACCATCTCATTACACCCCCATATTCTATCAATGTAAACACTTTGTTTACACAATAAACAATCGGTGTAAGCTGAATAAGTACTTTGTAGATTCACTTTCATTTGACCCTTCTTGTTTTTCTTTTGACTTTGGAAAATGCTGATTTGGGTCAGTTCAAGAATGAATGATGAGTGCCACAGACTATAGACTTACACACATTAGCTGCTGGTATCTTCTGACCCTGAAACATCCCTAAGTGTTTTTCAGTCACACCGGTATTTCACCAAACATGGCAACATAAGCCCAAAAATGGATGTTCTCATATTCTCCCATTTCCTTTGAGGTTTCTGATATTTATCATATGGCTGAGTCTCCATCAGCAGATAGTTTAGCTGTGTGTTCTCTGTGTTCAAGTCTCCTCATCTATCTAAAACATCGGCTGTCATAATCTTTGGAAAGATCACCAGATTATCTCTCTGGACAGAAGTCGTAGTAAAGTGCAACCAAGCTTTGTTTCAGAGAAGGCTGTGGCTGTGTCCGAAATGAGATACTAACGTCCTACTCATACTAAGTGTGACGTCAAAATGAGTATGTAGTGCGTTCACATTCGAAAGTATGAAAAGATTGAGTGTGCGAGAAATACCCGGATGCATACTATATTGGAAAAAAAAAAAGTATACGAGGTGGGCATACTAGTCACACTCAAACACCCCATAATGCATTGTGAGCCCCATAATGCATTGCGCCATGCAAGACCGACCGGCATTCAGCTAAAAATCGGCCACTAGCAAACTTCTCGTTTTCAAAATAAAAGCATCTTTTATTATCTCCTTTTAGTTCTTTAACGCTTTTGTAAATTGGCTCTTGTTTTGGAGCTGACCGAAAGTTTCTTCGATAGCATAATGGTGCGCATAACGGAATGTCCTAAATGCTGAAATGAAATTTGTATCAGTGAGTTTTCTGGCTCAAATGACCACATTTTGGTATTCCAGGTGGTGACTTTCTCTCCTAAAATGCTCTCTGAACTTTCAAATGTGGTGAATCAACAGAGATATTTGATAGCCTGGTGTGCTTCTGATTTTTTTCGTCGGAGGTTTGAAATGCATCATGGGAAACTTAGTAGTATACTACAGTGTGAACGGTTGGCATCCTAATCATACTTATAGTATGTAGTATAAAGTATATACACATGAGTATGTAGTATGTTAGTATGCCATTTCGGACACAGCCTGTGTGCAGCGAGAGTTATCTTCACTAAGACGGGTGGAGATTTAAACATGGCGGGTTATGTGTTGTTTTGCTGTCGCACAGGAAGTGACGTCTCCTTCGACTAATCAACTGACTGCAGTGTTTCTAGCTCCACCTTCTGGGGTCGGATCGGTATGCTTGGCACCCCAACAGAAGGGTCCCAAAAAGTAGAACAGTACGGTTCACTTATAATATCACACCGCAAGCAACCCAGCTACCAAGAACGCATCGCCCACCAACGTATTGTCGCACAACCATAAATACCTCATTTTGGTCATCATTGCCATCAGCCGTCGCTCGGTGACGTCACTTCCGCTCGAGTTTCACCGCGATCATATCATATACCATATAATAGTATGTACATTGTATAAGTGTGCACACGCCGCTGATTGGCTGTTGCCAAAAGCCTCACACGCCATCGCCTGAAAAGCTCAACTTTTTTTAACTTTGACATTGCGCGATGTGTGAAGTGATCCCCCTGTACGCGGCAAATGCATCGCGGGAGGGTTAGCCCTGTCCCATCATGGCTGTACATTTACTTTGCATGGAGAGTGATCGCTGAGGTAGCCCAAGTAGAGTGCGGCGTGTAAGCACCTTTAGGGGTCTGGTCCCGGTTTTAGGTTATGGAAATGCCGCGAAAAGCGAGCCATACCGAGACGAACCGAACCGAACCCTTTGGTGGAAATGGGGCTTTAGATTCTCTGTCATTGAGACCTTCACTTCCTTCACATCCTTGCAAAGAAGTGACAGAGGGATGGAAGGAGGCACAACTACCAAATGATAGAGATTAATAAGTGATACTTAAAGGAGAAAATCCATCTGATTAGATTAAAAATAAAACAAATAAAACATGGTGACCCCCCTTCACTCTGAACGGAATGTGACCGGCGTAAAAGGCGTTAAGTATGTATGACTAGGAGCTAGGACAAGGTTCAGATAAAGGTCCATCAGAGGAGACGTGACTCGGAGAGACAGAAACTGGATTTGATGTTGAAAAATTCAATATGAACTTTCTTTGACTGCCACTGTTGTTCTAGACATGCTTAAGTAGAATTTAAATCCATGTTTTCATGTGAAAATAGTAGTTACCAGTGATTTTCTGCAACTTCTCCTTGGCTATGTCATATTAAATTAATTTGATTAAATAAGTTTGCATTATTACATAACTGACACATCATTTGCACGTCTGACTTAAAGTTTTCTTGTTTACTGCTGTATAAATGTCTTTACTGGACTGTTGAGGTAGAAAATGTTTGGATAAGTAAGTGTTGTTTTCCATACTGCAATGACAGTCATTATACAAATCTTTAGTTGTTACTCTTAAATTATCTGCATAAACAGGCTAATTAGGGTAAACTTTTGTTTCCAAACTGAGCAGAGTGAATAGAAGTAGAAATAATGGGTTGTGCAGCGGTAATTCTTCGGAGTTTGTCCATCAATTAACTGTTTTATTCATAACTACACTGTAGATGAGTAAGAATGGTAAACAGTGGATTTCCTGCAGGCTCACTGGGCTGTCCAAGCATCCCATCAATCATTCTGGTGTTACCAGAAAAAGATTTTCCAAAATTAAAAGACCTTGGGTGCATCTCCGACACACTCCTTCTCCTCTCTTTGTTTCAGATGTAAATGACAACGTCCCATTTTTCACCTCCTCCATCTACGAGGCCTCCGTCACTGAAGGGGCAGAATCAGGAACTTTGGTTTTCCAGGTTTCAGCCAACGACCTCGACCTGGGCCTAAATGGAAAGGTAAAAGACAAACTTATGAAGGCAAACACAGTCTGCAGAGTCTGTAGTCAACAATCATTTACCTCAAATGCAGACGGACAAGCATTAAGCAAATCCATTTCAGAGGGCTCTACGTGGCCACTCAGTGCTTGAACTAAAGTAGCCTTTCGGCTGGAATAACTGCTCCTTTTTAAGTTTTGACTGCATTTTGATGAAACCACAGAGCCTTTCTCTTGCTTCTCTGCCCTGTGATTTCTGAGTCTTAAAGGGGACAGTTTGACACACACACACACACGAACACACTAAAGCCTTTCAACACTTGCAGCAAGATCTTGAAATTGACCTGAAATTACCTTGTTAGCTGCATGTGTGAACCCAAAAAGCAAGATTTTTAACCCTGAAATTTCCCTGCTGCCCCTTGGTTGCACATGTAATAAGGACAAATGAAACTACAATAATTTTGTTTCGTGCAATGCACAAAACATCGCAGAGCATTTAGTAAATCTTTATATCTTAAATTCCTGTCAAACAGGGAGAGGGATCAAATGCAAGAAGATTTTATGCCAGATTTTTGTCCAAATCCCACCAAATCCGAGGCATGGTGGAGTGTTTTGATTACTGTAAAATGAAAAATTCGTTTAGTTAGCTCTAAACGAATGATTAAACATGTAGTCCATTAAATCTACACATGCTTAGTAGCACTCATTTTTCTGTTCTTTAATCACAAGATGACCACAGTGAGATATATTGACAAGAAAAATGTGAGGAAAGTGTCCCACCAAAATATTTTATGATAAATGAATAAAGAGATAATTTTTTTTATAATTCCTGTATATTTGGCCTCATTGAAATGCAAATTTAGGTGACGGGTACATTACTGATCAGTTGATATAGTTTTAGCCACCTACTAAGTTATTTTTGTTCTTTCTGAAAGGCTAAAAGTTTTTTTCAGTTCTTAATAGTGTGTCTATATATATAATTATAAAGTACTAAAGCTTGAAAATGTATTATTATATCTCTGAAAATGATAATATTTTCATGTTCAGCCTTTTAAGTGTTAATAGTCAAATCATGAGAAACTTTAAAGACTTGTGGCTGCCACCCACAGACTTGAGACTTTGCTTGGACTTGCACCAAGTCACTTGTGAGGTGATAACTTCTAAATTCTGTTGAGAAGATTTGAGATATGTTCCTCACAGACTGTAAACTGACAAAAGTACTAACACAGGTAAAAGCATCACTTCCCTTACATAAATTAGATTTTTTTATATTCTATAAAGACTGAAATATGTTTTGTTTTTTGCAAAACATGAGAGGAGGTTGCAGGTGGTGCTGTTGCCCCAGCTCCATACCTTTGCCTCTTCTCATTGTGCGAGCACAGTTTTTTTCCCAGGTGCTCTGGTTTCATCCCCAAAATATATAATCCAGGACAGATTGGTAATCCAGCGCTTCAGTGACTTTAACATAAAGATAGAAGGACAAGTTTTTCTGTGGGTGGTTTAGCCCAATTCAAAACAACTCTACAGAAATATTTAAATTTGTATTTCTTTTTCAACTTAACTGGGACAAAACAACCAATCTGTTGGTGTAAAATACACCTCAGATCACCACAAACAGCACATTAAGTCAAGTCTCCAAACTGTGTCTCTATAAATAGACTATATTTTGCTTTTTAGTTTCATATGTCCTGTAATGTCTCTTCTGCATGATAGAGTGTTGACATGAACAAGAAACAATTTGAATGTAAGATATCAGCAGCTGACTAAAATGCCCTTCCCCCACAACCTCCCACTGTTATGTCCTAACATTATTTTGTCATCGGTTAAATCCCACTGGCTCAAAGTAGCAACACCAGTGCAGAGTCTTATAATGAATGCAGAGTTGTTGGCAACATGACCCCGAGCAGAGCTGAACCGACCAGTTACCAAAGAGTTGACATCTTCACTAAGATGGCCCTTTTCCACTAGCACACCTTGGCTCTACTCTACTCGGCCCTACTCGATTAGCAGTGTGTTTCCACTAGCCTGGTACCTCCTAAAACAAGCTAGTTTTAGTACCTACCCCGCTCTGGTTCCAAGCGAGCTGAGTTGATACTAAAAGATGACATCACCGACTGCCAGCTACTGATTGGTCATACAATGTCGTCATTGATGAGTCATGAGCGCCACGACCTAGCATGCTAGTGGTAGCTACCATTAGCTTACCCTCATACATCTTTTCTTTGCAGCTGGATTGCTCTCGTCCTCGGCTTCATTCTGTTGTATAGCTTCCAAAACTCTCCGGTGCTTCTCAAGGGGTATTTCTTCTTCTGCTTTCCTTTTTTACTTGGTTTGAGACAAAAGGCCACAGAATGTTGTGTTGCGCTCAAAACGACATTGACGCAGTGCCGCTTAGCTGATTACAGCAACACTGCACCCCGTTGGGCAGGCGACTGGGGCTAATGGAAAAGCAGCACAAGGCGAGTAGAGTAGAGCCGGGTAGAGTCGAATTGAGTAGAATAGGGCTAATGGAAAAGGGCCAAGAGTGGACTGGACCCATTTAGGGAAGGTGGCCTTAAAGAGACAGGAGTTCTGATGGAGTGAGAGAGAATACAGGACTATCAGGGGTACCCAGTAGGTCTTTATGACAACAAGAAGACTCATGAATATTGTGAACTTTCCTTAGCATCATCAAAATGAAGATGGGAACCTGATTTTAGACAGAGTAAAGCATGTTTTTATTCACTGTTGTAACTCCTGATCCTCCATATGACGTCTGTCTGTTTTAACCCCCACTCCACAGATCTCCTACTCCCTGTTGGAGGATCGCAGTGGGGACCACCAGTATTTTCGCATCGATCCAGAGCTGGGATTTATCTATACACAGACTGTGTTCGACCGAGAGACCAAGAGCTCTTACCTGTTGGAGGTTCAGTCTGTGGACGGGAGAGAGTCAGCGCGGCCAGGAAAACATGGGCAGCCCAACTCTGGTGAGAAACTTCTGTTAGATAGAGGAAGATAACTGATGAGATTTATTTCAACAATCATACAAAAGCAGTAAAAGAAAAAAAAAATAGAATAAATAAAAAATGAAATTACGTCAGGACTCATAGCACCAACACTCACATTTTTAATGAAAATACAACTTAAAATTAACTACCATATGAATCTATCAATAAAGAGAAATAGAAATGAATAGTTAAGATTAAATGTAAATGGGTTTATAAATAAATAAATGAATAATAAATAACAAATGAAAAGACAAAAAGGAAACATCCATCATCTATAATGCCTATCTCTGTGGAGATACTCTCTGTATCAGTCTCCAGCCAATCACAGGGTCACATATAGAGACAGACAACCAATCACGCTCACACTCACACCTGGAAGAAATCTGGAGTCGCTATTTAAATGACTAAGCATGTTTTTTTTTTAACTGTGGGAGGATGCCGAGGGTACAGACATGTGCAGGGAGAACGTGCAAACTCCATAAGGAAAGGCCCCGACCAACAAGGGGTTTAAACCAGCAACCTTCTTACTGTAAGGCATGTGCATCACCTGGAACAAGAGAAAAAAGCAAACACAAAAGTTAATAAAAGGAGTGACTATAGGGTAAAATATACAAAAATGACTAATAAAAAAATATGAAAACAGTTTTTTTTTTTAAATAAGTCAGCAAAGTCTTTTTTTTTTTTTTTTTTCAAAACAAATGTTAAATGTTAGTTAAATGTACAGGAAGGTGGAATCTCCTGCCAGGCATTGCTGCCGGTCCGACCTCCTCTGGTGCCCATGGGTTAGCTGCAGGGTAACCAGCCAGGAACCACAACGTTCCTCAACGTTCCGCTCCTTTAATCTTGGTACCAATGACATCCACAGCCTCAGCAACAACATTCACAGCTTCACCAACTACTAGCACAGCCTAACCAACAACTAGCACAGCTTAACCAACTACTAGCACAGCCTCACCAACTGCTAGCACAGCTTCACCAACTACTAGCACAGCCTAACCAACAACAAGCACAGCCTCACCCACTACTAGCACAGCCTCACCAACTACTAGCACAGCTTAACCAACAACAAGCACAGCCTAACCAACTACAAGCACAGCCTAACCAACAACAAGCACAGCCTAACCAACTACAAGCACAGCCAAACCAACAACAAGCACAGCCTCACCAACTACTAGCACAGCCTCACCAAATAGTAGGACAGCTCCACCAACTACAAGCACAGCTTCACCAACTACAAGCACAGCTTCACCAACTACTAGCACAGCTTCACCAACTACTAGAACAGCTTCACCAACTACAAGCACAGCTTCACCAACTACTAGCACAGCTTCACCAACAACATCCACAGCCTCACCAACTACAAGCACAGCTTCACCAACTACTAGCACAGCTTCACCAACGACATCCACAGCCTCACCAACTACTAGCACAGCTTAACCAACTACTAGCACAGCTTCACCAACGACATCCACAGCCTCACCAACTACTAGCACAGCTTCACCAACTACTCACCAACTACTAGCACAGCCTCACCAACTACTAGCACAGCCTCACCAACTACGAGCACAGCCTCACCAACAACATAAAACAATCATGAAAAAATACACCTATACTATGATATACACTTAATGTATCGAATGATTGATTTGTTTTTATATCAAATTCATATTTCATAACAAATAAATCGATCATCAACAAACCAGTGAAGCTAAAACATTGAGATACACACTCAACAGTGTCTGCTCTAACAAGACATTATAAACTTTGTCAGAGATTATGGTTCACACTGACATGATAGTATCACACAGCACACTCCTGCACATACATATCATGAGACTGATATCCCAAAGCTGCTCTATTGGATTAAGATCTGGGGACTGTGGCCATTGGAGTACAGTAAGCTCACTGTAATGTTAAAGAGACTAATTTGAATTGATCTGAGCTTTGTGATGTGGCTGGAAGTCTTAATCAGAAGATGGTGCACTGTGGTCATAACAGGATGGACATGATCAGCAACAATAGACTTTAGCATTAGGAAAATGCTCTGTGGTACCAAAGTGTGATATCGCCACAATTACATCCCTACCATCAGCCTGAGCTCCACCATCAGGATGGATCCATGCTTTTATGAATGCAGCTTGCCTCTACTATGACAATATTCCTTAATGCACTGAGTTGATGCCATGTGGTTGACTGATGGGCTATTCATGGTAATGACAGGTGTTCCCAGTAAAGGCACTGTTGCTGCCATCTTACACATCAAAAATATGACAAGCACAGACAGAGCTGCAAACAGCTTCTTTTAAATCTCCAAATCTTAATCTGAGGCAGCAAAGATCTGCTTTCTGATGTTTTTTTGTCTGTTTTCAACATCTGCTCCTCTCTCTCTGCTCTGAAAGACCAAAGGCCATTTTTCCTCTTTAGGCTTGTCTCCCTCTCTGCCTCTTCCGCCCATTTCTGTCTCATTTGCTGCCAGATGAAAAGCATACATGCTTCGACAGTAGAGCCGACAGAGAGAGGAGCAGATGTGGAGGCAGACGGATGAATGGATGGAGAGAGGTGTTGAAGAAGAAGGCAGAAAACTCAGGATTCTTTTCAATAAACATGACCATAGATTATAAACAAACCTTCTCCGTAGGTTTGTCTCAACATGACATTTGAGGTAAAATAAGTATAAGCTGAAGATTCCTCGGATTTAAGAGGGAAGAGAAAGAGCCCAAAGAAAGTGTTTGGGGAGGGCAGAACCTATCAGTGGCACATCTGTCTCTTGATTGGATGATCATTCCATCAATCACATTTATTATGTGCCAATCAGAAAATGTAGTGCACTACAGCCCCTTTATAAAACAAACTCTGGTCAAAACATGTCAGAAGTGGAGGGAAATATCCTTACTATGGAGAAATTTGTGGTAACGTTATTTGTTTTTCATTTAAAAAATAAATGTGGTCCAGGTCTGATTAACCCTGTCATGCATGAATTATTAAAAAGAATATATTTTTTAAAAATAGTTTCAAATATATACAAATATAATATTTTTAAATAGGTTCAAAGTTTTGGCCATTTTTTTTTTTTAAAGTTGTATTTTCTACTGCAGGATATGAATAGTAATAAATCGGGAACTTAACATAGCTCCACAAACACATACTGTATCTTCTGCAAACATTGATTGAGACTAAATGAAATCAAGGGCAAAGTCTGAAAAGTATTTGGTATTGCTATTTAATTAAACTATTACCTTGTGAATTTCATCACTATTTAAAAAAAAAAAAAAAGCTGTTAGCATCTATGCTAGTCTCTGTACAAGTGGTTACTTCCCGCCATTGTCTCACATGTAGCTCTCACTTCTTGAACTGAAGGACACTAATTGGGCCGTCCCACTTTGGGCGACTCACAATCATTGTAGATTGGAGCTGTGCAAGGTTACATTTAAATGATTATTAAAGCACATGGCTGATCTACCTGTCACATGGCACCAACGTAATGCATTTAGACCTGGTCAAGACTACCTGTGTTACATTACATGACACTGAACCAGGACACTGCGAGACACACACCAGTTTGAAGACTTAAAAGGGTTAAATCAGTTTACCAGAAAAGGGGTCGATACACGGTAGAACAGTCAGATCAGGCAAAAGTGCCCAGAAAAGCAAGAGTCAAAAATCTAGGTCAACACAAGGCTATGGTAACAACATCAAGACAAGACCAGAGGGAATGCTGGAACAAGACTGAGGTTTAACGAACAGGCACAGGACAAAGGGAAGCATGAAGTTCAGTACATGAGGTGATAGGGGGTGATTTGACACAGCTGATGTTATGAGACCGAGACAGAGAGCAAAACCTACAGAAACAAGCAACAGTTAGGGATTTCAAAATAAAACAGGAAGCACGAGACAAACATGAAGCACGGAAACAAAAAGAGTAACTCAGCTAACACAAAAGTGGGATCATGAAGACATGCTCATGTAAAGCATTTTCAGTGACTTCAAAAGTGACATGGTTGTTGGTGAAGCTGACTTTTACACACAACCAAATGGATTTACAGAGAATGGTCAGAAAAAGAAAAACATATCCAGTGGGGAAAAGTCTTAAATATCAGTGTAAAAGTGCCTTGTAGATGTCAGAGGTCAAAAGGGAATGGTCAGAACTTGAATGGGTCTTCTGTCTGAGCCAAAACAGCACCACAGTAAGCAGTTGTTTTCTTTCTTTTCTCGTTGTCCTGCTGAAGTTAAGAGAGAAACTAAATGTACATTAAAAATTGAGCAAGATAAGCAAGAGCAATTCTTTTTAGTTTATAAAACAAAAACAAATTGTGTTTTGTTTTCTAAAAATTGTGTTTAATGCCAGCAATTTTAAGTTTTCATTAATACTTTGAACAGGAGCCCAGTCATAACAATAAGATGCAAAAGGCCATTTCTGAACCGACAAGTTGAAACTTTAAAACAGGCAGGCCACGGCAGCATCTTACCTCTCCTGTAAGCTCAGAACAGACAACTTAGGCCATAGTTGACAAGCCTACCCAAATTTTAATGATAAACTTTTGAGAAAAAACTTCCCTGTTCTGGAGCAGAAGTGTGTTCCCTGCAGCGTATCGCACCAGCATGCAGCTGGTGGCCCAAATCGCTCATAAAAAGCAGACCTGGCAACTGTGACGCCTGCTTAGTTGTTCATGCGCCACATGCGTGAGTGTGTTTGGGGTTGTGCTGGGTTGATTCCTGTGGCGTGATAACCAGGAAACGGGGTGAGGAAAGGACAAACTACCTACCACACTCATGTCTGCTTTGTCGAGGCAGCTGAGTGATAATCATGTGGGATTCACACAAGCAGAAGAACTCAAAGTCACTTTAATGAGCCGACTTGGCAACACAATAACTGTTGTCTTAGTCTGTGCTCAGCCTGCTCCCTCACGCTTTCTGCTTCCTACACGGCTGTAGTAGTGACCTTTGTTCTAGTAGATGTACAATAGTCAAACACTGAAATCAGGCACATTTTCAGGGACAGCTTTAACTGGGGACAGGTCATCCAAAATAGGGACTTTCGCTGAGAATCTGAGACAACTGGTCACCATACTGTTGGCGCTAATGTTAGCAGCTAACTAGCCAATTAGCTTAAGGAGACGACTGTCTCCCTATGTCAGAAATTGAATCAGCCACGATGCACTTCTGCCTTGCAGATTTTGCACATTCTTCTCTTTTGTTTTGGTAAAATGCCTCCAAACTTTCGAGCTCCATTGCCGTTAGCCATGATACTGTTTGGGTAACTCTTCTGTTGACATCACGGCTGACCCAGATTACCACGACTGCACATGTGTCAAGGACAGAAAGGCAGACAAGGCAGCAAAAGGTACAGCAGCAGTTTTGAGAGAAAACAACGCTTAGAAAACAAACGACTAGTCAGCTAATTGTGGCAGCCCTACTGATGACACCTACCAGCAACATTATTACAATACATTTGTAGGTGTTTGCGTGCAATGAAGATCTTGCGTGCAAAGACGTGCGACATAAAAAAAAGCATTGGGGTGCTGGTTTGGCAGAGTGGTTAGCAGCCAAGCACGTCCTATATATGCTTCTGCTGGCCTGGTCCAATTCCAGCCTGAAGCCCATTTGTCGAACGTCCTTTCCTGCTCCCTCTCCCTCTCTTTGACAAGCCCGTCCACTGTCACTCTCTAGGAATACAGACATAAAAAGGTCATAAAATGTACTTAAAAAAAAAACATTTATTGGGGCTACAGTTGCGTTGGTGAATGGGAAATGATAGACAGTGAGGGCCAAACAAAATATATAGAATCAATCAAGTCATCAATTACAGGAATAATCATGCATTTATTACTCCATAGTGGGCATGATGCTTGAGCAAAAGTGTGTAAAAACTTAGCCTTAAAGACAGTAAATTATTGATTTAAAAAAAAAGAATATACCTGGATGAAAATCCAATTAACTGAATGAATGTAGCCTATTTAATAACATCCATTAGTATCCAAAGAATAAGCACTTTTAATGTATATTTACAGATTAAGAGACTTGTTCCAAGCTCTGAATGGTTTTATAAAAGTTTAACCCGATAACATTTCAAAGTAAAGTCAGATATGACATGTTTATGCTTAATTAAGTAATCTGCTAGCTTATTAAATATTGAATTGAATACAAATCTCTTCAAGGACATACATAATTGTTGTTTTATTGAATTTTGCACAACTCCTGTCATGTTGCAGATACCATGATGTCAAGTGATCCTAAAACAAACCTGCAGCTCTTCACAGGCAGTACAGCTAACATGCTAATTACAAACTTCGAGTGCTGATGGATGAGTGAGTTCCTCAGAGGGAGGGAGCATTTGTAGGCTGAGAGGGAGGTTGTTAGATCTGTTCGTCCTCGGTCTGTTCTGGTCCTACCTCCCACTGAGCCTATACTCTTGGAGCACCTTGACATCTGCCTCTTGTTTGATGTTAGCCAGAGGAGCTGTCTTAGTTTTCAATCTGTGCTATGAACTATACCCAATGTCTGACCCTGACTATAATATTTTATCCTCTCTTGAACTGTGTATTGGAAACTGTATTGTATAACAGAGGAGGTGTGTTTGTTTGCTGATGCCTCCAGGGTGGTTTCACTACAGCTAGCAGGTCCATGCTGCAGGAAAAGAAGCAGCTGGATTTAACCCTCTGCTGTCACGAAACTCTTTTTTTAATCAATCCATCAAACTTAATTGCGCAGCACTTTTCATGCAAGCATATTGTTCCTTCTCATCAGAGGGGCTGACCAATAGGATCACTGAGCATTCTGCACACAGAAAGTCACGAGCATAAGCACACAAAACAGCAAAGCAAAGGAGGGAAGACACTGTTGCTTCAAAATTTAACTTAGGCTACACATTCAGCCACTTTAACCCCCCCTCCCTAGCTGCCTGCCAACTTCCAGACAGTTACCAGCCATATTGTCAGCCACTCTTCATTAATTGTACTGTCTACACTGCACTGAGCTTGTAACAGTTTGTGAAGTGGACTTAGACTGCCAACAAATCAATGGTTGGACAGCGTGTGGTAGTAGGGATGTAACAATTACCGGTAAAATGGTAAACATGTTCATTTCAATGGTAAACAAGCATTAAAATTTCCCACAGTAATTATTACCGTGTCTTATTAAAATTACCGTTAAACTGTGTTTGATCACCACACTGTGTCAATAACTTACAGTGATGCTGCTCTTTGCCTGGAAAAGCTGAAACGATGTGTGTCTGCTCCTCGATGTAGCAGCTGTCTTTCACAGACAGAGGCAATGTTTAGTCTCTGAAAGTCCAGCAACTGGAGCCTCGCTCAGACTCTTACAGGTTTTCCCACTTGAAACAGGCAAAGTCTAAAGTCTGGTCCAAGTTTGGATTTTATGTAGCCTTGCAGAGCAGACAGACCTGCCTGATTCTGAAATCCTGCAGGTCCGTCTCGCCAGCCTCCGTTGTCCAATGAATTCACTCGGCTGAATTCTTAACAGCCCAATCAGGGAAGAGAGGCGGGAGCAGCAGAATGCGGACGTGACGACAACCGGAAGTTGAGAACCAGAAGTTGAGAACGGACATGCCGATTAACCTATTGTCCCCAGGGCTACTAGGTGAAACTTGGCGAAATCTGCCCTCCTTAGAAGTTTACTTGTGGGGATTGTCTTTGACGAGGTTCATGTCATATATAAGTGTTAAATGAAAAATGAATCATCTGTGTGGTACAATTTAGTGTAAGACGATAGTATAAAGCCGCTAGCTGTTAGCCGCTAAGTTACCGGCTAACGTCATTAACTGTTGTTAACTGTGAGCGGCTAACGGTCATTAACTGCTGCTAGATGTTAGCGGCTAAGTTAGCCGCTATGGCTAATGTCCATGAACATGTTTTTGACTGTTGTTAGCCATCAGCCGCTACATTAGCCGCTATGTATGCTTCACTATAGGAGGCAACCCTGATGTGGATTGGTCTGTGAACTATAGTTAAAGTCACCAACATTAATTTATGTTCAAATGGCCCTCCATAGGTAGTTACTGGTACGATAAGAGGAAGAAGCCCTGATGCTGCTGACTTTTTGTTTTAGTGCATGATAATGTTTTATGAATCACGTGACAAGGACACGTCAAACAAAGTAAGGGACATACAAGACTCAATAAAGCATGGTTTTGGCTTTATAAGTACCAGTGAATATCTGTTTAAGGCGCATAGATGGCAGGTGTAGAAGAATTTAAAAGAACAAAAAAGAAAAAAAGTTTAAAAGACAGAATACATTCAGGTAAATAAGTTTAGTGGGTGAAGTATGTTTGGGAAACACGGATTCCCCAAGTAGCTTAGCTGCCTAAATGTCTGATGGTGAAGGCCGTCAAGGCACGAAATTGACCATTATATGCCAAAACTTATCCTCGATGACTTAAGAAGGAAATGCTGAAACAGGTTGACACAGTTTAATCAGAAGACAGAATAAACCAAGAGTTCTTTGACAGCTTGTGAGTGAAGAAGAAGAAATAATGCTATTTTTGTTTCCTTCTTCTGTGTTATATCATTATATCCTTTTCCATCTGCCTGTGAGCCAACACGCTGCTGGAAAGTGACTAAATGTTTGTTTCCAGAGAGACGGACAGATGTTGGTGTTCATGTTGACAGAATAAGAACAACCGCATGTTTCTAATGGCTTCTTCTGTCTCTCCCACACTCTCCCTCCATCTCCCTCTTATCTTATTATTTTCAGACACAGCATATGTTCGAGTTTTCATCAGCGATGTGAACGATAACAAGCCGGCGTTCGCACAGGCATCCTATGAAGTCGACGTGGATGAGGATGCGGACGTGGGCTTTGCTATTCTCACCGTCAGCGCCATTGATGGGGACGAAGGTGGGTGGCACGGATGAAGGAGTATGCAGATGCGAGCCTGTGTGTGTTTGTGATGCAAATACAAGGCTGAAAGTGTGGGAGAGCGGGTGCTTAAAATCCATAATTGAGCACCCTTACACACACATCACAAGGCGTCCCTCCTCCTCCACTCCAGGAAAACTTCGACTGCTTTGTCTGACCCCTTTTACTTTGAGGAGAAAACATGTTTTGCGCTGCAAACATGTCTCAAAGTCGTGAAAAGCAGCTGCCGAGGAGACCATTTAAACTAACCTTTCAATGTAAGGCAAAGAAAGAAGCTTTCAAATGTGCACTCTCAATGTTTTTGGGCCCAAAACTGTTTTTTCTTCAGTGCAGTCAGACATTTCTTTCTGTTATGATGAAGTATAACTGTGCATTCATAGCCAAGGAGAAGCTGCAGCTCAGACATGTCTGCAGCTTTCAGGGAGCAACACTGAAGGGCTTAGCTGACTGAGGTCTAAGAACAACCAGCTCAGATTTACACACATGACTGATACTTCAATATGTAGTCAATATTTTTACACTCACCGGTCAAATTGTTAGGTACTCCATATAATGTGACCTTGTAAGTAGATAAACAAGACCGTCGGCATTGGTTTGCGCCCTTTGGTTTAGTTTAGTAAATTTATTTCTGAAATTATTTAAAGTGCTAATCTTAGGCTCTCCTCACACGAGGACGGCCCCGTATTGTTTTGGCATCGGCATCAAAACATGCATCGCTGTCTACACATCGTATTGTACATAGGCTTGTGTATATACATGACAACGCAAAATCCACGCAAAATCCTGTCGGGTTGCCCATCTGGTTCTGCTCCGAGGTGGATTACACGTCAACAAGTGCTCATGCACGCGTAACATGCTGCGTCTCTGCATGAGCACTTGTTGCTGTTGTTGCTGTAGCTGGTGTTGTTGGTGTTCTGTGAGCAAATGTTGGTGTAAAAGTCGTAGCAATATTTGTAGCTGCTGGAACAAGATCGGAATCAGCCCGGCTGCCGACATTGTTGTTGTTGTGTGTGACAACGTGGGTTGGGGGGTGGGGAGGGGGAGGGGTGCTATGAGGTCACCGTCTTTCTCGGACTTATCTGTTTATACCAACTACGGCATGAAGATGAATACGCAGATATGGCCTCAGTTACATGATGTTTTTTTATTTGGAATTGAAGATACTATAGATGTATATAGATGTATTTCCATCAGATATATGCCTCAGCGTTTTTTTGGTATTTTACGGTAGATTGAATTCATACAAATTAATGCCAAAAGCCAGCAGTGATTTAGCCCTTTGTAATTCCACATGAATGAAAAGCTTATTGTGGCCATTTTTCATGAAGCAACTGAAAATAGAATTAAAGTTATCCCTTTACAGCTGGTTCTTGACACACTGCCTGAGATGTTGGTGTGAACACTGATTAGGAATGACAGTCCACTTCATTTGTCCATTGAGGCATTGAGGCTAATTCTCAAATAATAAAAAAATGTTATTACAAAAGGCTGTGCTATTAAAGTGATTGCATTATGGATGAATACTTAAAGGGGACATATCATGCGTGTTTCTCCTTTTCACTATGCCAGACTAGGATGCCTGTAAAGCATTTCTGCCCTCAGTACAAGTCATTTAGTTCCTTCATTGCCCTCAATTGCGTTCTCAATATCCTCATTTTAAGCCACTATGAAGCCCACGTTGAAACACGAGGATCTCAGGATGACCTACAGTTACCTTGCAACGTCACAGCCGTTTGTGCTCTGATTGGTCAGTTCTATCGGGGGTAGAGCCAGCCTGTCCTTCTTCTTCTACTGTATTTTCCGGCAGGCTCAAAGCAGCGACCGCGTATTGAGTCCCCCTACAGGCCAGAGCTGGTAATGAGTGAATGTGAGCAAGGGACCTATATACCCCTGCTGGTGGATGTGTTCCTCGGTGACGGTTTTGTGGCTAACGGACATCACAGAGGAGGAAGTGTTTTATCAGATTACTCCAATAAAAAGAAAGGTACCTTGTATCATCACAACGATTTAAATCTCGCGGACATCTCGCAATGACCTATTTTCAGAGGCATCAGTCTCATTCTTGGATATCAGAAAAAGTACAATATCTCATTTTTTGAAAATTAAGGGGGTTTAAGGTCTTGTTTTCAAATTTATTATATTATATGTAAGTATTAAATCATGAGGAGAATCTATGACCGGCGACACAAAGACTCTGCTACCCATGAGCACGCGCGGCGGCTGTCGTAATGCTGCGTTCCAAACATGTTTTTCAAAGATTTCTGAAATAGTTTTTTTTTTTTTTTTACAACAGATGGTCTAATAAATTTGTTTAGCATTTTATTCATATAGAGATATAAAAAAGAATAGAAGGCAGACTTAGAAACTGACTTAACCCTTTGGAATTTCTCATGAATTAAATATTTATCGTTGCCATTTTATAGATAAAGTTAATTACTATGTTTGATTATTATCTTCAGATTCTCATTTTATCTTGCTAAGGGTGATTTTTTCGTCATTTGTCCTTCCAAAATGTGAGAGAAGTATCCATCGGTTCCATACTGTGTTTCCTTTAAAAGAATTGCTTTAATCATAACATTTTTTTAGTATCCTAGAATAAGCTTAATGGACAAACGTGGACAAATGGTGGTTGACCGTCACTTTTACTCTGCGTACACACCTACATTCCTCGTGATGTGTCAAGTACCAGCTGTAGAGGGATCTCCTTACTTTTAATTTCGGTTCCTTAATAACTCATGTTAGTAATGTAGGCTTAAGTAGATGACCTTTTCAACACACACATGTTCATGAAACACAGTAATTAATGTCAGCAGAGAACATGTGGAGGCACTCAGCTCTGAAGCTGTCAGGAAATGTCAACCCAAGACAGTAAAGACAAGGCTATTATTATTCTGAGGGAAAAAAAGAGTCCCTGCTGCAGGATTATAACAAAAGACATCTTTAAACTGGCAGAGACTGTGATCTGAGAGAGGACAGATCAATGACAAGCAAATGTTTCTGTTAAAGAGGGGTAACAAAAGTGACATCAAGATACAAGTGAAGGAGAGTCGATAATAAAGATCTGCAGACTGTTGGACTGCCATCTCAGACTCCTTTGTGTTAAACCAGGCAGAGTAAACACAAGAAATACTGTTAGAGAGCTGAATGTGGGAAAATCTGGAACCATGATTGGACAGGCCCATTAAAAGCCTCTTAAAAGGACTTATGAATGTGCCCTTTCTCAGATGTGAGATTATATCAATATATGGGAAATGCCAGTGGGTTAATCGGCACACCGCTTGTAGACTGGAATCACTGGAAGATGCTGGTCTGGTTTAAGGTTGCTCATACCACACTTTTTTTCCAACTTTCAACTCTATCAATGGCCCTGTCACTGAAATAATGAAAGAAAAAGACCAAAGATAATAAAAAATGCAACAAAAACAAGACCATAAACAATCAGTCCATCAATGAGTTAGTCCATCAAACTTTATTTAGCACTTTTCATACAAAATCTTGCTTTACAAATTAATAAAATGAAATAAAAGCTGAAAGTTGACGATTGCATACAATGAAAATACAAGACCCTGCCTACCCTCACTATCCACCAGTGTTGGGGAAGTTACTTCTAAAAAGTAGTGTTTGCTCGTTACTTCTTAAAAATGAAACTTGTTACTTTTCTTAGTTACCCTTTATGAAAATTAACTTTTCACGTTACTTTTACGTTGCTCAACCTTGGACTGAACCCCATATCTGTTCCTAAATATGAAGGCCAACATAAAGTTCTACTACAGAGAACATAACAGTTATTTATTTTGTACTCTTCATTTTACAAAATCATGTCACATACCCTGTGGAATCAGAGCTCTTGTCCAGTGTTTCCAGGTCAATAAGAAGAAGCCCAAAATAAGCAACCTCCAGCTATTTCCTTTCCTAATGTGATATATTACTTTTTAAAAAGACAAATCTACATAAAGTGTGTTAATTTTCGTCTACATTACATTTCAATATAACAGTGCCAAACATCTATTAAAAAAAAAACAACGCCCCTTATAATAAGCAGACCTGGCAACTTTGGCTCTGGAGCAACAGTTGAGTTTGTTTGGGGGCGTGCACGATAACCAGGAAACGAGGAGGTAGACAAACTGCCTACTGCAGTCGTGTTTTGCTTTATTGTTAGGAGCTGGAAGATAATCAGGGGGATTCACACAGACAGAAGAGCCCCAAGAAGAAACTTCACGTTTAGAAACAAGCCAAAAGAACCGCGACCTGTGGCCGGGCCACGAGATTTGAAGGCAGCTTCAGTGTAACGTTGCACTGCATTAAAAAAGGAACTACGTTTCAGCACCAAAATTTCAGGAGTGAGGAAACAACGTATGACTAAAAAGACACATTGGTTGAAAAAAATGTTGTGTCAAGAAATAAAAAAAATACTACAGGGACGGAAAATTAATAAATTAATAAAATTAAATAAAATTAAAAGTAAAATACTAGTACGATAAAATGAAGGGGGAACTCAGAGGAACTGAGTGAGGAAGTGGGGTCTTCAACTGGACAAGAACTGTTTCCTCATCAGTGAAGAAACTAGGGACAATACACTTAAACTCACGATACGCTGCACCTCGATATGCCCGGGTCACAATACGATACGTCACGATACAGTATCAAAAAAGTAAAAAAGAAAAATATTACTGTGTAATTACAACTTTTGTTTTTGTTTGAGTTGCACACAGGAAAACACAAGGCCTAACAGGCCAAACACAAACAATAACACTCTCTCTAACCCTAGAGAGGTTAGAGAGAGTGTATGCTAACGAGCGGTAGGCTCGTTTTCCCCGTCTTCGTCTTTTTTAATGAGAAAACCAAAATACTGAGACAGATGACTTGTATCCAGGCGGAGCGTCCTCAAATTCGACCTCATTCTACTCCATCATTTGGCTTTGCGGAGGCAAGGTAGTTGGTGCTAATGTTTGTTGTCGTCACTTCTGGTCACATGCGCTGTGACCGGACGTGACGTCTTTATTTGGTGATCCATTTTTTCAAACTCGATGCATTTCGTCACGTACTGTATCACGATATATTGCCAAACGATATTTCATCCCATCCCTAGAAGAATCACCACAACATGGTCTATAACAAGCTGTAGCAAGGCCACTTAATGCTTTTGGCTTTGTTTGAGCTTATGGGAAAAAGGTTAGGTTTATTTTTGATCATCTCAAAAACTTTGAACATGTCGATTAAATGAATGACGTGTATTCCAGGTAGAGTTGGATGCTTCCAGTAATCCCACAATACAATACGAATCCCGATACTGAGGCCATGATACAATATGTAGCCCATACACACGTAAATTGTGTAAGTTGACTACTCTTTTAACAAAATTCCTGACATTTTTTCGTTGTTATTACAAGAATAAAAAGGACGAGGATGAGTTTTAAATGGATCTACAATTTAAGAGACAGGAATTTAAAGATGGTAGACCTAAAGTTAAAGTTGGAACATGTGTTTGGCTTCTACTTTGAGCTGTGCCATTGTTAATATTACTCAAAATGTACTAACAACAACTGTTAAAACATTGAGACCGTATCGATTCTGTAGAATCCGTTTCGATACACATATCCCCAATTCCAGTGAAGTTGCAATAAAACAACTCAGAAGATAAATGTAAAAATTCAAAGGTTTCAAGCTGTCAGAAAGGCTGTAGGCAGAAGCCAAATCTTATTTAAGCCTACTGCTTATTACTTTACGATTAATTTACAACTGTTCGGGGAAACCTTTTGATAATTCAAATCAGTTGTTTTTCTTGTAATCTCACTGTTTCAGGCATTTGTAACATACTAATGACAAGAACTTGCCAGAATTGTTTGTCTTTTCTTTTTCATGGAAAAAGGGTGAAAAAATTGCTCCAAGGACATTACCTGACAAATTTATTGACAAAAAAGATTTAAAAAAAAAAACCCAGATGACCTGTTGAATTATAGTTTTAATAGGGTTTAATGATTTTACATCTGTAAAAGTCCTTTTTAAACATTTTGAGCACGTTGCAATAATCCCAGAATAATAATGATAGCCATTATAATTTTGTTCAAAATAACTGTGATGTGATTTTTTTTATTCAGTTACATCCTTAAAGGTGCTATGAGGAGAATGTATATCCGGCGACATAAAGACTCTGCCACCCATGAACACGTGCGGCGACTGTTGTAATGCTGCGTTCCAGTAACCTCTGAACTGGGAGTGACATCATCTCCGACTTATCGGTGTTCCAGTTGAAGTCTGAAAAAAGCATGCCGATCTACCAGGCTATTGTTAGCTGTTGTTAGCACGCCCTGCGTTGTTGTTCACAAATATCACATGAAGAATGTGATTATCACTATGGCAGCATTTTTGTAAACATAAGTCTAACAATACTATGTATACAGCTGATCTAGAGTGACACAAGCCAGTCAGAAGAGCAAATAAATTGATTATTACAGGAGCTAAATAACTGTTCACACTGGGGGCATCCATCTTCCATTGTCAACTCGGGGGTGGCAAGGTTTTACTGAGTTCCCAGTAGGAAATTCTGAATTCAGGGGACGTTCCAGTTGCAGTTTCCTTCTCAGAACTCGGAAATTCCTACTTCGGACTACAATTGGAAAGAATGTGAAAGATGTGACCCAAGCCAAAGCGTGTGTTTGTTATGATGCTAATCAATGCAGCACGGACCTTCCTCAGAACTCTGCATTGCTACAACTTCTTTTTTCAACAACTTACAGGATGCAAAGCCACGAGGTAATGTATCTCTTTCTAGTTATGTAGCGGTAGTTTTTGATGTGTGACAACAAGCAATTTTTGGAAAACTTAGTATCGTAGTTTTGAAGCTGGCTGTATATGGCTAATTACAGCCCGGTGCTCTAACACGCGAAGCTAAGGAATAGTATTTATAGATAACCCGTTAAGATGCTATAAAAATCATCTTAAAGTGTGTATTTTGATTAGGCATATAACTAAAAGTGAGACTTTTTTGTAATTACTTAGATTCTCCTCACAGTCCCTTTAATTTGAACGGAAATGGAGAATTAAACAGATTAAGAGGAATGACATAAATAGATAAAATGAAATAACAACAAATATTATCAGAATAAAATGACATATGCATGTATGATTAGTAACAGTTCTTAGTCCATCACACTTGGCAAAAGCTCCGACATGCAGAATCTCCGCCAACAACACCGAACCGAGCAGAAGGCACCCAGTGTGGCCACACAAGAAAGACTGCCAGCCTGACCTGGATAAAGCACCTCACAGATCCAGTTTGTCTCCATGGAGATCAGCAGGTTTCTCCTGCTCAGGGTCCTTGTTTACCTGAACTGACTTCCAAACTTTTCTATGTCGCTGAGCACAAAGTGGTCAAAATTGCCCCTTTCCACTGTAACATAGAGTCTTTTTAGTCGAATCAAATAGCAGACTGCTCAGCCTACGAAATGGTGCTTGTCCTGATTGTGAAGAAAATGTGTGTAAAACAAGAGGGAGAGGAGAGTGCTGGATCGAGCACTGAGTTGTTTTCATCAGTGAAAGCTGTTTAGGTTTTTATACAACAGCCCTGACGAAGAGTTCAGCATCTTTTTCTGAGACTGCATAACAAAATCTACTAAAGAATTCTACCCTCCAGCAAAAAGTTGATTAACTGTTGATTTAAAGCCAAAGCAAATCAATACTCACACTCATAAAGGCCTCGTTGTCTTCTATTTTCTACCCACAATTTGTCAAAATGTCCCTCAGAGGAATAATCTTTAAACCCACACTCCACCTCTGATTGACTGATAAACTGTAAAGGTTTAAATTAAGAAGATTTTTACAGATGCTGCTCTTCACTGAGCGCAGAGTCCATCTCCAAAAGAATGTCAAGATTATTATTAACAATGTTTTTACATTATTTACACAGAAAATACTGATAAACCTCTCACTTTGCTCTACAATCCAGCCTTTACTGTAATGTATCTAATATCCTGGAAACTGCGCTTCTTAGCTTTCAGAATCTGTTTAAATTATTAGGATAGCATGACTACTTGAGGAGTTAGTTTGGTAAGTTTTAGTAGGAGTAGTTTGAATCACTAATAACTTTTTTCTGTCTCTGGCGACAGCTTCGTGTAATATATTAAAGTGGATTTTTTAGCTGCTTAGTTATGTAAGGAAACTGTGGGAGGGCAAATCAGCTTATTGCCCTGGACAGAAAAGGTGAGAGTAATAATCTTGACTGTGTGTTCATGTCTGATTTATATTTTTGGTGGGTGTAAGACAGAGACAGTAAAGAAGTAGTTAACACTGCTGATATAATGAGGACATTATAATGTTTAGTGCATATCCTGAAGACTTTCAGTGTCAGTGTGAATGCCTTGGTATTTCCTAAAAGCTAATATGAAGCCTTCATTGTGATTCTTTTCATTCAAAGTACTGATGGCTAACTTTTGGAAGGCCTGCTTTCAAATTAACATATTTTAGTTTGTCTTTTCTAATGAACATAGACGGGCGAGCTATGCTAATGCTAACATAGTTAGATTAGCTGCCATCAGAAGGTCCAATTCATCCGTTTTGTGAATGAACGATGTGGCGTTAGCCAGGGAAAATGTTCAGCTAACCGGTCTGTGTGGCTGCTTCCATAGCCAAGCTGGCAGTCTCGCTATGTCCAGCAGCAAAGCATTGTGCACCTGCTTAAAGTTGCTTGTTATGTCGGACCTTCAGACTTAAAAAGAACGACTCTGTGTGAGTGGAGAAGAGTCATCCATTCACACGGCATCAGTCGAGCTCAAAGCTGATCCTACAATGTGTGCCGCCATATTTGTAGTGTCATCAGTCTGCGCAGCTTAGACACCGAACAGTGTTTACTGTTTCATGAGAAAGTAAGAATATATCGATGTTACATCGGCAAAACTCTGGCTGATGTTGAATATTTTGAAAGGGCTCTAATTGGCCGATTTAATCGGCTCCAAAGTTCTCCGTCGTCACCAGAGGTCAGTCTAATCAACTGCCACTTGGATGTGTCCAAACAGGATCATGGATCCGATCATGTCCATTTAGACCAAAACGTTTGAGGAATATTTTTAGCACCTTGTTGAATCAAAAGGGCATTCAATCTAGTATGACTCATGTGAACTTTTTAAATTCGTTTTATTTTAAGTCTGTATCCTAAAATATATTTTACTTTTCTCATAACTTAGTCAGCTAAAGTTTTTTTTTTAAAATCTAAAATATGAAATGAAAGGTATTTTTTATAACTTCATTCATTCATTTTCCATGCCTCCTTTATGGGAGGCAGTTTTTTATGTTTCCTTAAATTTCTGAAGTCGTGTTTTATGCTTGGACAAAATCAAACATCTAATAACCCTATTATTATATTTATTTAATGCTAGTGAAGTTTAAATGTATAAATGAGTAGAAACAAATTTAACTTCTATGTGAAATGCAGTCCCCTTTATTTAGGCTACCTGGCAGAGCATCTCAGTTACAATACCAGAAGTGACAACAAACAGTGATCCTGCTCTACATGAATATATCAATTCATAAAGAGAGCAGCTCTGATTGGATCGCTCCACAACTTATCCCAACACCACCAAGCTAAGGCAGCTGTGATTGGATGTCCCTCTGAACTCATCCAACCTTTAACAAAGCAGCTGTGATTGGATAGATTTATCACTTGTCTCTACTTCCTACATGACCATATTAGGTCTGATTGCATTAAGTCTGTCAGACATTTTAGTCTAGTTTTTATTTGTTGATGAAAATGTCTGTTAATTTAGTTTTTGTTCATGTTTGCTTGTTTTTATTAGTTACTATCTATGATTCATCATGAGTAACCAGTACCATATAATGCATAAATCTGGATAGGTGATGAAATATTTTTACTAACCTTGGATTGTTGGTACGTGCTTTATTTTTTTTACAAGTCATTTAAGTTCCTACTCATCTATGATTGTGTTGCTAAAAATATCTTGTCATGCATTAAGATATGTCCTACAGTATTTGTAAAAAAACATATTTGGAAACAAGGGTAATGGTAATATATTTGAGCTTTAAAAATTGGTAAACATTCGTTCTTTTATTGCATTAAAAGAAGCTTAAATTGGCTTTAAATATGTGTCATGCTCATGTCGATCATTTTTAATTTTTAATTGTGTTTGAGTTAGAATATTAAAGTGTTGGTATAATCCTTGGTTAAGCTTTATCTTTGTAATTTTTTGTTAATTTATATATTTTTCTTTATTAAAGTGCCAAAAATATGTAATAGTATGGCCCTCGGGCACTTCAGAAAAATTAATTTAGCCCTTTTGGTTTTGATAGTTGCCCACCCCCGATCTACACCCTGAGTTTTCCATCTGTTTCTCAAGCTAAGCTCAGCAAGCAAAGAAAACAATGATTCACTTCTGCACCTAAAACTTCATCTCTGTCTTTTGAAAACCAGTCCTCACATCAGTGGATATCAGAACCTGTGCTGGATGTGGGGCAGCTGCAGTCAGTCAAGATTCACAAAGACTGATGAGACACCCGGTCCAGTCCAGCAGCAGAAATATCCATAGACAGACCGATGAGAGGAGGCACCTGCATCACCACCACATGCCCAGAGACACAGACACTCTCTGCAGACATACAAGCTCACACACTTCAGAGCTGCCTCCTTCTTAGTGAGGTTAGCAGCTGTCGACTTATATTCACAGAACTTTGAGTGTATCTAAATAGCAGCCTACATTTTTGTCCTAATTATGTGTCAAGATGTTCTCTCTTGAATCCACTCCTACATAATGACATGTTCTACTTAACAGCTCACTTTACTCTGATCAGTCTCGGCTCTGCTAACCCTGTGCATGCTGCTTTACCCCGCCCTGTAGAGCTACGCGCTGCTAGAATAAACTTGTAAGGCTGCCTACAGTAACTACAGAAACTTTGTCCAAAGCTTCAACATTTTTTTCTCAAAAATCTGTTTTTGTTGCAGAAATAGAATAGAAAGAGTTCAGAGAAGTCAGATCTGTGAGTTAATACTATGTTAAGTGTAGTTTAGAGTCAGCGACCATAACAAAGCATACTTATGCAGATCAGAAACCCAGTTCACATGCAAAAGCACCACAATGAGGTTCCACATATGTTTATTATGTTTATTAGTAGGATGGGTACCTTTCACATTTGAACCAATACCATACTGATGCCTGGTACCTGGGAATCGGTATCAGTACTCAACGGTGCCAATTTTCTGTACTTTTGTGTGTGTTTATGGGGTAATAAAAAATAATTTGTTTAATATTAAGATCTCAATTTTTTTCAATGTAAATTGATTTCTCAAAATATAAAATATGACAGATATATATCAAAACAACATTCAACTGTTTGTATTGTAACGTTGTAGTTGTTCCAAAAATTTCTTCAACCAGAAACTAAAATGAACCACAACTTAATAAATTAACTGCAGCCCTCACTTTAACTTTAGTGCAGTTTAACAATGGGACCGACAGAGCTGTAAATAAAAAAAAGCATTTACATTAACGTTACAAAGTACGAGGAACCAACCTGATAATGATAACTGACGCACATTAAAATGCCAAGCTAATACCATCTTAAACACGAGGCTTATTTACCTGGACCAGGTATCCTCCTTGTCCCATTTGCTGCCATCACCAAATGTTAAAGCCATTTCTTTTCCTGTGTTTCTGGCTGCAGATGACTAGTCTCCATCGGACACAGGCGTGCTAACAGTGCTGAATGAATCCTTTGTGGTCGTAGATCTGAGGCTATCAAAAATTTTGCACTCTTCAGCTTTAAGGAAAATTTTGTGTGTCACCAGGTGCTTCCTCAGATTTGAAGTATTTCCTCAGCTGGCCTTACACTTGGCATCACAAATATTGCAGCAAGCATAATCTCCATCACATTTAATAAAGTAGAGCCATACTTTAGAGCACTTTCTCTCAGCCATGCTTGCTTTGTTGACCGAACTTGAGGCTCCTGACGTCATTACGCTATTGCTGTGCTGCGTTCAAGTCTGGTATGGAAATTCACCTACTCTACGCAATAGTATGCCTGCTTCTTCCACTCCCTCACAGTCACAAGGATGCGTTTAGGTACCTAAACATGGCACCGTTTGATTTTATTCGAATCGGTACTCGGTAGTATCAACAGAATTCGGTCGGTACCTCTTAAAGTACCAAATTCGGTACCCATCCCTATTTATTAGAGACATTCACATTAATATCACAAGGCCGTAATATCTATGGCAATTCAAACTGCCATAAGGTACAACTCGGATGCCTTTGACATGACACAAAGGCAGAGACACCCACTCACGGCACTCCTGTCTCCCGCTGAGTCCACATTCCCACCTCGCTTAGATGAAACAAAGAGGGGAAGCAGCAAAGGATAGAAGATTTGCTCATTATTTTGATATAAAATGTTTACACCCCTCCATGTACACATTAAAGTCTGACACTAAAAACAGATTTTTTTTATATTGAAACTTGTCAAATATGAGTTGCTTTTTTTACTTCAAGAAACTTCATATGAATTCTAATCAACTTTTATTTCATGGAATATGTCATGAACCGCAGAGTTATTAAATTTATTTGGCATATGGAGGTAAAAATATAAATAGGTACTCGTCAAATACTGACATGAGCAGATTTTCGCTCGAGTATGAAAAGTGTGCCTTGGGACTTTGACTTAATCTTCTCTTAAGCTCTTTTTTTTTACTGAAAAAGACAGCCTCCCCTAAACTTATGTACACAGTGGCACATCTTAAAACCTGAAATCTGTCTGGGACCCACTAAAACCCTCATATAAAAAGTATTTGCAACCTTTGAGTATTTTCAGGGACAGATTTTAGAGCAAATGTTTGGTCTTCTTGCTTTATTTTCTTCATAATCTGCTTCTGAACTCTCCTGGTACCTATCACGCCGCTGAAAGCATGGATTCATTCTTAAGATGGAGACATGCTTCCTGTTCTACGCAGAGACATACTCATGATGGCTGCCATGCATCCACTGTGGTCTACATGTCAGCACTATGATCAGTGTAGAGGCAGAGGAGAGATGAAAAATTGTTTTCAGCAGCAGAAACCACAACAAAAAGATTAAAAGACAAACTGATGAATCAAAACCGCAGTTATCCGCATTTGTGTGAGAGTGTTCAGACACAAACCTGACAGTTCATCCAGCTGATGACCGATAAATTGTCTTTTAGAAGTCGAGAAACAAGGAGATAAGTTTGTTGTAAGAATTCCACTGTTGACCGCGTACATTGGTAACTTGGAGTTGACGCCATGGTTGACTTTGTCTGTGTATATATTTGTGTACTGCCCCTTGGATTTTCCTTTTTGGATTCCATTGTGAAGTGTTTGAATATTACCACTTTAATGTTCTTGTTGTCAATTCTAGTTTGGGGTTTGTCACTTCCTGTTTTCAGAGTTTTGAGCTAGTAATTAAGAACAGTTCTTAAGACAGCAAAGAGGCATTTGCTTGTAAGTTTTGAGTTCCACTTAAGTGCCATCCCATTCCTAATCCATGGGGTTCAATATGACGTCGGTCCACCCTTTGCAGCTATAACAGCTTCAACTCTTCTGGGAAGGCTGTCCACTGTAGGAGTGTTTATGGGAATTTTTGACCATTCTTCCAGAAGAGCATTTGTGAACTCACACACTGATGTTGAACGAGAAGGCCTGGCTCTCTGTCTCTGCTCTAATTCATCCCAAAGGTGGTCTACTGGGTTGAGGTCAGGACTCTGTGCAGGCCAGTCAAGTTGATCCACAGCAGATTCTGTCATCCATGTCTTTATGGACCTGCTTTGTGCTCTGGCGCACAGTCATGTCGGAAGTGGAAGGAGCCAGCTCCAAACTGTTCCCACAAAGTTGGAGCATGGAATTGTCCAAAATGTCTTGATGTGCTGAAGCATTCAGAGTTCCTTTGATTGGAACTAAGGGGCCAAGCCCAGCTCTTGAAAAACACCCCCACACCATAATCCCCCCTCAACCAAACTTTACACTTGGCACAATGCAGTCCCACAAGTGGATAATCAAAAATGGTTTTACAAGTCCGATCCAAGGGTCGTAGTGAGAAATGTAGAGACCAGTTTATAGATAGTTGAATTTCTGCATATACTGTTTATCAAAGGTTATAAATAATAAAACTTAACATAAAAGTTTGATCTTCCATGTAAATGTTTTTAGTTTGGTTGAGGACTTTGTAAATGTAATCCTGCATTTTATGATCATTCAAAATCAACGTTCCCTTTATATGCTTTATGTTTACTCTAGAATGTACTCCTTTTTATTATCCTGAATAATGTGTGGTGCTATTTGGCTCATATTTGATGCAGCCCCGCTATCATTAAATATCTAATGATAGGGGTTGAAAGTGGACTAAGTGCATTTCTGCAAACATCGGGCTGGCTCATTGCATTTACTTCTTCCATGCATTTCAGATGTCTGGTTGACAGATAATGCAGTGATGGATGTTTGCTGTTTTCTCTCGTCTTTGTTTCCATTATCTGCGGGTGTTTCTCTCTCCTCTGTTTTCATTTGCAGTTGTCACTCATCTATTCAGCTGTTTGGATAAAAGCATTCTGAGTGTGATGCCAAAGTAATGGCACACAAATTAAGCAATAACGTAAATGCTTTACGTCAGGGTCAGACTTCTCACCATCAGACTTCTCCGTTTACTCTGTTATCATGCCAGGCCATACACTCCTTGACATTTCTTCTCTTGTTGTGTTAGTATGAACATAGTACAAATGACTCAGTGTATTACCTTGCGATAAAGTTTAATGGCACAAGCGTGCAAACGCTTTGCCCCAAGGCTCTGGAAGCAAGGGACACCAATGCTTCTCAGCTGCATTACCAACTGCTGTAACTGACGACAGTGCCCCAGGAAGTCAGCTTGCATCTCCACAGCTGCCAAATCACCTTCCAAGTCTGTTTCAATCAGACTTGAACCAGCAACCCCACAAGCCCCCAGCATAAGCACATACAGACTATGCTGCATGCCCATATCCTTGCCTCAAGGCAAATTTCCTGATGCAAAGGTTGGCTTGATAATAAATAGAGTTGTGCAGGTGAGTTAGCAGTTAGCACTTCCTGGTTCGCAAACACCCTAAGTTAATAGGATTTAGAGTAACACTTCGGAAAAAAAATTCTTAATATAAGGTCAGAGGTGAACACACACACACGAGACTTAAAGGTGCTATGAGGAGAATCTATTTCTGGCGACATAAAGTCTCTGCTACCCATGAACACGCGCGGCGACCGTCGCAAAGACATGACCCAAGCCATAACATGTGTTTGTTGTGATGCTAATGAATGCAGCTCGGACCTTCCTCAGAACTCTGCATTGCTTTACAACTTCTTTTTTTGACAACGTACAGGATGCAAAGCCATGAGGTAATGTATCTCTTATGTTACGTAGTGGTAGTTTTTGATGTGTGACAACAAGCAATTTTTGGAAAACTTAGTATTGTAGTTTTGTAGCCGGCTGTATATCGCTACCTCCAGCCTGGTGCTCTAAGACGTGTCCGAATAATATAAATTTGCTCTAGTTTTAATTGTCTTGTTCCTGAAGTTGAGTATCCAGGCCAGTCCAGCCCTGTCCGACCCGACCGTGAAGCTAAGGAATAGCATTTATAGATAACCTATTTTGATGCTATAAAACTCATCTTAAAGTGTGTATTTCCATCAGGCATTTATGTAAAAGTGAGACTTTTTTGTAATTACTTAGAAACTCCTCATAGCATCTTGAAGTGTTTAATTGGAAATAATAATATGAATCTGATGTTGCCTAGTTTTAAGTCTTAAACCGTTTTAGTGTGTTTAAAATGACGAGAAGCAACCAGCTGCAAACAGGACTAAAAAAAATAGTCGGGGTCCCCCAGTTTGCATCTTTAATTGCTTTTAAATGATCCATCATTCATGTACTTTTGCCACAGCCATGAGCACCAACTTAAACAGGTCACTTGATTATGAGAAAACTCTAAAACAAGAGGTGCCAATAAGATGTAACACATTGGAAATATTGAAGCTGTTAATAAGTTTAACCACCATGTTGTGGTTTCAAAGTAGCTTAATGAGAGCTTTTACTCTTCTTGATTATGTTCAGGTCTAAAATGTCTGGAAAAGTCTGTGCATTTGTTAAGATTATCACAAAGAGCAGAACATGCAAGTATCATATTTTTTTGTTTGCCACAGAGTTTACTATCAGCTGTGATCCAACTCCCATTAGTGAGCTTGCAGTTAAGGGAACCAACACGATGCAAACTTAGTCATTGGTCTGCAAAAATACATCATCCTTGCACCATTCTATAAGCACACAGAACAGACATGCTTGTCATAAATGGTCCAGATGATTGTTTCTTGCATCCAGACATCAGCTCACTCTAACAGTAGTTTGTTGTACTGCAATGCTGGAAGCATAAAAGCTGTTAGATGTCTGATGAAACGGATTTAAATGCATGTGTTCTTACCTTTATCTCCTCTGCGTTATGTTCTGACATGTTCCTGAGTGCTGTTAGTGTATCTAATGGGCTTTGGTCCCTTAAGAGCTTCTCATTTGCCTGCTCAAACTGTGTTGGTCCTCCACTTTACGCAGCAGACATTTCTATACTGTGGTTCTTGACAAGATGCTGTGTGCCAGGGTAAAGCAAGGTCTACAGAGAAAAAGTCATGATGAAGCTGGAGATATACTTGCTTTTAACTTCGTGGACACATGATGAGTAGTGAGCTGCAGTAGGATCAGTGCAGAGGCAGAGTAGAGATGACAGGTTGATCACAGCAGCAGAAACAACTAACAAAAAGATTTAAAGAAACAACTAACAAAATGATTTAAAGACAAACTGATTAATCAAGACCACAACTATCAACATCTCTATAGTCTGTGAGATTGTACAGTTCATCAGGCCAATGACCAAAAAATCCTCCTTTAAAAGTCGGGAAACAAGGAAGTGAGATTGGTGTAAGAATTCAGCAGGTGACTGTGTATTCGCTCATCCATCCAAATAATCAGAATCAGGTGTTCCAGTCTCTTCCATGTCCACAGGTGTATAAAATCATCACCTAGGCATGCAGACTGTTTCTCCAAACATTAGTGAAAGAATGGGTCACTCTCAGAAGCTCAGTGAATTCCAGCGTGGAACTGTGATAGGATGCCACCTGAGCAACAAATCCAGTGGTGACATTTCCTCACTCCTAAATATTCCACAGTCAACTGTCAGCTGGATTATAAGAACGTGGAAGTGTTTGGGAACCACAGCAACTCAGCCACCAAGTGGTAGGCCACGTAAACTGACGGAGCGGGGTCAGCGGATGAAGAGGTCGCCAACTTTCTGCAGAGTCAATCGCTACAGACCTCCAAACTTCATGTGGCCTTTATTAGATTAGCTCAAGAACAGTGCAGAGAGCTTCATGGATGGGTTTCCATGGCCGAGCAGCTGCATCCAAGCCTCACATCACCAAGTGACATGCAAAGCGTGGATGCAGTGGTGTAAAGCACGCCGCCACTGGACTCTAGAGCAGTGGAGACGCGTTCTCTGGAGTGACCAATCACGCTTCTCCATCTTGCAATCTGATGGACCAGTCTGGGTTTGGAGGTTGCCAGGAGAACCATACTTGTGGGACTGCATTGTGCCAAGTGTAAAGTTTGGTGGAGGGGGGATTATGGTGTGGGGGTGTTTTTCAGGAGCTGGGCTTGGCCCCTTAGTTCCAGTCAAAGGAACTCTGAATGCTTCAGCACACCAAGACATTTTGGACAATTCAATGCTCCAACTTTGTGGGAACAGTTTGGAGCTGGCCCCTTCCTCTTCCAACATGACTGTGCACCAGAGCACAAAGCAGGTCCATAAAGACATGGATGCGCAGAGTCCTGACCTCAACCTGATAGAACATCTTTGGGATGAATTAGAGCAGAGACTGAGAGCCAGACCTTCTGGCGAACATCAGTGTGTGAGCTCACAAATGCTCTTCTGGAAGAATGGTCAAAAATTCCCATAAACACTCCTAAACCTTGTAGACAGCCTTCCCAGAAGAGTTGAAGCTGTTATAGCTGCAAAGGGTGGACCGACGTCATATTGAACCCTATGGATTAGGAATGGGATGGCACTAAAGTTCATATGAGAGTCAAGGCAGGTGAGCAAATAGGGGAGAGTGGGGTAAAGTGAGACACTTTTTACATTTGATCCCCTCTAAGCATGCTAAAATGATAAATCAGTAAAATTTACACATTTCCCATTAATTCAGGATGTTTCCTCGCAATGGAATTCATCAGAAAGTATTCAGGATGAGGGGCAGTGAAAATATGATTGTTTTTAAAAAAAGTGGTCTTGTGTCTCAGTTTACCCCAGCAAAGGGGTAAACTGAGACAGGCCAGAGCTCAGTGAATCAAGGGGTAAAGTGAACCACTTCTTTTTTCCACTCTGAAACAGCCATAACAACACATTCTGTAATAGTTAGAATCCTGACAGCTAACCTAACAACCACACATTGCAGAACTAATGTTGGACTTGTAGCAGAATCATGGAGTTTGGTCAATTAAGCAATTTTTTTCTAAACACTTGAAAGTTACTCTGAACAAAACCAAATACATGATAAAATAGTTAAAAATGTTTTAATTAACATTCAAATGACAGATAGAATTAGAACACAGTGTGGGGGTCAGAACACAGGACAATCAGAACCTGCTAGAACAGCCTGGGACTCAGAACACAGGACTAGAACATCAGCCTACTGTCATACTCTGCAACTATGCCTACTCTACATTCCAGCCCTGAAGGTTACAGGGAAAGATGAAGAGTTGCTCTCTCTGTGTGGTTCCTCCAGGCCTTTCAGGCTGAGGCAGCTTCTTTACCACATCCCTTTAAGGAACATGTGCAACATCATTTTCCTTTATAGCAAACTTGGGTCTCCCCCACTCTTATGTTTCAATTGAGACACTGTCTCACTTTACCCCACATCATTTGTCTCACTTTACCCCACTGGTACAATTTTAGAAAAAGCAACCTCTCTTAGTAATTCAGCCTTATTTTCAGCCAGCATCATCACATGGTTTTAAATGCCAGTAGTTCATCAACATGTATGATATAAGTTTTTCTACCTGAATTAATTTGCTTTGGCACAACAGTTGATTAAGTTGTCAGCAAGAAAATTTACTTTTACATGCAAAAATTATATTTTTGTGAAAAAAACATGCTTACAACAGAACCACGAGGTCCTCTGCCTCATGGCCAAGGGAAAATGGGACGAGCTTGAAAACATAATGGTCACATGACCACAAATGGGATGGCACTAAAGTTCATATGAGAGTCAAGGCAGGTGAGCAAATACTTGTGGTTATATGGTGTATGTTTGTGTTAGCTTGATTTCTTCAGCTAGTTTTCTCACACATAACTAATGAAGTATGCTTTGAAATAAAGGTTAATAGAAGGGAACCATTCAAGGGGCCACTCTCTGCTTTAATTGGTGCTTTGACTGCTACTTTTGCTAGCACAGTTGCCGGCAAATTGTCAGTTAACACAGTAACTTACTACACCCAAACACTGAGAAAGGTCTGATGTTGCACTAGAGAAAAAAGAAATGAAAAATGGAGTTCAGACGAGTCTGATGTTGAAGTTTGACCACTGGTCTTCAGTTGTCTATAAGTATTTGATCATAAGATAGATAATTTATGTTTATTTTCATACTTTGACTCTCATTACTGCCATGTTTGCATATCAGCTCTAACACAACAGGTAGTTGCAGGCCTCCAGTGGTGTTGTCCATTAACACATGTTTATTCAGGCAAGTTTACAAATAAAAATGTTAATGACGCCAGCAGATATAAGGATGAACTGTAAGTATTTCTCCATGATGTGATGTGTTTGGTGTTAGCAGTATCAGACAGCCATATGCTTTTATCTGTTTTCTGTTTTTTTTCTTAGCTTATACAACAGTTTGAGTTAGGTAAATTAAAGTATCTGGGGAAAGAGAAATAGTTCTGAAATTGGTACAACTGGGAAAATAGAACATTAATTTTCCTTTTGTTTGTTTATTTTAACAGTTGTATTACATCTTCTGCCGTCTCTTTTGTCCTCTGGGGTCTGAGCGGTTTCTAAATACTGCAGAGATCGAAGAAAAACAGTAAAACAGAGAATGAGAGAGACTGTGAGATGCTCTGGTATATATCCCCTAATGTCTCATTTAAATTGCCAACAGACAGACGGTACAAAACGATCTGGATTAGTGCTTTCTCCTCTCTCCTTCCTTGACTTTCATCTCGCTAATAAGCTGGGAATCTCATCTCGTCTTCTGAGGTTTCTCCCTCTCATATTAACATGAGGGCTGCTGGATGCTTCTGTGATTGAGATGCAGACCGTTGGCTTTAACAGTAATTGCATTGAGGGAGAACAGTTTGTTGATCAGCATCTAATAGACTTTATTAAGAATGCTTCACAGAGCTTCAAAAGAACAGAGATTGCATGAGAAAGCTTAAAGGAGCAGTATGATTTTCCAATGTCTGGAAGAAAAGAGTTTTAACTTTTCAATTAAAAATCAATCAGGTTCTTCTGTGCTGAAGCTTTTTTTTATTAAACTAATTCTTTTTAGGAGAAAATCAAAACTTATGGCCATGTTAGGATTTAGAGTCAAATAATACAAGTTAGCCCCATGTAGCCCGATGTTGCCCCCATTCTTTCTCAGTGTAGCCTGTGTCAGTGTCAGTAAATGTTAATCAGTGAACAATTAGAAGACAAAAGGATAGTTCACCAACTTTAAAGTCAGGTTGTATGAGATACATCTTTACAGTGGACTTACTAACATCATTGTTTTTGATCAGTTTGACTTGACATTTTGGTAAATGGAGTTAAGAGCTCTTTGTTTACTGAATTTCAGGTCAGAACAAACTAAGACAACACTGTTGTGGTAATTGTTCATGGCACTGATTACTTTTAGGATGCTTTACATTTAGCCTGAAAAATCCCCATCCATCTGGTTCTTGTTTATAAAGGAAAGCATTGTTGGTATGCCCAGCATCGTGTACTCCAACATGGATGTTTGCTTCAATTTCACCTAAAATTCACTAACTTACAGGATGCATTAGATTTTATTACATAGCCTGAAACTGTTGCTTTGTACAGTCTATGTTCTATGCCAGTTTTTTTCCTAAAGGTGCAGGACTGATGAAAATCACTGTGGCTAATGTTTCAACTGTGAAAATTGGCCTCATACAGAAGTTCCTGGACTATCTCTTAAGTCAGGGCTTTTAAAAGTTTGGAAGTGTGAACCTTACCTGAGTAAATACATTTATCAATATCACACAGCATGAATAGATAACAAATTGGAAGATTAGTTTTAAATAAAAGAAAATATTGCAGCTTGAGTAATTTGTATGAGCTTACTCATAGGCTTGACCAAATTGTTTTCATTTATTATATTCTTAGAAACTGTAAACTAAGTTGATCTTCTTATGAAAAGCACCGCGCCGCACCGCGCAGCGTCCTTGAAATGTACTGCGGAGCACTTTACTCCCATTGTAGTCTATCAAGCAAATTCCACAGCACACGTCGCTGAAGCATCGGTGCGCACCAAGGCACGAGAGATACGCTTCAGGTCTATTTTCTGCGCAGCCGCTTCCAAACCTTGTAAATTCACTGTCGTTAAGAAAGCACCAGACAGGAAGTCACCGTGTGGAGTAACAGGAAATGTAAAAATAAAACAGAATGCGCAAACTCTTGCAATTAATGTTCCTCAATTATTTGTCATTACGTCAAAACCGGAGGCACAAGCATCAGGTCAGCAGTCGGTCAGAGGGGTCCAGAGGCAACACAACACCATGGACGAAGAAAAGTGAATCGTAGAGGTACAGAAACATATAAGATTGTATACATGACACCAAACATCTTTCCTACACGGATAAAGGTGGATAGAAGTTGAATAAATCACAAAGCTGTGTGGTTGAGACCAGCAAAGGGAGAGATGCGAAGCAAGGTGTTGTTTATTCCTTTTCTTAGTCTTTAACACGTTTTATGAGCGTGTGACATCGCTAGCCTGTGGCTCTCAAGGGATCAGCCCTCCCCCTACGGGGCTGTGCGCCACGGCGCTTCTGGGAGTGCTGCTTTCAGTGGGGTTTGCCTGTCGGAGCTATGGATGGAAATCTCCATCCCCGGGATGATACGATATGCATCTCGATATGTAGGCTACGGTACGATACACTAACCATTCACATGAAGCATCTACCAATTCAGGATGATACGATTTATCTTCCTACCACGATGCAATCACAATGCAATAACGATGCATATCTGTGCAAATTCAACTCAACTTTATTGTTCCTTCAAGACCACTTCAGAGTGGAGTAGTCCGGATGTGCTTCTTCTTCTTCTCTGGCATCCTTCCCCGAGTGTTGATGTTCAGTGACTAGTGACGCCTACGTCGCCTAGTGGTGACTGTGAGTAGGTGAATCAGAGTGTGTTGTCACTCCGCAATAAACAGTCCACTCGTGAGAATTTAACGGCTGAGAGATAATTATGGAAGTGAATTGACTGACAATAATAATTTTAAATTTTAAAAAATATATATATATAATAACATGACATCGGATTTTACTGATGCAAAGCTTTTACAAGGCGATGCATTGTGGTTTCAGCCCAGTTTCTAATCCGATGCACACCTCTCCAACTAATGCAATTTACCATAGACCCTCGCGTCGATGCACTGATTGCGCATCGGATAAAATGCCCATCCCTAGTTGGAGCAAGACCACGGCGCTCCGCTTCGCGGCGCTTCGTGTGCGGTGGAATTTGATTTACAAATTTAAATGATTTTTTTTATGCTCTCAAAATGAAAACTTCATGTGACATAAAATCAAATGACTCAAATGTGGCCTTTATGTATCAAAAATATTGCCTAACCAAATAGAATTTTTCCTCTTATATACATTTACATTTACAAATTTTTATACATTTACATTTGCAAATTTTTATTCTGTTCATACTAAATTTATTCTATTCTTTTTTATTCTATTCATACTGAATTTATTCTATTTATTACTTTAGATATTATTAGGCTATTATTTTTTTAATGATGTAGTTTAGTTTCTTTACTCTTGTTTATAATATTACCTGTTTGCACCCTGGGTACGAGGGGACTGAAATTTCCTCTGTGCTGTATGTCAAGCATGCACACTAAAAAATGTTGAGTTATCTTGGTAACCAAATTTATGTGTTGCTAGTGTTGATTTAAATTTTTGGGTTATTTTTGTAAAGAGTAACCCATTTTCAGGGTTATAGGGCTATAGGTCCTAACCTGCTTCACCTGAAAGACTCTGAGTTGCGGTATGAGTGTGTGGCTCCTGCGTGGCCGAGTGGACTATGTCACTGCCTCGTTTTCCAAGGATTGCGGGTTCGATATCCGCTCTCTACAATTGTTCCTGTGTCTGTTCAATAAAGCTGGTTATTGTGAACTGCTAAATCTGTGTTGCTTCTGGGTCCTAACTGCCTCCATGTCAAACTACTGGGAGTGCTAAATTGCGCAACCCAATAATTGGGTTGGGAACAACCCAGCGTTGTAGTTTGCATAACCCAACTTTTGTGTTAAATAACACAACCCAAAAATTGGGTTGAAAAAAAGAACCCAACCTGTTGGGTTAAAATAACCCAAAAAAGGAGTTCGTCCTTTTCTGAACCAGCAGTTGGGTTAAAATTGGGTTAGTTTTTAACCCAACTGTTTTTAGTGTGTGCATAGCATATTTGACAATAAAGCTGACTTTGACTTAAAGAGCATAAAATGTTGAATATGTTGTTCTAATGTGGGCAGTTTCGTAAACATAAAAACTGAAACACTGAGCTATTTGATTTTAAAAAATACAAGCTGAATCATGTGCTTGTGCAAAACCATCATGGATACTGTAAATGTTTTTATTTACATTCTTAAATCCCCTGCAGAAAATAATTTGGATTAATTGATTTAATGTTATAGCCCAGGTTTTTTTGTTATTCTAATTCAGTAAGTATGGCAGTCCACTCCACTCTGAGGCAGAACATTTAAAGACTGGGTTCAGACCACATGAAGGACTCCATGTCTGCCTCTCAACTGCCTCCTGATGCACACTGATGCGATCTGTCTCACTTTAGGGAGACAGATCTGTTGATTGGCAAAAAGAGGCAGAAATAGAGTGGATGGGGACTTCCTCTCCGTGGGGACCCAGGGTTTCACCAAGGCTCTTTTCATGGTTCAAATCATCTTAGGCCCTGCTCTATTATTTTTCACCATAGCTTGAAACCCACTTATTTAATAAACTCTTCTCTGTGAGTAACCAGAGGTCATTTATATAACATGCCATTCTTCATTCAAGTTTCATCTTCTCCCATGCAGGCGGAAATGCTAAGCTGCGTTACCAGATCACATCAGGGAACACGGGAGGAGTGTTTGATGTGGAGCCAGAGGTGGGAACCATCTTTATCGCTCAGCCGCTGGACTACGAACAAAACAAAAGGTAAAACAAAAATCCAGGGAGAAATCACTTTGGCGGGACTTTGAGCTCTTCAACTCCAGTGTATGCTCTTGAGGCTTTTTCATGCAGTACAGAAATGACTTGATTATTTCCAGGATTGAAAAGGCAAGAGATTTAATTCACTCTGGTTCTTCAAAGGTAGAATCTGTTCATTAATTACCCTGAATTAACTAAATTAGTTGTTTTAAATGACTAATCTTTGTGTTGTATATGTCCTAGTTACAACCTACAGTCTTATGTATTCCCAGCAAGTATTTCCAGTTCACTGAGTCACAGAAATCTGAAGTTCTAATAATGTGGCCACAATGACAGAGCCACCATAACAAGACACAACCAGTGTATTTCTGTCATAGGAGTGCTGGACGTTCCCCTAAAGACTGCTACATCAGGGAACTGCTGCTAGTATGTTTTGTTTCTATGTCTTTCTTGTTTTTTCGTCAATTACGTGTAATGGATTACAATTCCACCTCAGCTGAGTTTTTTGTTGCTCAAGCCCCTCCCCTTATTCATTTGGATTTACACGACTGGCACACTAACTTGACTGTTTAATAAATTAAATGCAGAATACATTTCACTGTAGTCCTTGTTGGCCACAGCTCTTCAAAAGTGTTTGGGAATGTGCCAATCTTTTAAAGCATACCTGGCAGGTAACTGGACGATCGTTCCGTCAGTCACAAACATTACAGGCCAATACGATAATATAGTTGGCAGACAATACTGCTGCAGTGAAAAGTACAAAGTGCGCCATTTCATGGAGTAAACTCTCATTAAAATATGTCGAAGTGAAGTGAAAATGGCATTTCATTAGAGAATTGTTTTCAGTGTTATTTGTTTTTCATCATTAAAAGAAATGTCTTCCAGATTGATAAAACTGCTTCTTAAGCTGTTAGCATCTATGCTAATCGCTGTACAGGCAGTCACTTCCTGCTGTCGTCTCACTGGTCCATCTATTCCTGCTTCAAAGGATGTCAATTGGGTTTTTGGCTGAGCACAATTGTTGTAGATTGTTTTATCTGTTGGTACGGTAACCTCTGTACCAAGGATAAGAATTCCCTTGGGAAAATTGTAAAGGTGGCATCTAAAGTAGCTGGTGTCCAGCTGGACAGCCTAGATCGCATCTTTAAAAGACAGGTGCTCTTGAAAGCTCTGTCTATTCCATCTGACGATGCTCACCCACTCAACTCTGAGTACAGGCTTCTTCCCTCTGGTCTGTGTCTGTGTGTCCCACGGGCTACTAAAAACAGGTACAAACACTCATTTGTTCCTGTCTCCATTCAAGCATTGAATGAGGCTGAGAGAAGAAAGTAATGATCTTAGTTTGTGTCTGCTACCTTAGCGATTTATGTTGTTGATCTTACTGGCACCTAGGCACTCTTCGAGACACTGTACTTACTAGACACTGTGTGTCTTACTATAAAATTGTACACTTTAATGGTCACTGTGTGCACAGAACCTGCATTTTAATATTTTTTAATACTATTTTGGCATTATTTTAATGATGAATGGCGTGTGCTGGCAGATAGCTCAGTGTTGTTGTCTGTGTGTATGTTACATATATATATATATTTTTATACTGTAATTTCATGTCTTGTGTGTTTTTTGTGCATCCCGCTGCAACCCAATTTGCCCTCTGGGGACACTAATAAAATTGAATCTTGAATCTTGAATCTAGATTAGAACTTGGCAAAATGGATTTGGCACTTAAGAAGGATCCAGCTGGACTGCAAGATTAAAACTGACTAACTAAACTTTCCAATTCAGGTATTTAGGTACTTTTTAGCTCTGGCTCAACTGCAACTTACTGCTTTCCTTTTGTTCTGAATTGTTTGCTGAAATGAAACAGTTCACGTGTTACACTTAGATATAAAATTGCAATGAGGTGTGAAAACGTTTCTGTTTGCATTATTTACAGTAGAATTAGTGAAAAGATCTACATATGAGGAAGTTTTAGTCAACAGGGAACAGTTATGTCGAAGTTTCTTTTATTCTTACATTAAGAAGACATATTGTTCTATGAAGTTGCTAGTAGATTTATATCATGAAGTAAAAAAAAGAAACATATAACAGCTAATCAGGGTGCTGGATTCAGTTATAATCCCTCATAACTTATTTTCATTTTTTATTCTCATTTTCATTAGGTCTACTAGTACTTTTAGTTTATCTTTGGCTTGACTTGTACTGCTGTTAGTCTAAAAGAAGCAGGCTAGTAGTACTAGTTAGTTTTTTTTTTTAGTTTACAACCAGTACTAGTTAACAAAAAATGTTGTTGTGGTACTAAAAGTTTTTGGCCCAGTAGTGTGTGAGTATACCTTACTAGTAAAGCAAAATTGCCAACTAGTAAACAATTCTGTGTTATGAGTACTATCAGTAAAGCTTTGAGCTTTTACTTGTTACATTGTTAAGGAATATTATTATTGGTTGTAATGTTTTCAAAAGCCAGTGGGAAGCCTGAGTTTGTTTTCCCCGCTCCTTTATTGGCACATAAGGCTTACTAGTGGTACTAGTGAACATCTTAAGTTTACTACAGTACTAGTAGATCCAAAACAGTCTATTTTTAGTCATTTTACAATCAGTAGTACATGTAACCCAAATTTGAGAAATAGTAGAGCTAAGCGACAGTTGATATCACTGATATCAAGTTTTTGCCTTTCAATCAGCTTAGCTAAGTATATAGCAAACTATAAAGTTTATAAACTAAATTGGAACCACTTAACTAAAATTGATTATTTCAACAGCTAATCTTGATTTAGAAATACAAAAGATGTGATTGTTCATAAAGTAGGGAAGGAAAATAAAAATGGTGATTTGTACATAACAGAGACAAGTAATTTATTGCATTCTCATAATATTTCCTTGTAAATAATAAATTTATTTTAAAGACTTATCGCAGGTACTCTGAGTCATGCATGAAATAACACAGGAAATGGATATGGGTCATTTTGACCCATGTTGTGCATTAGAGGAGTGATTAAAAATGTTTTTCTACTGAGACAGTGAGAAGGAGAAAAATAAAATAAGGATATAAGACAATAATAAACAAGTTAGTTAAGAAATATCTTGAAGGCTGAATGATGAAATTAATTTATTGTGACGATACAAGCAAAAAAATATCAACTGGGTCATTTTTGACCCATGATGCTCATCAAGGACTTAACTTTCTCTGTGTTCAGTAAAAACATCACGGAAAAGGACAAACTTATGTCAAGTCATTCAGCATCCACAAAACTACACTTTCTTATGTATTTATTTTAAACTTAGGTGTGTTTTCAATAAAGCTGAACTCCACAGAGTGTATTTACACATTTGATTTGATTTTCTAAGTTTTTGTCAAACATAAAACTAAAGGCAAAATAAATGTACAGATCGAAATAAGGAAATTAACCCTTGGATGAATGTTACATGTCTGTAAATGATTAAGAAATCAGAATTTATTCAATCCCACCCCATCTCAGTCAAATAATTACCAGTTTTATAGCATCACAATCTATAAAAATATAAACATATTATTACTTTTTCAACTTATTTTATCCATCTCCCACACACCAATCTAGCTTTATGGATAAATTAGCATAATGAGGGTGAAAAGAAAAGAAGAATGGGAGAACTGTGTGTAACACAGGATTTATGATACGTTAGATTTCTCTTTATTCCCTATAAGAAAGGACGAGTTCTACCACAGCACTGAAGGGTTCTTGTGGATGGTGGTAGAGCTCACAAAGAGAGTTTTGACAATAGAACAACAATAACAAAGATCCATCTCAAGAAAGCAGCACAAACCAAGAATAAAATAAAAAACAGAAAGACCCAGTGAAGTAGTCTTTGGCCTAACATCTTGTGTTTCAGAGGCAAGAGTAAACACGTTGTGTGTGTTCAACACTGTTCAAAATGTATTTGACAAAATATGGTAAACACATTTTGTACAACATTTTGTACATGGTAATGGAAACTTTCTTTCACGTCACTGTTTTATTGTTAAATTAATTCTCCTGCCTTTTTGTGAATGAAGCTCATGATGCTAAATCTTTTCCCCAGATACAAGCTCCACGTCCTGGCATCAGATGGAAAGTGGGAGGATTACACAACAGTGACGGTCAATGTGGTCAACAAGAACGACGAGGCTCCAGTGTTTACTGTTAATGAGTACTACGGCAGTGTAACAGAGGAGCTGGATGGTTCCCCAGTGTTTGTGTTACAGGTACAGACTCATCATTATCCAGCTGTCTGATGCAGCTGATTCTATATTTGCTAAACTAACACGTTGTGCATTTTATATATTAAATCTAACACTACATTAAGGAAGATGTGGCGCTAACTAAAGCTAAATTACTTCAAATTGAGAAAGTTTTGCCTTATCCATAGTGTGTTTTGGCTCCTATTGAGATGGTTTGCTAAAGTTTCTCCACCTCATATACAGAATTGAAGGTCATAATAGAGGTCTTTGTTCCACTTACATTCTGCAAGTTACAAAACCAATTAATTCCTTGTAGCAGGGCTGGGTATTTCCAGCAGCCGTCAGATACAATATGTGCCCTGATTCTGCGGCTACGATACAGTATGTTCCCCCATAAGTGCACATAATGAACATTTATCATGCCTTAATTAGAGTTCCTGACTTTAATTTTGTCTTTTTCATTGCAAAAAAAAAAGTTCTACAACTCAAGACACTTATAATTCCATCCCCAAAGATTTTAAACTTAAGTTTGAAATTTTAAACATGTGCTTTAACTTGTTGTTTGTATTTGAATTTAAACTGTGCCATTTATAACATCACCCAAAGTGTATCGACAACAGCTGTCACAGCACCTGAGGATCAGTACACGTATCAGCAAAGCATGCATGACGATCTTTTGCCAGATCGATATTTTGAGCACAGGTTTAGTATTTAAAAAGTTCTGATTTCGTCGTCTGTGTAGATAAAAAAAAGTCACATTATTTGGCCCTGTCCTGTTTCCTCAAGCATCCAAAGCTGCATCACACTGTGAATTTCCACAAATGCAACAACAATGTGAATGTTGAGAACCTGTTCTGAAAAGCAATTGCAGCACAAATGCACTGTGAGAAGGGCTACTGAATGATCACTGAAGTTTGAACGGCTGTAATGAAAAATTAAAGTTAAAGGCTGTAATGATAGCTAAGCAGGTCCATAGCAGAAGGATCTCCACACCAGTGATCCAGAGCTGCCTACAGGGAGGAACCAAAGTAAGTGCAACTGCAAAAGAGAGACACAAAAAGAGATAGAGATAGAGAGTGAGATGGAAGAGCTCTGAACCCCTGCAGTCTATCACAGATTAAATAACAGCCCCAGTCCCAAAGAAGCTGGAATGTTAAATGTTAAACAGATAAATGGTTTGCAAATCATTGAATTTAGTTTTTTAAGTCCTATATTTGTTTAAATGCACTGCAAAGAAAAGATACTTAATGTTAAAACTGTTGACTCTGACGACAACATGTTCCACAAAAGCTGAGACAGGGGCCTCTAAAGACTGGGATATTTGAGTAAACCTTAAAAAGCACCTGTTTGGAACATTCCACGTTAGTTAGAAACTGGCGAGTGTCATAATTGGAAATAAAAGGAGTTTTTCCAAAAGGCTCAATCATTAACAAGCAAGAATGAGGCCAGTTTCACCACTTTATCCACATATAATTATAAGGAATTTCAGGATTTCATCATCTACAGTCCATAATATCACCAAAATATTCTGAGCATCCGGAGAAATCCCTTCATATAAATGGTAAGACCGATAACTAATATTGTATGCCCATGACCTTCAACCCTCAGGCAGCACTTCATCATAAAACAAGAATGTTGTTTAACTCATGAACTCAGGAATGCTTCAGAAAACTATTGTCAGATACAGTTTGTTGCTACATCTACTAAATCAAATCAAATCAAACTTTATTTATAAGGCACTTTTCATACTTAGAAGTAACACAAAGTGCCTCACAGAGGCTAAAAACAAAATTAAAAACAGAAAATACAAAGACATCTCCAGACACACACTCGCAGACATCAACATACGCACACACACACCTGCGCCCACACACATTCATATTAGCTGAATGAGAGAGAGAGAGGGACATGACTGAGCACCGAGGACTGAGGCAAGGAATAAGCTCCCTTTGGGGGCCATAAACACTGAGGAGGGCTCCTGGCCCACGAGAAGCGCAGCCGGAGACTTCCCCACCCTGCACAGGCACGAGGCCCCACACCACAGTGCAGGGGCCTCCGGCCATGCAGGCAGAGCCATCCCCCGGCAGCGGCCCCACAAGTTGACCAGGAGCAACTCCCACGTGGAGAGCCCCCATGAGGAAGCACAGGAGCTAAAACCATCAAACTAAAACAATAATATAAAAATAAGAAAAGGGGGACATAAAGAAGAGAGATAAAATAACGTAAAATGGAAAACTGAAATAACGTAAAAAAAAATTAAGAATTAAGAATTAAATATGATAAGAAGTTTGACTAAAACAATAAATATATTATACAGTAATAGAACAATAAATAAAAGAATAAATAAGTTGATTAAATCACTTAAAAGCTAGATTAAAAAGGTGGGTTTTAAGCCTCTTTTTAAAAGTATCAACAGACTCTGCAGCCCTGACATTCTGTGCAAGTTATGCAAGTGCTCTGATGTGATGAGTCCACATTTCAAATTGTTTTTGGAAAATATGCACGTTGTGTCCTCCAAAGAAGAAAAAGTGCACCTCCTCGAGTGATAAACATTACACATCACAACATGAGCGATCAGTGCGTGAACGTGGTGCAGATGATTAGATTTGACCTGCAGTGCAAAAGCTCTTTAGCAAGATGACAAGAAAAGCTCTGTACAAGCTGAAATCCTGTCACCATTCACCAAAAACATGACGGGTGCAGTGAAAATCATTAAAAAATAATCGAACATTGAGAGTCTAGCACATATTTTCATTATCATCATGGCTTGATTGGATCCGCTGGAGAAGCCTTTCAAGCTTAAACCCTCCAGCTAAATTTTGCATAATTAATCAGAGATTTTAGCTTGTGCAATTTGTTCCATTAAATATGAGTATTTCAACACAGCTCTAAATGAAAAACTTACTTTGGGGGTAAAGTCTTTTCTTTTCTAAGTCTGTGTACATGAATTATGATCTTTGTCTTAAATCAATATGCTCTGTTTAGATAGTAAGCCGTGTGCTTTTCCCCTCTGAATGCATGTGAGAGCACATTTCTTCCACTTTAAACGAACACAAGTTATTATTAGCTCTACATCACGCTGCAATTACCAAACCAAATTGAAACATCTCTGGCCTGCCCAGGGTGTAATTGGTGCTGAGGCTGCGTGAGCGGGAGCCGGCAGAGAGGAGAGGAAGGATGAAGCGGGGGGATTGGGGTTGAGCGGGTTGGATCATTACCGAGGCTTACCTACCAGAGAGTTTATAACCACGCAGCACAGGCGAGAAGAGCTTCCAGTCATGATATCACATCAGCAGCGTTTCAATAATTAAATAGTTTAAAAAGTGATTACACCCTCATCTCCCTCTCTGTCTCGCTGTGCTTTTGATGTTGTAGGTAACAGCGTCTGACCCGGATAAGGATGCCGATCAGGAGGCGCTCAGATACTCTCTGCACGGCCAAGGTGCAGATAGCGAGTTTATTATTGATGAGGTCACGGGGAAGATCTACGCCCAGCGGACCCTGGACCGAGAGGAGCGGGCCGTGTGGCGTTTTGTCGTCTTAGCCACTGATGAAGGCGGGGAAGGTCTCACCGGCTTCACCGACGTCATCATCAACGTCTGGGACATCAACGACAACGCGCCTGTCTTCACCTGCGCCCCAAGCTGCCATGGAGATGTAGCAGAGAACTCGGTTGCGGGGACGTCGGTGATGGAGATGACAGCTACCGACCTGGACGACTCAGCAGTGGGACAGAACGCGGTGCTCTCCTATAGGATTCTGGGTAGTTTGGATGCCACTAACCTGGAGCTAGGGGGAGTGCCGACCTTCTCAGAGATGTTCACCATCAACCCCACCACAGGAACCATCACTGTGGCTATGGGCGGGCTGGACAGAGAGCAGGTGGAGTCCTACCTGCTGGTGGTGGAGGCCCGGGATGGAGGGGGGATGACGGGAACTGGGACTGCAACCATTAAAATAAAGGACGTAAATGATCACGCTCCAAGATTCATCGATCACTCCTGCGTGGCCAGGATCTCGGAGAATGCCGAGCCCAATGCACAGGTAAGTTTTCTTTCTCCTAATTAAGTGGTTTGTCCCTGTTTGTCTGGCACCTTGGGATACTCTTGTACTTTAAAATGACGAGGCAGTTCTTTTATTCAGCTAATTAGCAAATGGATGCACCCCCTTTGCAGTGGATTGGCTTTTACATCTAAAAAGAAAAATGAAAAATAAACCTAAGAGCTTCATCTGCCTGGAAACTATGCTTGTATGTGTATGTGTAAATGTGTGTACTTATGTATAAGGAATGCAGGAGATTGGAACTTTGCTGATTTCTGAATAACTGATATGCTGACATTTCCAAACTCATCATCACCAACTCTGATACTAACATCTTTTGTCAAGAGCACAAAACCTCTATATTACGAAAACTGACCCGTACCTTTAATGGTACTGTGTTAAAATGAGTTGTGTAACAAGAAAATATTACCTTTCATTATAAATTATACTTTGATTTATAATAGTGAGAAATAAATGATGATTAGGAAAATCATTGCTGTAATTGTTTACCTTCTGCCAATGTCACATGTCTAATACATGGGCTATAAAACAATATCAGCTGGAAACATCAGTGCACAATGTTGATCTGTTGATACCAAAAAGACATTTTAAGCAACCATCTGCCGATACTGATGTTGTTCTGATAATACTGTGTCTGTTTGTTTGTATGTATGGATTGATGGATGGATGTGTCAATGATAATTTTGCATGATGATGGATGGTTGTTTGATGGAAGAACAGACAGCTGGTCGAATGAACAGATGGTGGGGTTGATGGATAAATGCAAGATGGACATATAGACAGATGAGTGGTTGACATATAATTGTATGGATTGATGGATAAATGGTAAATAAATAAATTCAAAGATGGGCGGGTGAATAAATGGATAGATGGATACAGTATGGGAACAACGCAAAAATATTTTCTTGTTTGGCACATTCATTAAACCAAAAATGTGTCATTATACAAACTGAAAACCAAAATAAATTCAATGTGCTGCTTGGTAATACTAATAGGTTAAATAAAATAAATAAGCAACAAATGCACAAAATTAAAAATAATGAATTTGTTTTTAAATTCCTGGCTTAAATGACGACTGGGTACTTTGTACCGGGGCTCAATCACCTTTAGCTTGAGTTTAAAACCAGCATTTTCCACAACTTAATATGGTCTTAGATCCGATGTTATAAAAACGCTGATGGATGCTGTTATGGCTTTGGCCCGATCTGAACTGTCAGGGAGGCTGCTTAAATGCAGACGGCAGTTGAATTTGCACTACAGTGTTTTTGTTTTCCTTACCGCGGAAATCTGTACACTTGAGTGGTGCCGTTTCAGGTGAGTTAGCATGCTTGACGCGTTGCCGTAAAAATACCCGACCTCAGTTGAACAGTATCGGCACACCACGTTTTATCCACCTGTCTTTCTCCGTTGCAATATTTCACCAGGAAGCCAAAGTGTCTTCTGATTGGCTCGCCACGAGATGTCTCGTCCACATGATATGTACATGACCACAAGAGCACAAATCACAGACCTCTTTCCTCATGAATATTAAAAAGCCTGCCCTAAACACGCCAATCGTAGACGAGTACCCCCGTGAATATTAAAGAGCCATGTGCAGCGGCTAACGTAAACTTACTGTCCTTGTTTGAGTACAGCACTGTGTCGAACCGAACGTCTGTTTTGAGCGGTTTGGCACGAGTACATGTACCATTACACTCTTAATGGATGGATACATAGATTGATAAGTAGGGCGATGGATATTAGCTCATGGATGGAGGGATGGATTGACAGGGTGATTGATAGTAGCTAATGGATGGATGAAGAAATGAATAGATGGATTTCTTGTCTGTCCTGAGCAGTTACAGAGCTCTCATTTCAATAATCCCTAAATGATGAAAACAAATCTCATTTGAACACATTTAAAAACCACAAAGTACAGCCATTAAAACGGAACGCTGTGCATTGACTTAGAATCTAAATGTATATCCAATGATTCACTTTTTTAAAATCACACCTCCAAAAAATATAAATCATCCATTAAATAGAAAAAAACAGAAATCAAGCCATTTATGTTTCTACTTGCAGTATAAAGGAATCTATTTATGTCAATCTTTTAAGCTCTACTACAGGTCTGGTACAAGTTTGGTTAAAAATTGAAAAGGAAACTAAGACTACAAGTACTACTACATTTATTCTTATTATGACTAGCATTGGTATTCTTCTTCTTCTTCTTCTTCTTTTTCTTCTTCTTCTTCTTCTTATTTTATTATTATTATTACCTCCCCCAAGGAGGTTATGTTTTCGGGAGAGTTTGTCTGTCTGTCTGTCTGTCCATCCAACTGTGAACAAAATAACTCAAAAAGTTACAGATGGATTTGGATGAAATTTTCAGGAAATGTTCAGCATGAGAAAAAGAAGAACTGATTCGATTTTGGTGTTGATCCGGATCAGCGTCTGGCCGCCATGGTGAAAATTATGATCTTTGTGAATAACTACTAAACTAAAATAGATATTATGAATCCAATTGCTAATGGTATGTTTTCATGGTCAAGGAATCTAAATATTTTGATGAAATAAAGGTGGGACTAATATTTATGGTCAAAATCACGATATGGCTGAGGACTGTGGCGCTGGCGGAGGTCTGTGCTGTCCGAGTGCTTTTCTTATTATTATTATCATTATTATATCATTATCATTATTGTTGTTGTTGTTTTATTTTTTGTTGTTTAAGCATCTGTTTGATATAAAAAAGCTGTACCAAAGATGTTTCAACTACTTACCAAATATTGGAGAAAAAAGTTAAATATGAGAAAAACTAAAGAACCATGAATATGTATTTAAACATGTTAGGTTATTGGTAAAAATGTACAACAAAAATGAGCCATTTAAAACAATGTACCACATTTATGATTGATGAAGTGTGTGGCCACATTGGTTTGGTCCCTCCATCTGTTTACTGTGTGCAGTTTTTATTGTTGGTTAAACTCAAAACCACTCAGGCACAGAAAAGGACCGACGACTGGATTAGGTGTGCATGAGATGAGACTATTTTGTTGCTCAAGTGCTTTTAGCAAACACTTGAAGCTGGAGTCCTTGAGTCCTGCACATGGCTTTAAAATGTCCTGGCCTCTGTACTGTCTTTGACCCTCTTATTGTTGGACACATTTGTTCTTTGGCATTGCTATTTAAAAAAAATATATATACCAGTAATAGATGTTTTGGGCCTGTTGAAAGTCAATTTTAAAAAGCCACATAAGCAAAAGAGTTAAACTATATACATTAAGCATACCTGTTCAGGGGTGGTCTTCATGTTTAATCATGTGTGTGGAAAACACTCAGTTCTTATTACATTTGTAGTATTTAACATATTGCTGACGTGAAATACAGGGATGAGGAGCCAGCCAGGGGCCAACAATTAAAATTGACTGTATCTAGTTCAGGGGCAGGTATACTTAAATCGACCTTGTTTATGCTAATGCATGTATTGGAGTTTATACATTAGCCTTCAGGCTATGATGATGAGAGCGGACCTCGTCTTTCACAGCCTGCATAAGACCCTGAGTGGTCAAAACTGGTCATGCTTTTCCTGCTGTTAGGAGAATATTTATGATTAAATATCCTTGTTGTTGGAACTACATTACTGTCTCCAGGAAGGGCCTTTTGATAAATCAGTAGCTTTCCTGTTTTATTACAAGATACCATCACTGTGATGACTTTGAGTGAGACTGTCGGACAACCGGTCAATATCTGAATTTGCTTTATACTTTTAAAAGCTTGTTGTTTGGACCGGCCAAATATGTTGCCCAAACATATTTAAGTAATCCTGCCGGCACTTGCTGGTGGGATATTTGCTGTATTCGAGCTTTTTTATTCATACTGCAGAGCTATCAAGCGGATCAAGATCTATCTATCTAAATATTTAGATATCTGTCTATCTTTCCATTTAACTATCTATCTATCTATCTATCTATCTATCTATCTATCTATCTATCTATCTATCTATCTATCTATCTATCTATCTATCTATCTATCTATCTATCTATCTATCTATCTATCTATCTATCTATCTATCTATCTATCCATCCATCCATCCATCCATCCATCCATCCATCCATCCATCCATCCATCCATCCATCTGTTTTTTCCATTTAGGAATGCAAGTAAATAAGTATAATTTGACATTATAATCAAGAATAAGAAATAATGAGGCATTACTGTTTTTTCTTTCCTTTTTTTATAAAACAGATAATCTGAAAGAATTAAAACTATGCTATAGCAATAAATCTATCATGACAGCTACAAGGCTTCTACATAGTGGTGTATTAATCATAACAGAAAGATAAAAATTAATTTGTATAATCTCCAATGCTGTTATTTTAGGGCACTTTAGTCTTAAAGCTCACATTGTGTGGTGTTTAAAATCTTGAAACTACAGAAATTACAGAAGAGGAAAAGTGAAGTAACATGTGTTTGAAGTGGTTTTAATTTTTAAATTTGTGGTGTGCATTTGTATTATGTTAATCTTTAACCCTTTCATGCATTGTGTCCACTACAGTAGTCAGATATTTAGAATAAATTTAAACTCTTTAGGTTACAGTGCCATGTCAAAAAACAGGTGGTAAATCCCCAAACCCTTGTCTTAAGTTTCATAAAAACATATTATCTTTGCACATTTTTACCACATCGAGATATTGCATCATAAATCCAAGAACACCCAACAAAGGGCAAATGGGTATTATGCCTGTATTCAGATTTTTACATATTTTTTGTAGTTTTATTTTAAACTTGGTTGTAACTCACGTGTGAATTAAACCGCATTGATTAAACAGCAACTATACATATACTCCAGATTTTGTTTTTTCTTTTATTTACTCTTAAATGTTTGAAAAAGACGTATTGGTGGATCTTTATTAAGGATCACCAAGTAACTATTTAGACTTTTACCGTAAACAAACAAATGTGATGAAGAGGCACTCTTAGTTAGTATCTAACAACAGGCTCTGAGCCATGTCTTCACTGTAACAGCAATATCATAAACATATCCTTCAGTCCTAGATCTTTATGCTCCTGAAACAAAGTTTGTGGACTTCTTTCTTGTTCCTAAGGTCCTGGAGCTGGCAGCAGAGGACAGAGACACTGGTGAAAATGCTCAGCTGACCTTCAGCGTTGTAGCTGGAGATCAGGAGCAGAAGTTCTACATGGTCAGTCACAAGCAGGAGCAGCGCGGCACCCTGAGGCTCAAGAAACGCCTGGACTTTGAACGGCACAGCGAGCAGAGGTTCAACCTCACACTGAAGGTATGTGGAGGCAGTTTAAGCACAGCAGCTTCAGTATACAGTCCTGATCAAAATCTTAAGACCAGCTGAAAATTTGCTGGAATATACTTTTTGCACATTTGGACCTTAATGAGGTTTTAAGTAGAGCTACAATATGCAAAAGCAAGAAGGGGGAGTGTGACAAAAAGCACTTTGAAAAAGTAATTTATTGAAAACAACAAGTAAACTGAAATAGGCTGTTTATCAGCTGATCAAAAGTTTAAGACCATTGCTAAAAAATTAAAAAAAACTCTCCAAACCAGAACAAAAATGTTTCTCAGTAGGACTCAGTAATGAGCAACTCCACCGTTCTTGTTAATCACTTCAAAAATTTGTTTGGGCATGCTTGATGAGAGTGTTTCCAGGAAGCTTTTGGGAACATTGCTCCAAGTGGTGAAGATGGCTTCATGAAGGGCATCAACTGTCTGGAACTGACGGCCATTTTTATAAACTTCCCTTGCCATCCATCCCCAAATGTTCTCTATGGGATTTAAATCAGGGAACATGCGGATGGTCCAAAGAGTGATGTTATTCTCCCTGAAGAAGTCCTTGGTCAAGCGAGCATTGTGAACTGCAGCGTTGTCCTGTTGAAAAACCCAGCTGTTACCACACAGACGAGGGCCCTCAGTCATGAGGGATGCCCGCTGCAACATCTGCACGTAACCAGCCGCCGTTTGACAACCCTGCACCACCTGAAGCTCCAGTGTTCACTGAATGAAAAAGCACCCAGATCATGATGGACCCCCCACCACTGTGCCGGGTAGAAAACATCTCAGGTGGGATCTCCTTGTCATGCCAGTAACGTTGAAGCCATCTGGACCGTCAAGGTTACATTTTTTCTCATCAGAGAATAAAACTTTTTTCCACCTTTCAATGTCCCATGTTTGATGCTCCAAAGTCTAAACGGGCAGTTTTGTAGCGTTGAAGGAGACGAGGTCTTTGAAATTGTTTTTTGTTTTTGAAACCATTTTTATGCAGATGCCGTCCGATGATTATTGTGCTGCAGTCGGCACCAGTAAGGGCCTTAATTTGGGTCGAGGACCGCCCTGTGTCTTGACAGACAGCCAATCAGATCCTCTCGCTCAGTGCAGGAGTAATTTTTTTGGGTCTACCACTTGACTTTTTGTTTCCATAATGATCAGGATCTTTTAAAAATGTAGAATGACTGTCTTACTGCGTCTAACCTCAGCAGCAATGTCACGCTGCGAGAGGCCTTGCTTATGCAGCTCAATGATCCGACCACGTTCAAGAAGAGAAAGCTTCTTAGCTTTAGCCATCAGGAGGGCATGACCGTGTGAATGCCTGACAGAAAATGAACATTTTGAGCAGATTTTGGCTTTAATAGCCTGTGGTCTTAAACTTTTGATCAGCTGATAAACAGCCTATTTCAGTTTTTTTTTTAGTTACAAGCCCCAAATGTTTTTTGTCTCACTCCCCCTTTTTACTTTTGCATATTGTAGCTCTACATAAACCCCATTAAGGTCCAAATGTGCAAAATGCATATTCTAGCAATTTTTGAAGTGGTCTTAAGATTTTGATCAGGCCAAGTGGAGTTATAGCTTCAGGTTTGCAGTGTCAGAGACGTTAAGCTCAGGTATCTGATTTTGATTTGTAAGCAGATATTTGGATGTAGGAACATTTTAATGAATATGGTCTCTATATTAGAAATTGGAGAAACAGGAGAGATGCAGATGGAACTCGATGAGCACTAATCTTAGAGTCATTTATTTTTCTTCACTTCCTCTAAATCTGTCACACCAACCTGCCAGCCCGTCTGTCAAATGCTAAGACAAAGAGACTCAAGCTGAAGGGGATGTCAGAAAGCCACCGAGCAGAAGGTGTGATGTCACAGGAAGAGACAGGAACTTTAGAGCGCTACGAGGCAAAGTTTTAGCCTCATATGTGTGATCTGCTGATGGGAAGCCTTTTAAAGTATAGAAACAATTTCAGAAGTGAACTGTTGCTTAAAATTTCATTTTGAAAGATGCAAAGTAAATCTATGTTGCATGCATAAAGCTGAAAAACATATCATACGACATTAAATCTACATTTATTAACCACAGTTTAGCACTGTTAAATAGAGGTGGAGAGAATGTTGATGAGCCAGTATATCCTGGTATTATACTGTGTTGATAAAGCAGCAGACATTTGGCCTTTTGACTCTCCGTCTCGCTTTTACATTTGTTCCTATTGTTTGTCTATCCCTGTTACAAGGGCAGTGCTTTATATAAACATCACTGATTAGGAGCTGTTGCTATGCTTACAGTATTGTGGGTTCTTAATACTGTAAAGATTAAGTAATAAATAGACCAGAATATATCTCCCTGCCTGCTGTAGATAGATAGATAGATAGATAGATAGATAGATAGATAGATAGATAGATAGATAGATAGATAGATAGATGGATGGATGGATGGATGGATGGATGGATGGATGGATGGATGGATGGATGGATGGATGGATGGATGGATGGATGGATGGATGGATGGATGGATGGATGGACGGACGGACGGACGGACGGACGGACGGACAGACAGACAGACAGACAGACAGACAGACAGACAGACAGACAGACAGACAGACAGACAGACAGACAGACAGACAGACAGACAGATAGATAGATAGATAGATTGATAGATTGATTGATCAATTTTATTGTCCCTTGCAGGAAATTTGTCTTACACAGCACTGCTACTGGTCATGGACGCAATATTATAAATAACAAAAACACTAGAGAACATACAACAGTAACATAAGAAAGAGGTCGGTGGCAAAGTTATTGCACAAGGATATTAAAGTGCAGTAGTCGTCACAATGAGCAGTGAAAATAAGCAGAAACAAGCTAATAACTGAGCTACGACGATAAGAATAAAAACATGGGTAAAAGCCGGACAATAACAGAAAAGAAACAAGTTGAAGCAAATTATAAGTTAATATGGAGAAACAAGTTAAAAAAAAATCAAGTAACAATGAGAGAAATAAAACCATGGATAAAAGTGGAATGATAATAACAGATGAGTGACTGGTGGCAATAAATAAGCTGAAAAAAATACAAGCATATTGCAGTATATTATGAAAAGTGAGTTGTCACCCCCTTTACTGATATACAGTGTTGAGAATGATCATTAAAAAATAATGTGATTACTGTAATGCATTCCTTTTCACTGTAACATAGTAATGTAAGGCTTTACAAAAATGGTAATATTTTACTCAGTACAATTGTCAGTTCTACAAATTATATGCAAATGCATTTAAATTTAACCAGAAATGAAAAGTTGTTGTTTTTTTTGGTTTGTTTAAATACAAATTTGCCAAATAAGCTGTGAGATCAGCGGTGCAGAAAAGTCCTCCTCTAGCTCTAAAGTTACAGTATCTCTAACACAATTTACCAGAATTTTTTGTCTGTTTTTGCTCTGATGGTTTCTTGTATTGTGTCATGAGCATCAATGTGTCTGTTATATTCTCCTGTTTTTAGCCTGAAGCTGAACTCAGTCAGATGGACACCACATCACCTTCACTGGATGTGTAATGAGCTTTTTTAATGAGCTACATTCAGAATGACAAATCCATATTTCTGTTATTTTGACCAGAGTTACTTAAAAGTAATGTAATAATAGTGTAATACCTTACATTTCAAATACAGTAATATTACAATGTAACTAATTACTTTGAAATGACGGTAATAAATAATGCTGATATGCATATCAAATTGCCATGCTCACACCAGTACACACCCCTAACAAGACAAATACATGATGTTCAAACTGATATATATGTATATATATATATATATATATATATATATATATATATATATATGTATATATATATATATATATATATATATATATATATATATATACATTTTTTTTTTTTTACGTGTTCAATCATTTTGAATTTGATGTCTGCAATGAGTTGCAATGGTGATATAAAGGCATGTTTGCAGGTGAATTTATTTCACATTTTTGCTTGATGTAAGACTTTAGCAGCAAACAACCCGAGGTCTCCATTGTGGCAGCTTGTGCTGTGTCACATGCCACTCATTTTTATTGGGAGACAATTCTGGACTGCAGGTAGGCCAATCTGGTGCCTGCACTCTTTTACTACGAAGTCATGCAGTGGTCACATGTGCAGAATGTGTCTTTCCATGGTCTGCCTGAAATAAGCAGGAACTTCCCTTTCCTGAAAAGATGTCCCTTGGTTGGCAGCATATGTTTCTCCAAACCTGTATGTACCTTTTAGCATTAATGGTGCCTTCACAGTTCAATCAATCAATCAGTCAGTCTTTATTTGTATAGCGCTAATCCATAGCAACTGTTATCTCAAGACACTTTACAATAGAGCAAAAAAAATAAGTTTATTAGAGGTTAGCCTCTTGAGATGCAACATCTTGTTTTCAGGAGGGTCCTCATGTCTGTATGTACAGTTGTGTAAGTTACCCATGCCATAGGCACTAACACACCGCCATACAATCACAGATGCTCTTTTTGAGCTTTGAGCCGAGCAAATCCAGCCTTTCTGACTGTTGTTGATATCTGGCTTTGTTAACTGAAAACAATTTTCCAAAGTTTTCCTGAACCCACATCCTTTACAGAATAAACTTGGAATTCAACACAGCTGCCTGAGGGATACAAGTTCATGGGTACTTAATGTTAGTTTTTGGCCCAGCCACTATCAAGTCAGATTTGTGATGATGAAATTCTCAATTGCTCATTGAGTAGCATTGATCTAAAACCTTTGGATATAGTATTTCTTTATTATTTATTATCATTTATTCATTTATCTAGTATTTTATATTCAGACTGCATTTGCTGATGCTGTAGTCCATTAAGTGGTAAACACTGGCGAGTCTTTTCTTCTTGACGACTGAGCTTTTCAGACATGCTCTTTGTAGATCATTACACTCACCTGTTTCCGATTTATCTGTCCACCTGTTAAATGTTCAAAAAGGTTTTTGGTGAGCATTCCTCAACGTTCCCAGTCATTTTTTCCCCCTTGTCCCAGCTTTTTTTGAACCATTATGCAGGCATCACATTGAAATGAGAGGAAACATGGAGAAAAAAAGTGAAGTGTATCAGTTTGAACATCAAATATCTTGTCTCTGTGTATTTATCTAAATATAGGTCAAGCAGATTTGCAATTGTCCTTGTTATTTGTTTGTTTTTTAATTTTTCTGCACATGATGAAATATCTGAATTCAGGCCTCATTGCATAAAATTATTGGATTACTCATCTGCAAGGCTGTTCAGAAAAACAACCAGGAAATTCATAAATAAACAAAACTTCACTGTACATTTTTATTTAATGCCTCCCCCAGTTTGATATATGCTCATGCATTATCTAAGGACTGAAGGGAAGTTCATCGTGACATTTGGGATATTTTGTCTGTCTGAGGAGGCAAAGCCATCAGTCAATGAACAGCTGATGAAAAGTTATCCCATCTAATTTGCTGCTGTTTCATTCTAAAGCAGGGGTGGGCAACTTTCATTACCAAGAGGGCCACATAAAACCTAACTCCATTGGTCTTTTAACCAAAACAAAGTAATAGATGATCAACAGAGACAAAACTGTTAAAAGATATTTTGCTGACTAATTATTTTCATCAAAGTTTTTGTCAACAACATTTTCCCCTGACAAAAACTAGGCAGTAACAAATAAAAACAAGAGCACATTTTCAAAAACTAAAACTAAATTAACTGACATTTTCATCAACAAATAAAAATGAGATAAAAATGTCTTACACAGACTTAATCCAATCAGACCTAATATGGTCATGTAGGAAGTAGAGACAAGTGATGAATCTATCCAATCACACCCACTTTGGTTGTGTTAAAGGTTGGATGAGTTCAGAGGGACATCCAATCACAGCTGCCTTAGCTTGGTGGTGGTGGGATAAGTTGTTGAGCGATCCAATCAGAGTTGCTCTCTTTATGAATTGATATATTCATGTAGAGCAGGTTCACTGTTTGTTGTCAGTTCTGGTATTGTAACTGAGATGCTCTGCCAGGTAGCCTAAATAAAGGTGACACCCAACACAGCATGGTGTGGATTTGCTGTTCATCATGAGACTGGGATCCACATTCAAGATTTCCTGCTGCTTAACAGAAGGTTTTTTCTTGCCGCCATGATGGAGGGATTCATGATTGGCTTTATGGATTCATGTTGGTGTTGGATGCATATATTTGTATATATATGTATATGTGTATTTTATATGTATATATGTATATGTGCATATATGGGTATCCTTAAAATGAAGAGCTCTATGCTCTTTTGTAAAGTGTCTTGAGATAACACTTGTTATGAATTGGCGGTATACAAATAGAGATTGATTGATTGATTGATTGACTGACTGCATTTTCACACAAAAGGAACATTTGTTTCTGTTCATTTAGACATTCAAGTTTTACTCGCATTCAGTAAAGAGTTACCAGATGTTTCATTTTATTCAAGGGTAAAACATGACTTCAGAAATTCAAGGAAACATAAAAATGCCTTCCACATTGTACTTTCACTAAATGTGAAATTTCATCCACTAAAACTAGAATGAAATTTAAACCATCTGGATGACTAAATTAGGACTAAAACTATAGGATATTTAAAAATAAAAGTATATAACTAAAACTTAACAAAAAACTGCTGTCAAAAGTAAACCTGCTGCTGACCCTCACTGATTCCTTTGGTTTTGAAATCAGGACTTTATTCCATAAAGTAGTCTACATGGAGTCTGTTAACCCGACCATAAACATGTGATATCAATACGTCTTTAGTTCAAACTGAACCAAACAGGTTGGTTGTAAAAACACTTTAAATCTGAAGAATATGGGACTTAATGTTGTTTTCATTTCAGGTTGAGGACCTGGACTTTTCCAGTCTCCTGCACTGTGTGGTGGAGGTCGAGGATTATAACGACCATTCTCCTGTCTTCATCCCTCACTTCCTGTCTCTGGCTCCACTTCCCGAGGACATCACCGTTGGCACCAGCGTGGCACGGCTTGTTGCCAGCGACTCTGACTCAGGACAGAACCGTGAAATCACCTACAGTCTGTTGGAAGACTCAGATCCTGATGGGCTGTTCACCATTGACCAGTCCGGTTTGCTCTCGGTGGCTCGGCCTCTGGATCGGGAGATGATCCCGCAGCATCACCTCGTCATCATGGCAACTGACCACGGAGTTCCAGCTCTGACAGGCAGTGCCACAGTCCAGCTGCCTCTGTTGGATGTTAACGATAACGGACCAGAGTTTGAGGCCTTGTACTCCCCGATAGTGTTTGAGAATGTGGCAGGACCACAGGTAAGCTTGGCTGGGCTCAATGCATGGACTGAATAAAGGGATTAAATCTTTATTGAGTACCTTAGATTTAAGAAGTCGATCTAACACCCGTCGGTATTCTTGCTGTCTTGAAGCCTTAAATGTACTTTAATGCACTTCACAAAGAAGATTTTTAAAAAGTAGAATAAACAATAGCACATCTGCACGATGAACAAATTATGTCAGGAAAAGAGTTTGTCATCTGTTAGGGGTTTGAACCCAGCCCAAGCAGTCACATGTTAAAGTGTCCTTGGGCAAGGCACTTAAAACCAAATTGTTCCCACCTGCATGTCAGCTTGTGTGAATGAGTGACTAAGGTAACTTGAAACTGATGGAAACTTTACATCACAGCCTTTTCACCCGTTTACACAACAGTGAAAACTGAGACTTTTTGTTGTGTTTGTATCTTCTGTTTACACAAGAACTGTGTCTGAAGTGCATGAACTCGCAAACTTTTGAAACTGGGGTCTAGAGTGGAAAGTTTTGAAAACGGTTTATTGTTGTTTCCGTGAAAACAGAACTGGCGGTTGTCAGGGAAAACAGGGACACACAGTGCATGGGCCGTGCTCTTTCAGATAGAGGTTGCACGCACATCTACGGACAAAAACTACAACAGCTGTGGCCGATTACCAAGCAACATGTTTGCTGCTACCTGTCCTCAGTTTGTTCACACCTCCAACAAAATGCAAGACAGTCCAGCTGCAGACCTCCACGCTGAGCCAACTGTCTTGGTAGAGATCACTGTCTCCAAAGCTACATTTCTTCAGTTTTTCTGCATTTTGATTACCTTGCTAACTTGATTCCTCTGTCATGTTACATTAAAAAAACACAAAGTTTAAAATGCAGGTCATCAGTAGAGCAACGTAAGTGTGTGGGCACCTCTGTTTGGTGCAATGATCTCGAGCGTTTTCATTTCCTAGAGACTCAATTGGTTTATTTGCTTGACAGTCCTATCACAGCCTCTGTGTTTACAGTCACTGCTGTTTTAACGGTAAAATGGAGAAAAAGGCAGCATCAATTCAAGGCTTTATTAGTTAAGACCCCGTCATAGAGTCTGAGGCAGCAGTGACGGAGAGGTGATTCGGCGAACACCACAGCAGAGCCGCCCAAAAGTCATTCACAACACCCCCTCCTCAAACACTCTGAAGTGAATTGCTGTTTGACCCGTGAAGCTGCTATTTCTGGGCTCTCTCCCTCCTTCAATGTGATTGGCTGCTGCCAGGCGGCTGCCGCTAGAAAGTTTCATGCAGCAGGGCAAAATCCATACACATTTTATACGTATATTATATGTATATAATACTTATTTTATACGTATACATAATATATTATACGTTTATAATTTCTATGACAAAATCTGTGCCCGCTCAATTGGGCGGCAACCGCCTCTCTGTCCTACCACCGCGGTTAAAACTGCTTCCCGTCTGCCGCCGTCCCTCATTAAAATGACTGGAGGTGGCGCGTTGCCTCGCAGCGGTGTGAAGGGGGCTATATACAAAACCCAAAACCAGTAAAGTTGGCACGTTGTGTAAATCGTAAATAAAAACAGAATACTATGATTTGCAAATCCTTTTAAACTTAGATTCAATTGAATACACTGGAAAGACAACTTTCTCAGTCTTTTTTGACACTTGTGCCAGCTTTTTTGAAACATGTTGCAGGCATCAAATTCCAAATGAGCCAATATTTGCAAAAAATAAAGTTTCCCAGTTCAAACGTTAAGTATCTTGTCTCTGCTGTGTATTCAATTGAATATAAGTTGAAAGGGATTTGCAAATCATTGTATTCTGCTTTATTTACGATTTACACAACATGCCAGCTTGACTGGTTTTGGATTTGTAGTTATTGTTTATAATTACGTCACGTCCATCTCACATTGGAGGAGCCGTTAGCCGACTGAGAGTGGAGGTCTGAGGCTGGACCCCTCTCATAAAATGTGGATTTTTTGTGTCAGCACTCTGACCAGCAGAGATGCATTTGTTATATTCACGAAGGACACTACAAAACTACTAATGCATTTTTTGACTGATGCGACTTACAATATGAAGCTACTTATGTTCCTAAAATTACGGTAATTCCTTTGTCAGAAAACCCTCTATTTTTAATGATTTTTTATCATCATCATTTGTTGTTCAAGAAAAATAGAAAAGAGAGTGAGTTTGTAACAGACTTTGAATTAGAAAGAGAGCAGCATATTGCATAGTTAATTTATGAATGTTTTTCAACAGAATCTGTTTTGTACTTTTAGGACAATTTAGAGTAGATCAAACAAGACTGAAGCTTTCAGCACAGCCTGAAGTTAGCCTTGTTCTGTAATCGTATCATACAAAAAATGAAACTAGAAATGACTCTCAGCAGAAGTGATATAACTCCAAGTGGATATGAGTAAATATGATCATAAAACCTGGAATTACAACAGATTTACCATGTAATTTTCACTTCTGTCTTCTTGTGCACCACTCCCTCTCTCGGTTTCTCATGATCCTTTGGCTCCACTGCAGAGACACACCATGTCATGCCCTCTGCCTTCTTCCACACTAGAGTTTTATGCTTCTGCAGCCTCAACTCCCTGATTTGACTGATGAAAACTAAATATGACAGCAGTTTAACACCCTTTCATAGACCTTGGAAAACATAATACATGGAAGCCAGTTAGGAATCAATAAATTTAAACTAAGTAGGTGAACTTAGGACCCTAAGTTCTGCCTATAATGCCATGACAGTTTTTAGTTTGGTGTTACAAACACATACGGCACATTTAGCTATGTTGTTAATTCCATGAATGCCTGATCCTTACAATTTCCACTTAACTACATATAGGAATAATCCGTCTTTCCAATGATATAAACCCAATATCAATAGATGTCATTAAAGGGGAGAAATCATTAACTACAATAATGTTTCCAACTTTTTTAAGGAGTATGAATGACGTGGCTGAAAAAAAATAACTCCTGAATGTATACACCTTAAGCCTCTGTGCTGGGCCTTGACCTTGAAGACATACAGTGCATTTACCTAAAGGCCAAACAGCATGCTGACATATTTTATGCTAGCCAGAAAAAAGTTAGTATTAGCATGTTATGCTGTCAGATTGAAGCAAATTCGAAAGCATTGTTCTGATCTAATTTATACAAAAGTGAAGCTGGTGCTTATGGAATTTGTAGTGTTGGTGTATAAGCTCAAATTTTTAATGATTTGTCTGCAAAATCAAAAGAGGAGGGTCGATAGGAACTAGCTAAGAGGGGGCTTAATGTCTTCTATTCGAGTGGATGCAGACTTGCCGGCTTTAAATCAGCTCTCCCGTCAAGCATGTCTTTACCCTAAACTGCCTCATCCTGCTGTTTCCCAGACTTGACTTATTGACCTGACGATTGATCCACAGTCGCTGATGCTCTCCCTCCTTGTTTAGGTAGTAAGGATGAACCAAACGTCCACCCTCCTCCGAGCAGTGGACCGGGACTCCCCAGAGAACGGCCCTCCCTTCCACTTCACTGTCCCCCTCGAGTACCGCCACAGTAACGACTTCTACCTCCAGGACAACCTGAACGGCACGGCCACTCTTACAGCTCTGAGGACGTTCGACCGAGAGCGCCAGAAGGAGTTCCTCATCCCCATTATTATGAGCGACAGCGGACGACCGGCCAAAACTGTGACCAGCACGCTAACCGTGACCATCGGGGACCAGAACGACCACGCACATGTGGCCGGGGAGAAGAAGATTTTCATCAATAGTCACAGAGGTCAGAGGGTCGTTGAGATCTTTAACTTTTCTTGTCACAAGTGGATTGATTTCTGAAACAAAATGTCATGAGCATGAATTTCAGGTTTTGGCTTCGAAATTGAATACAAATAATATGTATTTACTGCCTGGCCAAAAAAAAAGTCGCCACCTGGAATTAAACAAACAAACAGGTACGAGCCTCCTATTGAATAATTACTGCATGGGTGATTATCTTTCAACTCATCTTTATTAATTAAGCACTTTAAAAACAACCACAGCTGAAAAAAAGTGCTATACACAAATAGACAAAACAACACAGACAGAAATTAATTAAAAACAATGGATAAAATAAAGCAGATATAAATACTAAAACAATTGTTTCAATGTTTTTAAAAACCAATTTAAAACAGGAGAAACAATAAGTAATAGCAAACCATAAAACACTAAAACAGGAGCCGAGTCTCATGCAGGGTCCAAAGCCAAGGAATAAAAATGGGTTTTAAGATGGGTTTTAAAAATGGACAGTGAGGAGCTTTGTCTGATGTTGACGAGAAGCTCGTTCCACAATTTGGGGGCCGCCACAGAAAAAGCTTGATCCCCTCTGAGCTTCCGTTTGGAGTGTAGGGGTGAAGAAGCTCAGAGAGGTAAGATGGGGCCAGACCATGTAAAGATTTAAAAACAAATAAAAGGATCTTAAAATGAACTCTAAAATGCACGGGCAGCCAGTGGAGGGAGGCCAGGATGGGAGTAATGTGCTCCCTCTTACGTGCTCCAGTTAAGAGGCGAGCGGCTGCATTTTGCACCAACTGGGGATGTAAGAAGGAGGACGGGCTGACACCAAAATAAAGTGTGTTACAGTAATCCAGCCGAGATGTAATAAAGGCATGGATTACTGTTTCAAAGTGCTGTTGTGCAAGGAAGAGCTTCACCTTAGCCAGCTGCCTAATGTGAAAAAAGCTGAAACAAGTTATTTAACTCCAGCTGATGACATGAGCAGCTTCTCATTTCTTAAACAACCATGTCAAAGACACATCCTGTGGTCGTGGAAAAGATGTTAGTCTGTTTAAGAAGGGTCAAATCATTGGCATCAAGCAGAGAAAACATCTAAGGAGATTGAAGAAACTACTAAAACTGGGTTAAGAACTGTCCAACACATTATTAAAAACTGAAGGATAGTGGGGAACCATCATCGTCAAGGAAGAAATGTGGTCAGAATAAAATCCTGAATGATGGTGATCGGTGAATCACTTAAACATTTGGCCAAATCAAATCAAAGAAAAACAACAGTAGAACTCAGGGGTGTGATTAATAGTTAAAGTAAGAGTGTTTCCACACACACAATGTGAAGGGAACTCAAGGGATTGGGACTAAACAGCTGTGTAGCCTTGAGAAAACCACTAATCAGCAGACAATTGGACTTGAGTCATGGGGACTCGGACTCGAGGCGACTTGAGCTGCTAATGAGGCGACTTGCAACTTGACTCGGACTCGGGAGAGTGATGGGAGCATCAGGGTAAGAAGAGAGGCAGGTGAAGTGATGCACCCATCATGCCTAGTGCATACTGTCCAAGCCTGTGGGGGCAGTGCTGTGATCTGGGGCAAATCTGTGACACTGAAGAAGCTTATCTAAGTAATGACACAGAGAATGTGACTGTAATCAAAGCTAAAGGTGGTCCAGTGAAATATTAGAGTATTTTTTTTAGGTGGAAACTTTTTGGGAATATATATTCGTCATAGTCTCATATATATGTAAATATGAGACTATTTGAACTCTTTAGCCTATTAGGTTTATATATGTATTTCCAATCTGTTAATAATTTTGCAAATTAATTCATATAAATTAACATGTAATAAATGCATTCTGGCATTTTGTAATTCAGTTGTCCTTGCTCTAGGGTACTTGTTACATTGCTCCTTTAAAGGTTTTCTGTGCACGTGCTCTGAACTCAAAACCTGTTGTTTCACAAAACACGAAAAAAATACTCCCAAATCACTCATCAGTGAAATTGGTTTGGGCTAAAAACATGATCAGCGCATTCCTATTAAATACACGGTCTTTAGTTCAGGATCAGTCAAATACTGGCAGCATAATATAAACAAGTTTTGTCCCCTTTATCTCCAGTTAAAAAGCTCTGCTCTAGTGGATTCATACAATATTCAACTTTTGTGTCATGTAATTTTGATAATATTTGGAATCTTATTTAATTGGTAGGGAAGTCTGGGATTACAAATGGAATCATCCAAATATCAGATTTGCTGTTCTGTATTACTTTTTTAGGCAAGTAAACATACAAACAGCAGGCTGAAATAGGGATGTGACTGCCCCAAAATTAAACTTCATTGGTTTTTCAGCATCAACAGTAGTACCAGAAGATATACAGTTATTAACCTGTATGCTAACGCTCATCCCCCAAACTTTTAAATTCTTTTTATTATATTTTTGTTGTTATTTTTATTTATTACATCCCCCAACCCAGGCCACAGCACAGATGAGCGGCTGCCATTAGATCAGCTTATTTATCTCTCTTGAGGTCACACTTGTGGGAAACATGTCTGAGCTTGGCAATTGACAAGGCACCATTAAACTACAGTGGTTAAAAGGCCAACACATGGGCCTGTGGATTTGTGGTAGTGCGACAGTTGCTTTGCACAAAATCAACACACAGAGGGAGACAGAGTGCTTCCACACACGGTGCTCCTCACATGTCTCATTGACATTATTGCCCACCTGGAGTAGCGTTTGGCCTGTCCACCATTTTTGCGAGGTGTCTTCTTCTGTTGGTTTCTGGTTGACTATGCAGCTGTTGTTGAGGGCTGAACTAGTTTCACTGGGACCGCCCTCTGCCGGATCAGGTAGTTCACGGCCCCAGGTCCTCCAATGTGCTGATGAGCTGTTTATTTTATATTTCAATGTTGATTTACTGTACTTTCAAGTACATATTTTCAGCCCCATGCTCAGATGAATTTTTAAATATCGACTAAAAGGCTTCTCTACCAAGGTCAAGTGCTGGCTAAAAGCAAACCAGAGCTGTAATGATTCTTAGTTTTTTTTTTTTAACTTATTTTATTTATGTGAACATGTATTTTATTGTTGTTTTGTAAACTTTTTTGTTGTTTAATGCTCTTAAATATTGCACATTTTCTGACTTGTATAATTAAAGGCCCAACTAGGGACAAGAGTTGGAAATTAGCATTTGCTATAAACTCTCTGTGCAGCTCATCAGATTCGTGCTTAGTGATAGAGCTGTGTTAAACTGCATCGTCCCTATCAAATAAATAAATTCAATCAATCAATCAAGGTGACAGCACAAGGCTGGGACCAGTCAGGATCTAAGTTTGTATTCTAAGGGGTAATGTCAGGATTATCTCTTCATGATTCTCAAAGTTAAGAGAAAATGTAGAGAGAGTGATAGAAAGTAAGACATATCCACCTTACAGTTATTGTGCATTTAAAAAATATCATTCAGAGTTCAAGTAAAATGTGCTCTTATGATTTGTAAGACAATCCCATCCATGCAGATGTCATATCAAATAGCGTGTTAATCTGCTAACGCTTAAACAAACATGTCAACATGAAAATGTCACAGTATGGAATCAACTTCTCTTCCAAGTGCACAAATCACTACCATTTAAACCCCCTGAAACTGTTATTCTGCTGTTTTCTGTCAACAGGCCGAATGCCCACAACGGTCCTGGGGAAGGTTTACTCTCCTGATCCTGATGACTGGGACAACAAAACATACGTGTTTGAGGGACATGTGCCAAGGTGGGTAAAATAGAGCTATGAACCTGCACACTGTTTCATGTTCTTACTGACAAATGCCAGAACGAAAGGGAATTACGTTTTTATTCATTGTTTATCTCGTAGGATTCCCCATTGCTGTGCCCTGCAGAACAACTACTCTTTTGGGGGGGGGGATGGTTTCTTCAAATATTACAACTTTATGAACACTAAATTTAGTCAAACCAATAAGAATTTTTAATAGTAATATAATGCCAAAGTAGCTGCCATTCATTTGTACATATACAAACTTTTATGTCTGATCAGATTTGTGGCTTGATGCATTCCTCTTTAATAACAGTGGCAGGAATTTAAGCTCCTGAGTACCTGAGATATTGCGGTAAGAAGATCCAAGAGACCAGTCTGGTGCATCATGATGGATCTGGGATGTTACACACACTTTAAGATGAGTTTTATAGCATCAAAATCGGTTATCTATAAATGCTATTCCTTAGCTTCACGGTCGGGTCGGACAGGGCTGGACTGGCCTGGATACTCAACTTCAGGAACAAGACAATTAAAACTAGAGCAAATTTATATTATTCAGACACGTCTTAGAGCACCGGGCTGTAAGTAGCCATATATAGTGGCTACAAAACTACGATACTAAGTTTTCCAAAAATTGCTTGTTGTCAGAAACTACCGCTACGTAACTAGAAAGAGATACATTACCTTGTCGCTTTGCATCGTGTAAGTTGTTGAAAAAAGAAGTTGTAAAGCAATGCAGAGTTCTGAGGAAGGTCCGAGCTGCATTCATTAGCATCACAACAAACACACGCTTTGGCTTGTGTCACGTTTTTACAACAGTTGCCGCGCGTGCTCATGGGTAGCAGAGTCTTTATGTCACCTGAAATAGATTCTCCTCATAGCACCTTTAAGTTTCCATCAAAATGCTTGAACACATTGGTTAGAGAAAGGGTATCTGAACTACGGCCAAGAGCCAGATGTGGCCTATTTCAAATTGGCCTCCAAACAATCCAAAAACAGCTGGATTATAGTAGCAAAAAGCAACAATCAGGATCCAGGTCTGAACTACTACTCCATAATAAGGTCCAATTTCTAAAGCACATTTCATTATTTTCAAGCTCCAGCAGTCCTCCAAGGTTTGACAGCTCCTTGCAGTTTTCTTGTTTTGTGCCTGACTAAAATCTGTCAATGCCTTTACTCAGAGTTGTTTGAGTCTTTATTAGGCGTGTGTCCTTGGCACTAGTGGCCCTTCATCCTGTCAACCAGTAATACAGTAAAATGGAGGTATTTGGGCCCTAATCACTTACGTTCGGACCTCCTGAGTAAAGTTTGCTAACTACTGTATACATTTTTGATGTCAGGTTTGTTTTTAATGTATCACATCTTTTGCGTGAACTAGAGTTTGCCAGTTTCAGGTCCTTTTATGGTTAAACTACTGTAGTGTCTCAAATATATTCTGTCAAGATATTGTATGAGCTGATAGTAGAAACAATCCCTCCAAATGTAAGCAAAAACGCAAACCTCAATGGGGTCCAAAATGTGAATTCCCAATTTGTTGAGTTTTTTTCAAAAACTGGGAAAGAAGGTATATTCCACTTATACTCCAAAATCCAAATAAGTGAAAAAAGAAATAATCCAATTCATGATCAGTATCCCCTAGGAAAAAGGGAAAAACTTATATTCCAAATTTAAATTCCAAGTCCACGATAGGCCTGTGCTCAAAATATCGATACGGCAAAATATCGTATCGCACTCCTTTGGGATACGTGTATCGATACAGATTCTACAGAATCGATACTGCCTAAATATTTTGACAGCTGTTGTAAATACACTTTGGCTAATGTTAACAGTGGCACAGTTCAAGGTAGAAGACAAGCTACATAATGAAGCATATGTTCTAAATTTGAACTTCGGTCTACCATCTTTGAGGATCTATATTTATGTCTCTCAAGTTGTAGAACCACTTAAAACTCATCCTTGCTCTTTTTCTTCTTATAAGAAAAAACTAAACTTGTCAAGAACTTTGCTTAAAACATAGTCAATGTTCACATTTTACGTGTATCGGGATACCTTTCGTATCGTGGCCTTAGTATCGGGATACGTATCGTACCATGAAGTTGCTGAAAATACCCAGCCCTAGGCCCTGAAATATCACAGAATGCAGAAGAAGTCCAAGCATCACCAGTTTATTAAAGCTCAAAAGAATCTTTAACAAACTTGTGGGTGGAGTTGAAGTGTGGCACAAAACATCCCAAGAACACGCTGTGGAGCTGCGATACATGCTTTTTATCTCTGGATGGAGCTCCTCCTCTCAAACTAAATGTACCATCCCTTCTTACTGTTACTCCAAAACCACTTAATATTTACGTTTTGTTACTTGGACATAAAGATGTGAATTTGCCTTTCCTAAGACGTCATACAAATCCAGTGATGACCAAAGTCTTTTCCTTTTATGGCTATAGTTTGGCATTTTTTCCCTTCCCTACCTTAAAATGGTTTCTCTGAGCTTTCCAAATATGGGCTTTCCTCCTTAAGGCCTCTTTCTCAGACATGATAGATTCACCTGATCTTTGAATAGACGTCATTAGATTTGTATTTTGGCCTCATGGGAGGGAGAAACCACATCTTAAGAGCCTTTATATATTCAAACCATAACCAATATTTTGACACTTCTAACTAGATAAGGCATATAATGTCACAGTTTAACAAATACAATCTGTGAGTGAAGATTATAGGAGGCACACATGTCGTGGAATTTTTAAGGCACCAAAATAGGTAACCCTGTAGCCCTTTATATCATCTTAACTAAACCTCTCAATCCAGCTCGCATTTGTGAACTTAACAGTAAGAATAAGTAAACTGTAATCTTGAAGAAACATAGCAATAAGCAAATAACAGTATATATAAAGTGAATCATAAAAGAAGTGAATCGTCAATTAATTCATCATGAAGTTAAATCTATAAGTAATATTGGATATAACATTGCTTACAATCAGAAAAAGCACTGGCCAAACCAACTAAATAACCAAATCACATGTTTTAGGACCATCATTATTATGATACCACACAACATTTCTTAGTAAAACTGATTGCTGCCTCAGACTTACCTCCCCTAACTTGCCAAGAGCAGAAATGTAGTATGTAGACTATACTCAGTCATTCACACGGGTGCCTGTAATCTTATACAATGACAACTTTGCACCTTTGGACCCACTCTGTTCAGTGTATGGTGTAAAATAAGTTAATTTGGCCTTGTCTGTACTAGTGCTTCATTATTTGATTTGCCAAGGTGCTGCCTTGGATTTGCTCTGTAATTAAACTTGAATGAGCTCATTTACAGTACAAGGGGAGCATGGAGAGAGGGACCGGGTAAAATTACCTCCCTGCATGTCTTTGTTCCTGTTAGTCAGAATAATTTTCCTCCTCTCCTCCTTCTCCCTGAAGTATACTCTCTGCTCACTTATTATTTTCTTCTGGGGCACCGTGGTTTACTGATGAGGAAGAGTAAATACAGGGAGGCAGAATATAACAATAAAACAAAGTTTAATAACACGAATGCTAATGCAAACTCTGAATCCATTGAAGTTGGGACATTGTGTAAGATGTAAACTAAAACAGAATGCAATGATTTCAAATCCTTTTCAAGTGATACTTAAAGATGCTATGAGGAGTTTCTCAGTAATTACATAAAAGTCTCACTTTTAGATATATGCCTGATCGAAATACACACTTTAAGATGATTTTTATAGCATCTAAATAGGTTATCTATAAATGCTATTCCTTAGCTTCATGGTCGGGTCGGACAGGGCTGGACTGGCCTTGATACTCAACTTCGGAAACAAGACAATTAAAACTAGAGCAAATTTATATGATTCAGACACGTCTTAGAGCACCGGACTGGAAGTAGCCATATATAGCCGACTACGATACTAAGTTCTCCAAAAATTGCTTGTTGTCACACATCAAAAACTACCGCTACGTACCTTGGGTCACGTCTTTTGGTGCATTCCAGTTGTAGTCAAAAGTAGGAATTTCCGAGTTCCGAGTAGGAAACTGCAACTGGAACGTCCCCTGAAGTCGGAATTTCCTTCCGGTAACTCTGTGAAACCTAGCCAGCCCCGACTTGACAATCCAAGATCGATGCCCCCAGTGTGAATATATATTAGTCGGACACATCTTAGAGCACCGGGCTGGAAGTAGCGATATATAGCTGGCTACAAAACTATGATACTAAGTTTTCCAAAAATTGCTTGTTGTCACACATCAAATACTACCGCTACATGACTAGAAAGAGATACATTAGCTCGTCGCTTTGCATCCTGTAAGTTGTTGAAAAAAGAAGTTGTAAAGCAATGCAGAGTTCTGAGGAAAGTCCGAGCTGCATTCATTAGCATCACAACAAACGCACGCTTTGGCTTGGGTCACGTCTTTATAGCAACTTTAAAGGTGCTATGAGGAGAATCTATTTCAGGCAACATAAAGACTCTGCTATCCATGAGCACGCGCGGCGACTGTCGTAATGCTGCGTTCCAGTAACCTCTGAACTGGGAGTGACATCATCTCCGACTTTTCTGCATTCCTGTTGAAGTTGGAAAAAAACATGCCGATCTACCAGGCTATTGTTAGCTGTTGTTAGCACGCCCTGCGTTGTTGTTCACAAATATCACATGAAGAATGTGATTATCACCATGGCAGCATTTTTGTAAATATAAGTCTAACAATACGATGTATACAGCTGATCTAGAGCGACACACCTCAGTCAGAAGTGCAAATAAATGGATGATTACAGGAGCTAAATAACTGTTCACACTGGGGGCATCCATCTTCCATTGTCAACTCGGAGGCGGTGAGGTTTCACCGAGTTCCCAGAAGGAAATTCCGACTTCAGGGGACGTTCCAGTTGCAGTTTCCTACTCGGAACCTGGAAATTCCTACTTCTGACTACCACTGGAACACACCAAGGTGTGGAGCGGTAGTTTTTGATTTGTGACAACAAGCAATTTTTGGAAAACTTAGTATCGTAGTTTTTTAGCCAACTATATATCGCTACTTACAGCCTGGTGCTGGTGCTTACTTAGAAACTCCTCATAGCATCTTTAAATGAAACACTATAAAAACAAGATATGCAATGTTCAAACTTATAAACTTCATTTTTTTTACTGCAAATACTCTATCATTTTGAGTTTGATGCCTGCAATACATTCCAATAATGCAACAAAAGACTGGGAAAGTTGAGGAATGCTTAAAAAACACCTGTTTGGAACATTTCACTTGGGAACAGGTCAATTGGAAAACTTTTGAATTCATGATTGGCCTTAAAAAGGAGCACCACTGCAATGCCCTGTTGTTCCCAAGCAAGGATGGGGCATTCATTGGCCTTTTCTTTTTGTTTACACCATGTGAAGACTTCTGATGAACACAACATGGAGGTTTCTCCCATCCTGCTCTCAGCTATCTACAAAAACTTCTCAGTGAAAAATTATTTGCATTTGTTGGGTAAATTAAAGCAATTTGTACTTTTGGGTGGTGAAACGTGCTATTTTCCTTTATACTGCTCGTCCGCTGTAATCCAAGTGTCCTGAGCGGGTAACGTCCATAATTAATTTGAAACGAGGTCATTTAGTACATTTTTCTATGTGCGCTCCCTGCACTACTCCCTGCACTACGTAAGCCGCGGCAGACCAATCCAGACGGCTTACGTAGTGCAGGGAGCGCTCGTAGACGTGCACTGCGGAAGTACGATATAGCACTGTTTAGGCTCGAAAAATGTACTAAATGACCTGCTAATTATGGACGCTACCCGCTCAGGACACTTGGATTACAGCGGACGAGCAGTATGAAGGAAAATAGGCACGTTTTTGTGGACTTTTATGGACCTTTTTCTTACAGGCGCCATTGTCCCCTGTGAGATGGACGTTTGTTGACAGCGGAAATCCCCCCGGACCTCCGGCTGCATTTGAGACATCAAAAAAGTGCTCCAGAGTGTTGCTCAGCATGAGGGTGAGTAGAAAATTAAGGCATATCATTCTTTGGGTGAAATATTCCTTTAAGGGGCTTCAAAATATCATCCCTGCACCATTCTAAAGCAGCACATTTGTTCAACATTTTAATTCAAGATTTGGATAAATCCTCAAACTCTGAACAGTGTGGTTTGTTCTACTTCACCACAGTGGTAGTGCACAGTGGCTCGCCTGTTTCTGGTCTGTCTTGGCAGTGTGAGTGGGTCTCTGCTGTGAAGCTATGAACTGAGGTTCAGTAGAAAAGGATAAAGTAGCTTCACTTTACCATGCACTTGAAACTCAATTTTCTTAAACATGACTTTCAGAAACAAATCTATACCCACAATTTGGCACATAAAGATGTGAAATGTACTCACCAGGCAGAAAGTCTACATACATCTGACACTTACAGGCTGTAAATGACTCTATCTAAGGTTGTCCAGATGGTTGCCCTCTACCCTTTCCAACACTATACTAAAATCTAAGGTAATGATTTTATATTTTCTCACACAGTGACTGAGCTGAAGTCAAAAACAGTTGTTTCAGCCGGCTACTGTTGGCTGCCAGTACACTACATGTAGAAAATAAGTCTTTATTAGCACTTTAAATGTGAAAGGATATTTGCAAACAGATATTAATTCTTACAAAAAATTCAGACAAAGGTCCATATTTTGAAAATGTCACTCTTATGTGTGCTGTGATGTCCAAAGTTCCTTCAGAGGCCTCGACGTTGAGCAGGGTGTGTTGGTGTGTTGATGATGAAAAGTATCAAGAGTAAAAAGAGGATGTCTTCATTATACATGGATGCTTTTGTTGTTACATAGATCCACCCCACCCGTCTTTTCTCATTCCCTTTTAATAAGTATGTATTTGTGGCTTTTCATTTTAATTTTTTACACACATTACTTAATTCTAGGGGTGTAACGAAAAGGTCAACTCACGAAATGATACGAAATACGAAACAGGGCTCACGATACGAAATACTCACAATACAAAATAAAGATTCTGGAAAATCCCCAACAGTAAGAAGTTGTGCAAAATCTGATTTTCTTTATTTACTTCCTAATGCAGACATACAAAAAAATATTGCTGTATCAGTACAAAATAAATGCTCTTTGAAAAAAACTAAATTGTAGTTTTTTCCCCTTATTCAGACTACAGTGCAAATACAAACATAAAATCTCAATAAAAAGTGCTTTGTAGTTGTAACAATCAGGATAAGTACATTCTTGAATGAAAAGGAAAACAAACAGCAGTCCTCAGAGCTGCAGTTTAGACCTATAAATGTCTGAACTGTGAACTATAATATTTAGCCTATAACAGTGCATATACTTCTGATCTTCAAGTATGATCAATTTCTGTCAACTCAACAGTAGATGCAAAAATCAAATATTGTTTTTTTATGCAGACTTACACAAACATACAGTTGCTGCCTGTCTCCAGTTCAAAGTAGTTGGTAGTTGTACTCGCCGCAGTATATGGCGAACTTTAGCGGCATATTTTGCACATGGTTGTTGTTTTGTCCACAATCTTCTCACCGTTCTCTCGTCTTTTACATGGGAAGCCAAAATAGGTCCACAAAACTGATTTATTTGATGAAGGAGCGTCAGCTAATTCCTCAACCTCGTCTTCCCCCATTCTGAAGAGAGTGTTTTGAAAAAAAATCACCAGCGCCCCTTCGCATTTTTTTTATTTCGTGCTTTTATTTCGTTCTTCTTTGAATTTTATTTCATCATTTTTTATTTTGTTACACCCCTACTTAATTCCTCTTCTTGTATTGTACCATTATACTCAAAGATTGTACACAAAACACTGTATTAAATAATTAAATCCCGGGAGCTTTTATCACTGAAGCATCCAAGAGTAAATGATAATAAATCGTACAAGTCAGACACTTTTCCATGAGCTTAAAAGAGAATCTTGGCACTAAAACAAACTGAACAGCCTATTTTTGTTTTTTTTTGTGAACATAATTACGATTGACATTCATGAGCGTGTATATGGGGATGTATATCGCTATGATTTTATCAATACCGATACAGACACGATACACCTTATCGGTACCGATACTTATCGATACTGTTATCGATACTACAACACGTAATTTTGTTTAAAAAAATATAGACTTTAAAAGATATTAAAAGATTCAACCTTTTTTTTATTACCACAAAGTAATAAAGCTTCAACAGAAAAGAAGTAATGCATTACAAATGCTGAGGAGATGGCAGAACCCCTTCATGCCGCCCAACAGACTGCATGTACAGACAGACCCATATATCAGTGGAGCTAAAATCGATGCTGTAACAATGACTACAAACTAGACAAAAAACTTACCGTGACTTGACATAGCAGAAACAAAACCGGGTGCTACCGCCATGGTGCTGCAGTCTTCAGTGTTAGCCGTGCTACTAACTTTTGTCGTGTTGCTATAGCAGTCATCCAGCCCACACTCCTTTAGCTTTAATGCGCGTGCACCAAATTGGTGATGTTGCTAGTATTTCCCCCCTTGGAAGCAACTTCTCTCTGACAAGGATTGCATCGAGCTGAGTTTTCATTAACTTTGCTAAAGTGAGCCCAAACCTTCGAGCGCTTAGCCCTCGCCGACATGCTTGAGCCGGCTACGTCATTACCTGTTGACGGCGGTATTGTCGTAACTACGTGACAGTTGAAGAGACCTTAAAGTTTTTCCAGATTCTTAATGGTATTCGGGTACCGACATACATCCCTATCTGTATAAGTATCTGAAATGTAGCTCTGTGTAGTATATTTTATAATAAGTACTCTTGTATTTAACCATAGACAGGTGCTGTTGCGAATCCCTTTTGAGTTAAAAAAGCTTGGTGAAGTCTGTATTTTGATCCTGTGAACCTGTGCAAATCTTTCTAATGTGTCCTCTTACTAACAGAAACCATTTCTCTCACTTTAGAACAGGTTTAAGAGGTTAAAAGAGCAGTCAATTTCTGCGTCCTCATTTAAGGAACATGACAGTGTTGCACCTGGCCATTACTAATTCTCACACAGATACACCCCTGGGAGCAAATGGGAGTACAAGGTCATTTGCTGTGTAAATGTGAGTGCTGGGCATGTAGATGGCACCTGCATTAGTGGGAAATTTAAGAAGACCCCAACGCCTCAGGCCAAAGCGTCGGGCATACAATAGGACTTCAAGTCTTGCATAATAACAAACTAGGACAATGTATTTTCAGGTGATGCTGCAGCATTAATGGGATGTTGCAAATTTGATGTTCTTTACATTTACTCAGGAAATGCACTCTTTCAAAGAACACAATATAAGATGTTCACCACACGATTCGTGTGACCAAAAAGTATTACAATAGTAACTGTATTACAAATATTAGAAAACTAGGAAAACATCAGTTCTAGTCAAATTAGTCTTCAGCTTCATTTTGTATCTCTGCATTGGTTAATTTATCTCAAAACCTTTTTCACCTTAAAGGAACATGCCCACTCTGGTGTCCCTCCTCTTTACCTACTCTCCAGTCTAAAAGCTGTATTGAGAGAGAGAAACGTAGAGAGAGACAGAGATGGAGATGTTGTATTGCGCTAACAGAGAGATGAAGCTGACATTTGACATCTTGATGGCTCGTCAATAGGGCTGGGATGATTCACTTTTCTCCCAATTTGATTTTTTAAGATTTTTTAGGTGCCGATTTGATTTTAATTGCGATTCTAATATTGCCAATTTTTGCAATCTTTAGCTAGCTTTTTTAACACCATTGTAAAAGATGAACAATGATGATGTCTTCAGACTATATCAGGAAAAATACACATCACATGTGAGTCTGTTTTTAGGGTTTATTCAGCAATATATTTTAACCAGCTGTTTATACTCTCTCTTCAAAAGACTGGACTGCATTTAAAAGTGGCCTATTAACCCCTTAGGCACCAGAGTTTTTTCAAGAAAATATTCAATTTTGCTATCAAGATTTAAAAAGGCTATAGTTTCAAAGTGGTTAGTTTTCCTACCCATCATCATCACTGTAATTTACGGGCTGAGCATGAACACCTCTGCTGCCTTGACTGTGCTTTTTACCCCCGGCTTCTCCCTCGTCTGACCAGAGCTCTGGGGTCTTTCTCATTCCCGCTAACACCGTCACTTTTTGCAGTATTTTGAGCTTCCCTGCATCTCAGACCACGTCCCCTCCTTGGCACTCATCGATTACTGCCACCCTGGCCACGGAGAGGCAAAGCATCCGCCTCTGTATGTGCTGCTTGGGGACTGTAACGGCACGCGGACCTGCTCCCACTGCGCACACACGCGTCGCCAGTTTCGTCCACACTGGACGACTGACCGTCATCCTCAGACAGTTAATATTCCTCAGATTCAGAGTACTCTTACTCTCTCTTCATCACTCTGTTTGTCTCTCTCTCCCTCTTTCTCTCTTTGCTCCGCTCTACAGCCACACTCACGTCCCTCGGTCTAGTGTGTGTGTTTCAAAATAATTATGCCAAATCCTTGATAGAAACCTGTCACCTGTCCACTATCTGCTGGTGAAAAGTAGTAACACTATTCAGCACTATTTTAACAGCTATGGTCTGTTTTATTCTGCAATGTCACTTGCTGCAATCTTGCGACTTTAGCGCCTAAAGAGTTTTGGGGAAAAAAAACGATTTTTGAACAAAAAAATCGATTTAAAAATCGTCAGACAAAAAATCCTGATACTTATGTGAATCGATTTTTTCTCCCACTCCTGCTGGTTATTGTTTTGGGCTTTATTAAAGATGAACGAGGCTTGCCCAAGTACCTCCCATAGAGCATGGCGCCCCGAGCATCTGACGTTAGTCACATGTCATCGAGGCTGTGCATATCCTTTATCATTGATATTGTCCTATGGCCCTTTTATATCATGTAAAGACCAATACCTGTTTATCATGGATGGACTGATAGAGCCAAACACCAGTCTCCATGCACTGATTCTCCCACTTTTAAAACAGTCCTTATATTCAGCTTCAGAAACGGCATCCTGCTGCGTCACCATCATCAGACGATCAGAGCACAGCTCATGTGTAATAATTCTGCTTGATGTTTTGTCTGGATGACTCTGACCCTCTAGACAATAACCATGCAGTCATAATGAACATTTTGTATCCACTTAGCTTGTTACCACGCTGACCTTTGATGAGGAAATAACAGAGATGACTTCTCTCTGCAGGCTCGCTGTGATGGCTTAATGACTAATCAGAACGACACCAGCAGCCGTGCCTATAGATTCAGCAGCTTGACCCCTTAGGCACTAAGCTACAGGATAATCTCTCATGTAGGGCCATGCTGCGATGCATTGTTTGCCTTTAGGGAGAGTCGATGTAGATAATATACAATGCTGTCTTGAACTCTTCTTACACTGTAATCTGTCCTGCTGAGGATCTGTGAGGGCAACAGATGGCAAATTGAATTTCTTCACTTCTGTCAGTAATAACAAGCAAAAACTTAACACAAAAAGGTGGAAATTTATCATTTTTGATCAATGATCTAAAAAAAATGATAGCACAAACTTCCACCTCTGAATTTCCATAACTGTAGGGCAAGTTATTGTCAAAAATGTGGAAAATTGTACAATCTTTTGTTAATAGAACCTAATTTATTAATTACTGAATCTACATCCAGGTTCAAATCCTATCACTTATTCCTTGTTCTGTGACCAAGATTCCCTGGAAATGTCAAGAAAATCCATTGAGAAATCCATTGAGCTTTAGCGAAACTGTAGGAAACCTGCTCTGTCTCTCAATGTGAACAATCACTGTAAAATTATCCTGTATCTGCATCTAGATTTGCATCACCACCAAAGTCTCTTGACTTCTTGTTGCTAACTTTTTAAGTTATTTATTGAGTTAGTTCATAAACGGACAAATTATCTTACTAATAGGGATGTAACGGTTACCAGTGAAATGGTAAACCGTGGTAAAATTCCCCACGGTAATCATTACCGTGTCCTATTAAAATTATCATTATACCTTGTTTGATAACTACACTGCGTCAAAAACGCATGATGCTGCTGCTCTTTGCCTGGAAAAGCCTGAACTATATGAGTCTGTTTCTCGATGAAGCCGAATGAAAGGGGAGGTGGTGCATGCACAGCTCAGCGGATCTGTGCTCGACAATGCAGCCCGGAGTAGTCGAACCCAGATTCACTGAACTTTCAGGACATAGCACCTCGTCAGAAGTTGATCAAATAAATAAATATAAAATTGTGTATTGTTTGGTTCATAGGGTGTACCGAACCGAGGCCACTGTATCGAACAATTCAATACAGATACATGTATAGTTGCGCTCCTGCTAATAATGTAATCTAATAATCTTTGTGAAGTGGAACCAAGGAACTTAAGCAAACTGCAGGTATAGATCAAACCGATGCACAGTCCATGGCCCTGTGAGCAGCCCCCATTGCTTCTTTGAGACATGCTCTCTAAATGTGTGTGTGTTCTTTTGTCTGTGTGTGTCTTTTCCATCAGTTACTTCATCCTGAACAAACGAACCGGCTTCCTGATCATCAAGGAGAACGCTCCACCCGGCACCTATCAGTTCCAGGTGCGCGTGTCAGATGAAGTGTGGCCAGACGCCGTCTCCTCTGTCGCAGTGCATGTGAGGGAGCTGCGAGATGAGGCCATCTACAACTCCGGGTCCATCCGTCTGGCAGGTGAGATTGACACCACACACTCCACACAAGCACACACCTGCCTCTGGGTCTGGTCAAGAATAGTTTCTTCGTGTCACTGCGTGTCCTTCTCGGTCCGTCTGTCAGTCCACTGGCACATGCTGAATGGACTTTGACCCTCTCTGCTGCTGGGCTTTGGTTTTGGTCCAGTGGGCAGTGGCAGCTCATGTTTCTGTTCTTAGTGTTCATTTTGTCTCAACTTCCTGTTGTTCGTCACAGCTGTACAGTCAGATCTCTCCACTTCAAAATTCAACATCTATAGAGGCATTTGTAAGGATATTCCCTCAGTATGAGCCACCTTCACCTGACAAGTTAAAAAGCATTTCAAGATATGAAAAGCAAACATACCCTCCAGTGTAGCAAACAAATATACAAGTCAAGATTCTTGAACTACTTGACTTCAACTTCTCAAAGGTTCCTTTCTGCAGAATTCTTGTCACAACAGTTTTATTTCGATCATCGGCATGTAGCCTTGGCCCTCTGGGGTATGAGTGGATCAGCCTGAGAGTCAGCGTTCCTGCCCACATGGCAAAGTCTTCAACAAGGTACTTTAGGCTCCAGCTGTTGCATCAGTGGTTTGTTCATGGGTATAAAAGGGAGCAGATGTAGCTAATGCTAATACTTAACATAGATGGAAACTTAACCGTGTGAGTCAGTGGTTGTAACCACTGGAGTTAAAAGGCTAGAAAAATTCAATGTAAGCTCAAGTGCATTCACCGGGCCCTAATTTCGTGGCGCAGCGCAGGGGGCGCAAGCCTGTCGCATCCTGCGCAGTGTTAATTTCGTCTGGTGCACCGCCGTGCACTGCCAATTTGACAATTTGGTAGACCGTCTGCGCAGAGATGGGTGTGACGGTGTACCATGGGGAGATGACGGCGCACCAGGGGGAGGTGTCGGCAGATTCATTTTGGCGCAGTGACAATTTCGTGCCAAAAACAGTGCAGAAAGTGCGCTGAAAGCTCGCCAGCTGCAACCTGGTCTAACCTCGGCGCAGGGCGAGGTGCACCCTGCGCAGCTGTAATTTGGTGACAAGCGCACATGTGCGCACGCCTCAGAGGCAGGTTTCCAAAGTGTCAGGCACATTTTAATGCAATAAACAATCACAGCAATCACTATTTAATGTCCCCGTCTGAACCAGCATATACATTTGTATCTGTCTTAACCTTCCCGTCACATCTGATATCAGATTAGAGCCGTTTGTCATCATGGAAACTTAACCTGACGGCAGCTGGAAGTTTGATGCACATCTTACAAGTCAACAATAAACAGCCTTAACATCTGATACTGAGTATATATCTGGCTTCTCTCATTTCATTAAATTCAAAGAAAAAAAGGGGAACAAAGACGAAGAAAAAGGAGAGAAAATAAATGTATGTTACTCTGGATGTACCTGTTATTTCCCATATTCCTCTATTTTAGTCTTTATTTTTAACGTGATCTAAAAAGATGGAGAGCATTATTGCAAGGAGGATGAGGAGGAGACACCGGGAGAGTATACAGTATATCACTAAAGGCTCTGCTATTTGGCGATGACAAACCAGGAGTGCAGGTGGATCACAAGCATTATGAATGGATAAGCCAGCGGGTGTGAAACTGTCTCTTATTTTTTTTTACTATTAATGACGAAGGAACAGATAACATCTGTCCCGGGAGCTGGCACACACGGTGACGCGCATCCTGGCCTCCGATGCGCCCCCTGCTGTCCATTCTCCTGCTGAAGTGACAGCGGCTCTGACCGTCTCCGCTGCCGGGTCTTTCCAGCACACTGTGCCTGCTGTAGCAGGGATCATTCAGACCTATCAGACGCTGCGCCTCGGCCGCAGCGCATTTAAAGGCAAGGAGAGGCAGTCATTTGATTGGTGAAGACAGCACTCGGCTGTGTTAAACTCATTCACGCCTCCGTCTCCTCCTCTCTCGATATGCGCTGAGGAGGCGTGGATGCGATGGTCTGCGCTGGTCTGCGCCATGAGTGAGCCTCTCTTGGCACTGCAGGAAACTTGCCAAGTGCGCTGGTCACACCCTATCCTCGCGGCGAAGGCCGGCGAAGGCTGGCGCAGGGCAGGTGCATCTGCGCTTGCACCTGGTCTACGAAATTAGAGCCCACCATGTTTACCATTTACCACTACCTCCCACAGCTTATCCCAGCCTGAAACATCTGATCACAAATGCATGCTGCACTAAAGGAAGCAGCTCATAAACAGCGTGCTAGCTTGCCTGTTAGAGGCTGATTTATCACCTGTTTTGATGTGTTGTTAAAGGGACTGTGAGGAGTTTCTAAGTAATTATAAAAAATTCTCTCTTTTGGATATATGCCTGATGGAAATACACACTTTAAGATGAGTTTTATAGCATCAAAATAGGGGCTGGACAGGGCTGGACTGGCCTGGATACTCAACTTCGGGAACAAGACAATTAAAACTAGAGCAAATTTATATTATTCAGACACGTCTTAGAGCTCCTGGCTGTAAGAAGCCATATATAGCCGGCTACAAAACTACAATACTAAGATACATTTCCTCGTGGCTTTGCATCCTGTAAGTTGTTGAAAAAAGAAGTTGTAAAGCAATGCAGAGTTCTGAGGAAGGTCCGAGCTGCATTCATTAGCATCACAACAAACACGCGCTTTGGATTGCACACGTCTTTTAGTGCGTTCCAGTTGTAGTCAGAAGTAGGAATTTTGAGTTCCGAGTAGGAAACTGCAACTGGAATGTTCCCCGAAGTCTGAATTTCCTACTGGGAATTCGTTGAAATCTCGCCACCCCCGAGTTGACAATGGAAGATGGATGCCCCCAGTGTGAACAGTTATTTAGCTCCTGTAATAGTCAATTTATTTGCACTTCTGACTGGGGTGTGTCGCTCTAGATCATCTAGTTTTAATTGTCTTGTTGCTGAAGTTGAGTATCCAGGCCAGTCCAGCCCTGTCCGACCCGACCGCGAAGCCAAGGAATAGCATTTATAGCTAACCTATTTAGATGCTATAAAACTCATCTTAAAGTGTCTATTTCCATCAGGCATATATCTAAAAGTGAGACTTTTTTGTAATTACTTAGAAACCTCTACAGTCCCTTTAAAAAAAGAAAAGAGAGGAACTGTAAAGAAAGACCAGAGTCAGACCAGTGTTCATCATTCCATAAAGGCTGCAGCTCTGGCCCTGGGGTCATCTTCAGACATCAGCACACGTTTCATCTCTTCTGTATCTGTCATGTGTCGACATCTCAGCTTACGGCAATCAAGCCTCACTTTTCCTCTTTCCACCTGTGAGAGCTCTCGCTCGCAGCTGCTCTGTTTCTGTCTGCTCTGACTGATGGTCTGTGACTCAGACTCGCATCAACAGGTCTGATTTAAAGTGAAGACTGTTTTAAGATAATGAGGAGATAAAATCTAACGTTGCCTAAAAATAACAGAATTATGCACAGCTCAGCAGTGCTGACGAGGGATTTGTTCAAGATGGTGGTCATTATTCTCTGTTTCTCTCTGGACAGATAAAAATTAATGAGCACTGATTAGTTTTAGCTGGAGGTGTTTGCAGAGTTTCAAAGGACTGTCACACTCTCAGTTAGAGATGTTTCCTTTGCTAAATTACAGCCATTATTAATCCCTCTCCCCTGACTTATGGGCCACTCTGACGATGTTAGTGCACACACAAAAAGAGTCTGTTTCCATTACTTATTCTGGAAAAAAATAATTAGTGTAGAGGTTCTGCTAAGCCAGCACATTCTCCTCACATGTTGAGCAGCATCCATCATTACCTGATGTACAGCATCGGCTGTCCGCGCAGAATTAAATTCGCTTTAGAGAAATGGGACATGGCTGAGGGATTTTTATGATTTCAAAGATATTGAAATAGAAGGGGTGGGGGGTGGGGGGGGGGCTTCTCTCCAAAGACGGGAGGGAGAGACGAGGGAGGGGAAGAAGGAGAGGAAGAGGATTGAAGAGGGAGTCAAGCCTCATATAAGACGATAAAAGGATTTGCCTCCAGTTCTGAAAACAGGGCCGAGGTAAATTAATGTGCACCAAGCCCGGAGACAGTGAGCAGGGAACAGCTGGCGCCCACATTTCAATATTGGTTCAAGAGGGATGAGTCTGTCTGCAAAATGTAGACCAGAAAATTTTTGCTTAAGATGAGTAATTTCATATCAAAATGGCAGTAAATGCTCTCGGATCTGTTTTTTTGTTTTGGGGGCTGAGAGTCGTATTTATCCTCGCCACAAGGTTATGTTTGCTGCCATTTGTCTGCTTGTCTGTGAGGAAGAAAACTCTACATTCCAGTGGATTTTAATAAAACAGGATGAGGATGTTGGTCATGGAATTAGAGAGAAGAAGTTAGATTTAGTTAGAACAAGACAATTAAAACTAGAGCAAATGTATAGTATTTTATTATTTATATTACACGTCTTAGAGCACCGGGCTGTAAGTAGCGACATATAGCCGGCTACAAAACTACGATACTAAGTTTTCCAAAAATTGCTTGTTGTCACACATCAAAAACTACCGCTACGTAACTAGAAAGAGATACATTACCTCGTGGCTTTGCATCCTGTAAGTTGTTGAAAAAAGAAGTTGTAAAGCAATGCAGAGTTCTGAGGAAGGTCCGAGCTGCATTCATTAGCATCACAACAAACACACACTTTAGTTTGGGTCACGTCTTTGGTGCGTTCCAGTTGTAGTCAGAAGTAGGAATTTCCGAGTTCCGAGTAGGAAACTGCAACTGGAACGTCCCCCGAAGTCGGAATTTCCTACTGGGAACTCGGTGAAACCTCGCCACCCCCAAGTAGACAATGGAAGATGGATGCCCCCAGTGTGAACAGCTATTTAGCTCCTGTAATAATCCATTTATTTGCACTTCTGACTGGGGTGTGTCGCTCTAGATCAGCTGTATACATAGTATTGTTAGACTTATATTTACAAAAATGCTGCCATAGTGATAATCACATTCTTCATACAACAACGCAGGGCATATTAACAACAGCTAACAATAACCTGGTAGATCGGCATGTTTTTTTCTGATTTCAACTGGAACGCTGATAAGTTGGAGATGATGTCACTCCCAGTTCCGAGGTTACTGGAACGCAGCATTTTGACAGTCGCCGCACGTGCTCATGGGTAGCATGGTCTTAATGTCGCTGGTAATAGATTCTCCTCATAGCACCTTTAAAGAATTTAACAATGTGAGACAGACAGTTTTTTACATTTGCTGATAACTCATGTAGATGTGTTTGTCCATGTAAACACAGTTAACACGACTTCTGCGAATGGATACCCAAATGTTTCTGAGGGCATTAAGAAAGTATCTATCTATCTATCTATCTATCTATCTATCTATCTATCTATCTATCTATCTATCTATCTATCTATCTATCTATCTATCTATCTATCTATCTATCTATCTATCTGCCCTTTCCATCTCTCTCTCTCTCCCTCCATCTATCTCTAACTGAATGAAGATGCTGACTGTCAATGCCTGACTGGAGATCTGTGCTCCGTGAGGAATTCTAGTTTCTTTTTATTTCATTTAGGAGGGAGGGTTCAATTGCTAAGAAACTATTTACAAGGACAAAAGAATGGCAGAGAACCCTTATTCATTTCTGATCATTTCTATAATAAATGGTGATAAATATGCTAAAGTGATGATGATCGGTTGATCGGGCCTGCTCCAGCTTCCCACCCAGCCTCAAGAGCAATAACAAATTATAAAACTGTGAGGGGTAAGAGGTATTCTTTTCAGGTTTGATTTTGTCTCTGTGAGTATTTATGCAGCTCCCAAAACATTTGCACTTGAAAAAATGTACTGAGGAATAACTTTAAGTTTGATCTATTTAACAGAAATCTACCTATCAGACAAAATCAGCCAATTTTCAGCTGAGAGTTTAAGAATTTTAGAATCAAAATCAATGATCAAAAATACTGCAGCCTAGAGATGAAACAGATCTGAAGTGTACCAGACTCCAGTGAGAATTATAAGGTTTTACTACGTTGGACATTTGTCTGCAGCTATTAAACCACGTGCAGTTTTTTGGGATGTAAAGCCAACATTATATTCCAGATTTGTTTTTGACAAATGTGGTCTTTGATTCATTATCTCCATTGATTGTTACATCACTTGCCAAGTTGCTGAGTTATGTACATCAATCAAAACCTGCAGAGTGAAGTATTACTGAGCAGCAGTTAGTCAACTCGGGCTGTTTGATTGGGCACACTGAGTCTTTAATTTTTACACGATTTGTGAAAACTCTAACAAATCTGAAGTTCAGGATTATAACAGTATTAAGACTTCAGCGGTGAGGTTACAGACATTAACACGGCTTTATTTTTCCCCATTATTAATTTTAAATGTCTTCTGAATTTTGAGCAGAATAGAGAGATGATGGAGTGATCAGTGCTTTAGACTAAAGACAAGTACCTGTGAGTGTTTAAGTGTATGAGGGCCTCGTCGGTGATTAAAATCCACAAATGAGAGGCCCTAACCTCAAGCTTAACAACAACAGTCTGTTAAGTGACTGAAATATGTTTACAATATATTAACAAACATCTGAAGGCCAAAGCTCTCCTAAACTTTATAAAGATGTTAAATCCACTGAATCACTTGAGTTTATTAAACCTATTTTAAATGCTGTTCAACTACATGCTGTTGTGTTAATCAAAATCAGTCCACTCCACCTATTAATAATTACAGCTGTTAATGCTAATATTAGAATGATTTCTCTATCCATGGTTGTTACTGATTCTACCTTCATTATAAATACTTTTACAACCATATAGACATGAGGACCCTCTTTATATCCAGATGCCACATCTCATGGGACTAACCATGTTTGAAATTAATTTAAATGGGGGCTAACAGTTTCATAGTAGCATCTATGCTAATCCCTGAATGTGCTGTCACCTCCTGCTGTCATCTCGCTTGCTGGTCGTTCCTCTTCCTGTTCTAAAGGACTCTGATCAGGCTGTGCCACTTTGGGCACTCACAGTGGTAGAATAGAGCTTAAAAAGATGGATCTGCCTGTTGCTAACTAACTGCTGACAAGGCACTACAGAAGTTGACCCAACAGCAAGCATTTCTGATTGTTTTTGTCAATAATCAGGAGGCCTGTCACAATAACAAATTCTGCTGGACGATAATTGCCAAAAAAATTATTACCGATAAACAATGTTATTGTCAATATTATTTTTATTTATTTTTTCATTAATGTTATTATAATATGTCATAATAAAGTGAGTACAAAAAGCAATAAACTTTATTTTCTTAAGAGTATTTAACTGTAATTGGAAGGTCAAGTGTCTTTTAAATAAAATAAATTAAACAAACAATATAATACATTTAACAAACAAAAAAAGAGAAAAAAAAAATGAAAATGAAATGCACTTTTTTTAAAGGAAAAATTGCATGTAAAAAAAGTATTATCATTATTATTATACTAACAAAAAACAAAAAAGAAATAGACCCTGTCTCTGCAAGAAAAAAGAAAACTCCAATAAAAACACACATAGCAATAAAAACAATAAATAAAAGGGAGTTATACAGTTCAGGCATTGTTTGGGACATGTACTACCTCCCTGTCAATTCGTACTGTCTGTCAAACGTTCATAACATTGCTGGCTTTTCAACTGTATGGAATGGTTGCAATTCTTTTGCAATGTAGTGAACAACACTGTCTTTGAGCGCAAACCATTTTGCACTGTTTTATTTATATTTCCTTTGCAGACCAAACACCTAAGTAAGCGCTGACTGTCAAGACGAAGGCTCCGCTGCACCTCCCCTTCTTCGTCTCCACTACTTTCAAACAAATACGACATGGCGGCTCGTCGGTGTTCATGAGCTCACACTTTGTTCATTCTGTTTAAAACCAAAATATTCCTACTCTTGGGCTGTGGCAGCCAGCCTAAGAACCATAGCTTCCGTGCCATCATTCATATTAGTGTTTGTTTCCTTGTTACTCCTCGGGACGCTCACTTCAGCTCTCTGTATGTATGTGCGCCCAAAGATTGCATGAGTGACAGATGCTCACTCGGCTATAAATCCGCTAAATCCACTATAAAATCGATGCACCCTGGTGTTAACTAAGATGGACAGAGTGAGCCATCTTCTCATTCAGCTTCGTTTTTATTTATTGTGCAGTTAATTGAATTATTGATTATTGTAACAGACCTAGTAATCAGCTATTAATACACAATTGCCATGAGGATGCAATTGATAAGGTCGTTCAAATGAGATGTAATTCTTAAAGAAGAGGATACAATTAGATGATATACATTAGAGATATTGTATTTGCTTCCAAGCCAAACCTCCATGTTGTAGTTCCATCGTAGTTTATGATACTTTTTTTTTTTACCACCGCCAAGGAGGTTATGTCATTGCTGGCATCTGTTTGTTTGTTTGTTTGTTTCTCTGTTAGCAACATAGTTCAAAAAGTTATGGACAGATTTTGATGGAATTTCCAGGAAATGTCCGGACTGGAACGAGGAACAAATGATTAGATTTTGGGAGTGATCCAGAATTTTTTAAAGGATTCTTTACATTGCGAGATAGGACCATTTTCAGCATTTGTGCATATTTTTATTTCATGGTCAAGGAATGTAAATATTTACATGAAGTAAAGGTAGGACTGATGTTTATGGTGAAAATTACAATCGGGGTGAGGACTATGGCGCTGGTGGAGGTCTGTTTTTTTAGTTTTATTTTGTCATTTAAGCCTTAAATTGTGAAAAGTGGATTTTCTTGTTCAGCTTCACAAAAGAAAAGGACATGTACACAAAGCTTATTATCAACAATAATCCAAAACACTTACAGGCTGCAGTAGGGAACCAGTGTGATGGTAACTTCTGCACTGGCCTACAAAATGTGTCATGCTTGTGCCTCCCTATAGGCCTGGTCATTTATGCACCTGCTTTTTGGAAGTGTGAAAACTACTCACACCATTTTAAACTGCTGTCCGGTAATGACATTTTCACCAAAGAAAAATCTCAGACCTTCAACAAGAATCTAATGTGAGGGATTATTAACTTTGATATCATCCTGAGGTGTAGGCAGGCAACAAAAAGCTTGGTGTGTTTGTGTGGAGGATGTGAAGCCGAGGACATTTCCAGGATTTTTTTTTTTCCATGTGGAGCTTTGGAGTAAACAGTCTCATTGATTCTCAGTCTCGGGGATTATGAAAATATTCCACTTATAGCATTACTTACACCCTCCTTGACATTCTAAATCCCATTTCAAGAACGAATGTGCAATGCAATAAGGAGGCACAAAGAAAGCGCTGGTTAAATCTGCCTCTGTGAGATTAAGGCTCGCTTACGCTCCTTCTCCTTCTTGATATTAATGGAAAGGTAAAACAATGTAGTAAACAAAAAGTCCTTGAAATGTGCACATGCCACAAGCTGAGGGTGAATACAGAGGGCTGAGAGAAAAAAAACAATGGAAAACACACAAACAGAACATATCAGTGGTAGTTTATATAACACAAGGACAGCCTGTGTGAAGGGAGGGGAATCACAAGTAAATATCTCTTCCTTTTGAAGATTCAATATGTGTTATTTATCAGTCATATCTCTTAAGATATTTCTCTTCTGGCTGTGAAAATTAAAGATCTTGTTTTAATATAGGAAGAAAGAGGAGAGGGATTTCTCTGTTTTTGCCTTTTTACATAAAGGTCCCAATTTAACTGCGTTATGATAAATTGAAGCTGCTCAAAGATGTTTTAGGACTTAATTTTGAAGTTTATCTCTTAAATTCACTCATATTTCATTTTGGCATGCCAATGAACCCCTCTGTTTCAGCCCTGCTCAAAACAAGCTGTAAAAATGTGACTCCATAAGGAGCAGTATCTGGCCACGCCCCTTTCAGGAAGTTGATATATCTTCAGCTATTATTTCTGTTCTCCAATGTTGGATTTCTGGACTTCACACAGACATATTTTATCCCCTTAAGCAACCTCCTGGCTCAGGAAGTGCCTCCCATTTGGTGGAGGGGGCAGTGTATCTTATTATTCTGTTGATCAAATAATGTGGTAACGTCACTACAAGCTACACTACACTGCCAAAAGTATTCGCTCACTCAACCAAATAATCAGAATCAGGTGTTCTGATCACTTCCATGGCCACAGGTGTACAAAATCAAGCTACGTGGAAGTGGGAATGACAGCAACTCAGCCACCAAGTGGTAGACCACGTAAACTGACAGAGAGGGGTCAGGGGATGCTGAGGCACATAGTGCGAAGAGGTCGCCAACTTTCTGCAGAGTCAATCGCTACAGACCTCCAAACTCCATGTGGCCTTCAGATTAGCTCAAGAACAGAGCAGAGAGCTTCATGGATGGGTTTCCATGGCCAATCAGCTGCATCCAAGCCTCACATCACCAAGTGCAATGCAAAGCGTGGATGCAGTGGTGTAAAACACGCCGCCACTGGACTCTAGAGCAGTGGAGACGCGTTCTCTGGAGTGACCAATCACGCTTCTCCATCTGACAATCTGATGAACCAGTCTGGGTTTGGAGGTTGCCAGGAGAACGATACTTGTGGGACTGCATTGTGCCAAGTGTAAAGTTTGGTGGAGGGGGGATTATGGTGTGGGGGGGGTTTTCAGGAGCTGGGCTTGGCCCCTTAGTTCTAGTCAAAGGAACTCTGAATGCTTTAGATGAATTAGAGCAGAGACTGAGAGCCAGGCCTTCTCGTCAAGCATAAGTGTGTGACCTCACAAATGCTCTTCTGGAAGAATGGTCAAAGATTCCCATAAACACTCCTAAACCTTGAGGACAGCCTTCCCAGAAGAGTTGAAGCTGTTATAGCTGCAAAGGGTGGACCCACGTCATATTGAACCCTATGGGTTAGGAATGGGATGTCACTTAAGTTCAAGGCAGGTGAGGGAATACTTTTGGCAACCTAGTGTACATTTCCCCGTAACAAAGACAAGATGCAGACTTCACACACAGGATTTGTATCATCAGTGTGCTGCACTAAACAATAACTATGAGTTTAACTCTTCTAAACCTTGTGCTTGCTCATTTGTCCTCCTGGGAGAGATGTGTAACTGGAGGATGATCAACGGGCACAATTTGGAGGGACAAAACAGATAAAATAACAATGATCAAAATAATTAAAGCAAACAATCAGTGAATCATAAAATCAGCTCACTATACACAACATGGCTGTTTTCATGTAAACCCTCTCCCCATGGAGACCAAGCTGTGGTACAGAGAAGGTCGGGGACTGCTACTATAGGAGATCAGAATGATTATAATTGTAATAAAATTAAAGTAATGCTTAGTCACGTATAATCATTGTTTATTTGAGTTGTCAGCAGGGCAGCTTGAAGAATCTTGATTATTTACTTTGAATTTGTTCAACCTGTTGTTCTAGCTGGATTTTAGACATCATGATACAATAAAAGCTTCTCTGTCCAGTAGCAAAGATACATATTATGATGTGTTTGACTGCTTAAATACAGCAGAAAAAGATTGTTATTTAGACAAAATAACTTCCCAAAATCCTGTCAAGAGCTTTATTAATCTTCACATTATTTAATTGAAGGAGTAACTCCAGTGAAAATCCAGACAGTGTTGATGTATGGCTGTGAAAAAAACAATCTAAAGTCATCTTGAATGGCCAATTCCCAACAAGAACACAAAAAAAAAAAATCAAATGTTTGTTTTCTTTCAACAGCTGTTACTCTCATGACTGATTGGGGTCCTGGGAGAAAATGATTTAAAAGCTTCAAACATTTGCTGATTCTCTGCAAAAGAACTGTATTTTTTTTATTTTGGAGAAATCTGTCTTCTGCGAGTTGAGGTTGGGGAAATGTTTCATCTAAGAGCCATCTGCACACAATTATGCAAATAATTAATGTGTTAAAACTCTCTTCATTAGCTACATTTGCTGTCTTTATTGTGATTCAAACTGAGGAGGCAGGTGCAGAAACACCCAGGAACACACTAAAGAACAGAAGCTACAGTAATTCATTCACGGTGCTCAGTTTGATGATTAAAAACAAATATGCACAATGGATCCTATTCAATCTGTTAGAATTACAGACCTTGAACATGGACTTTTAACTGGCCATGATCACGGTCCTATCACCCCAGCTGTTAAAGCTGGCTGTTTCCCACTCTGGCTACTTGCTAAAGTCTAACAGTTTTGAATTAAAGTGACCGAGAAAGAATTATTCACGTCTGTGGATCCTCCTGGCTTGATTATTTCAACTCTTTGTACATTGATCTTGATTAATCTTCTCTTTGCCATCCAACAAATGCTTATACAAAAGCCTCAGGAAAAGAAAACATCACCATGTAATATCAGCTCCATTGGCTTTCTGAACATTATGGTATTTAATGTACAAGAAGCCAGATATTTAAGGTCTTCCAACCACCTGTTTTTGAAATGTTTAAATCAAATCTTCACTAAGAGAAGATCGAGCCACGATTCAGGGGCTTTCAGTTGATTTAAGACAATATTATGTACTCACTAACATAATCAGCAACATTTCACCTGAAGCAAGAAATAAATACAAAGCAATTATGATAGTTTTATTACTGAAATGTGGAGGATTATAACGATCTTTATGATCTGATCATGTTTTTAAATTAAAATTGGTTTAATTAAGGTAAGGTGTTTTTTTGCCCCCACAGTTACTTTATGAATCTTATCAAACTAAAAATGTGTAGTTTTGATTTTAATTAAATCAAATATTTCTCATGTTTAAAATTAGAACTATTAACTAATTCACCATTGATGATTTAGTTTTATTGTGATGCCTGGTAACCACAGTTTGTATGTCAGTGTGTTCAGACTTTGTTTCACTGTTTAATGGTCGGTGTGGAGGAGAAATGACACTCAGCTCTCGCTGTTTTACTTTCTAACTTTATGAAATTTCTTTAATCAGTGCTCTACAAAATCAAATGATGAGATAACTCACTGTACCTGTGTTATTAGGCTCTTCTGTTGTGTGTGTGCTGTTTGCATCTTCTGCTGTCAGATCGACCGTTTCTTACCCGGATACAGCAGAGCTATTTTCTGATTGGCTGAAATGTCAGGCTCCCGTTTAGCTCTGTGATGCTCACAGCGTCTTGCTACATGTCCGCCTACAGCTGTGTTACTCAGTGTGTCCGACTCAAAACATTTTAAAGCAGGAGAAATATCAGATGTGAGAGAGCGAAAAGGTTCAAATGTGTGCCTGGAAACTTCAGAACGCGCGGTTGGGCGGAAACTGAGAAAGCATATCAGGTTGGGATTTCAAAATATAGCTGTATATTAGGATGATGATGTTGATCAATGTTTCGAGTTTCCATCGATGTGATTGGATCATTGCTTAACCAATCGATGTATCGATCTAGATCAATGGATCATTACACTCCTAGTGACCAGTCAGTGGTGGTTATTCCATCCTGCTCCTTTCCACACTCATCATCTCTGTCAATCTACTCGCCCTGACAAAGGCCAACAAAATAATCCACAGGAGTCTCATGGGCAGTGTTGTGTGTAACGTGTTACAGTAACATAACTACTTTTTCGGGTAAAAAGTAAAGTAACGCTCTACTACTGAAAATTTGGTCATGAAACGTAGTTCCTTTTTTAATACGGGGAGACGTTACTTTTCCCACAGACAGATCTGACCCTGAAGCTGCCTTCTCAGCTGCTGGCATAGACACAGGCAGTGTTGCCAAGTCTGCTCGTTATGAGCATCTGAGGGCCGCAAATCTCGTGAGTCAAGGCCGCTCTTTTTAAAAAGTAATATATCACATTAGGAAAGGAAATAGCTGGAGCTTGCTTATTTTGGGCTTGTTTTTATCGACCTGGTTGCTTATTTCAGAAGCAAAATGTGGAAACACTGGACAGGAGCTCTGATTCCACAGGGTATGTGACATTTTGTAAAATAAAGAGCACAAAAGAAATAACTGTTATGTTCTCTGTAGTAGAACTTTTTGTAGGCCTTCACATTTAGGAACAGATATGGGGTTCTGTTCAAGATCGAACAATGTAAAAGTAACGGAAATGTAACAAGTAACGTGAAAAGTTACTTTTCATAGAGGGTAACTAGGTAAAGTAACGAGTAACTTTTTTCAGAAGTAACGAATAACGAGCAAACACTTCTTTTAATAAGTAACTTCCCCAACATAGCTTGTAGGTGTGTCCCAGACCTCAAAGTTAAACCATAAACTTCTGCCCATGAAGCCTTTAAAAAAACGTCTTCATGACGCGAGAGACCAGCCCAGATGCAGACCGTCTGTGTCTGCGTTTGGTTTCCGTCTCTCTCTCATCACTTTACAATAACAAGAGCAGGATATGTCCCCCATTTGTTTTCCTTTGTGTGGAATCACAAACCTACAGGCAGGAGAGCATCTGTGCTCCACCGCCTCACCACCGACTCCGCCGAAGCCCCTGGGAAGGAGAAAGCAGCGCTGAATAGTGAGTCTGGATCAGAGCCAGGTGCAAAGGCTGCCACTCTGCGTTAGGAGTGACTCCCCTCCCCCGCCAGCCCCGTCCCTCCTGAGCATCTCTCTGTCTGCCGTGTCCTTGTGTCTCCCCATAGACTGACTGATCGGAGCTGACATTAGCCTCGATCCCTCTCCTCGTATCCGCTGAGCCCATCCTGAGCTCACTTTGAGCCCCTTGTCTTGTCTCTTAATGCCCCGGCTCTGTCTCCCTCTGCACACCCACAAACCTAATCACCCGGCCGGCCCTTTATGTGTGTGAGTTATCGTACCTCCATCTCAGAGAGGAGCACTCTGAATCTCCCAATGACGAGCATGAAGACATTTTTGTGACGTAGTTTTCAATTTCTGGCAGTCCTTGGAATCAGCCCACAAGGTAAACTCTCACTTTTTTAACAGCACTCCCATGCCGACGTTTGGAGTGAGAGATTTTCTCTGATATGATTTTAATGTCTCAGAGGGGAGAAAAAATCCATAGCCATGGCCCTTGTATTTTTTCCGGAGCTACCTTTTCACCCAGCACAAAACTTCACACTGATGCCCAGTGGTTTAATTGGGTTTAGACAAGAAGGGAGCCATAAAATACAGTAGGAAAAATGACATAAATGATTGTGAACAACTGTATGGACCTTCATCTCAACAGGAAAATACAGGCCAGATTAACGGCAGACAAACACATAGCAATCTAACATGGCTGCTTACACAGAGAAACACTGCAAACTAACAGCCTAACACAGAGACTCAGATAAGGACTTAAGTGAAAACCAGACCTATATATACACACACTAAAAACAGTTGGGTTAAAAAATGACCCAATTTTAACCCTACTGCTGGTTCAGAAAGGGACGAACCCCTTTTTGGGTTATTTTAACCCAATAGGTTGGGTTCTTTTTTTCAACCCAACTATTGGGTTGTATTATTTAACACAAAAGTTGGGTTTTGCTAACTAAAATGTTAGTTTGTTCCTAACCCAATTATTGGGCTGCACTCTCAGTAGTTTGACACAGAGGCAGATAGGACCCAGAAGCGACACGGATTTTGCAGTTCACAATAACACACTCACACTGCAACTCAGAGTCTTTAAGGTGATGCAGGTTAGGACTCACTTTGTCTTTCAGAGCAGGAAAAAGTTCAGATTGCCAGAGATCTGGCTGCCACCACTGATTCAGGCTCATAGACAGGTACTCGGCGTCACACACAGGCAGAGAGGTCAGATACCGCAGAACAGATAACCACCACAGATCAGGATTCACGAACAGGTACTCGGCGTCAGGAACAGAAGGCAAGGTCGGCAACCGGGGATCAGGCAGGCAGGCAGGTGCAGGACAGAAACGTGTCGGTACCTTGTAATCTAGCCGAGGATCAGCCGATAAAGGCAGAAACAGGAACAGAACAGGCAATGGGTGAGTTCTGGAGTTCTTGGCTTGAGAGCGAGACAATCTGACGCCGAGTGAGTGTGGAGCTGCTTGTGACATAGTTGGGTTAAAATAATAGCCCTATAACCCAGAAAATGGGTTACTCTTATAACCCAAAAATTTAACCCAACACAAGCAACACATAAATTTGGTTATCAAAATAACTCAACATTTTTTAGTGTGCACACAGGTGAGTGAAACTAGAAGATCAAACACATGAGGAGATCAACTAAGGCAGGGGAAACACGGAAAGTAAAACTAACTACATAGGCTACATAAGGATGTTGAGTCGAGCTGAGTTGAGCAGGTACAACGAATAAAAAAAAATCCAAAATCAGCAGCAGTTGTGTGACCATATCAATCAAACATCAACCAAACTCTCTAAGGAATGTTTCCAGCACCTTGTGGAACCTTGTGGACAAGCCAGATGGACAGCTCCATATATCTGCCACAGAAATATTTCACTAGTCCATCTTGTCCTTTGAATTTGTTTTCAGGGGCAGAATGCTAAAAAAAATCACAAACTTGTGATTGGACAATCGTTTGGCTCGTCACATTCATCACAGACCAATCCACATCAAGCAGGGTTGCCTCCTATAATGTAGCATACATAGCAGCTCATCTAGCGGCTAATGGCTAACAACAGTACATGGATGTTAGCCATAGCAGCTAACTTAGCTGCTTACAGCTAGCAACAACTGATAACAGTTAATGACCATTAGCCGCTAACTTAGCTGCTTACAGCTAATGGCCTTTTACCATCGTCTTACACTAAATTGTACCACACAGATGATTCATTTAACACTTATATGTGACATGAACCTCGTCAAGGACAATCCCTACAAGTAAACTTCTGAGGAGGGCAGATTTCACCAAGTTTCACTGAGTAGCCAGGAGGACTATAGGCTAATTGACATGTCCGTTCGTAGTCGTCACGTCCGCATTCTGCTGCTCCCGCCTCTCTTCCCTGATTGGGCCATTAAGAATTCAGCCGAGTGAATTCATTGGACAACGGAGGCTGGCAGGGCAGACTTACAGGATTTCAGAACCAGGCAGGTCTGTCTGCTCTGCAAGGCTATGTGGAACCAGTGCTATGGATTATTAAGACTTTCATGAAGGCAAAAGTGATTACAAGCAAGGTGCACCAAATAAATTGGCCCTGAATTGCTTGTCTTTTGCTTCATTTCCACCATCGCTTATCTGATCCATTCTTGATTGACTCAAAGGTCATTTCTCAGCACACATTGAAGGTGTTTCTGCTTGTTTTTGCTATGATAATGTGTTGGACTGTCCCAACAACATGTGGAAAAGATAAAAAGAAATCTGTGCAGTCATGTCAAATGTCCGCTTTTAAAGAAAAGTTCTTTTCTAAGGAGGTTTTAATTTACTGCTTTATCTGTACTACATGATGTTTAAGATTGTGCTCATGCTTGATTGAGATTATGAATTCACAATAATGGATTTTGCACATATCTAATTAGGTCTGGTTTGTCAATTTGTTTATTTACAGTACAGGCCAAAAGTTTGGACCCACCTTCTCATTCAATGTGTTTTCTTTATTTTCATCACTATTTACATTGTAGATTCTCACTGAAGGTATCAAAACTATGAATGAACACATGTGGAATTATGTACTTAACAAAAAAGTGTGGAATAAATGAATACATGTCTTATATTCTAGTTTCTTCAAAGTATCCACCCTTTGCTCTGATTACTGCTTTGCACACTCTTCATTCTCTTTATGAGCTTCAACAGGTAGTCACCTGAAATGGTTTTCTCTTCTCAGGTGTGCCTTTTCAGGGTTAATTAATGGAATTTCTTGCCTTATTAATGGGGTTGAACCATCAGTTGTGTTGTTCAGAAGTCAGGCTAATGCACAGCCCACTGCCCTTTTGGACAACTGTAAAAATTAATATTATGGCAAGAACCAATCAGCTAAGTTAAGAGAAACGAGTGGCCATCATTACTTCAGTGAGAATCTACAATGGAAATAGTGATGAAAATAAAGAAAACACATTGAATGAGAAGGTGTGTTCTAACTTTTGGCCTGTACTGTAGATCTCCATTTGCTCCAGCATTGCCATAAGGTATTCCTCCCAAGGTCCAAAGTTAAACTGTTACAATAAAATTAAAGTAGGCCTAATAACATCAATCCCAACACACAACACAAGACATCTCATTTCATAAAACATACACAATGAGGTTACTTGGACAGAAAAAATAGAGACATTGACAGAAAAGTCCAAAATCATAAATACATTAAAACTTGTATATCTGACACAGTTCAAGGAACATGCATCAGCTATCAGAAATATAATGACCTGTTTTTGTTCACTGTTGCTTGTGTGTGCAATTAATTCAAGCATGGCTCTATAATTTTCTGAATGCTGAACCAATGTAGCTGTTGCCTTAGGTAAAATAAAACTACCTCTAAAATGATGTGCTTCTGCACTAAATAACAGTGTATTAAGAAAATAAAAGGAGTTTGTATGAGTTGAGTATTACATCCTTTAAAAGTACATGTCCAATCTATTTTCACCCCCCCTTCCTATGAACTGGTATTTCTTTTTTAATCCTTTTTCATGGAAGGATGAAGAACGATGAAGTCACGAAGGGCAGATGGCAAGTAGAACAAAAACAAGGTAGCAGAACAGGAAAGAGAATGGTGTTTTAAATAGGTTTACAGAATTAATGGTAAATAATGATATAACGTTTTATTAATTTAACACAAAAACAGAATAATGGGTTCAAGAATATATTAATTTATCAATAAAATGGCATTATCATCGAGCCCCAAAATGAGGAAAGCCTGGCTGTTATCTGGAAGCTCCCAACAGTCCGTCTTGGGTTGACTTTACTTTCTTCTTGGTTTGACATAACCAGACGTTTAATCATTTCTTGACGCCTGAATTACCCGTTGGAGTCAGTTAGCTGATAAAATTTGGATTTTAATGCTCTACTTCCACTTGCTAGATCATGAACACCCACACGGAGAAAAAAACACATATATCCACACTAACTCAAATCCAGAACAACAGATATCCCTCAGATAAAGTCAGCTATTTTCAATAATTAATCATAACAGCTGCAGTCAGAGTTTCAGGCTGTTTTAGTAGAGCACTTGTGCCCAGTTTGAAAATAATTGGATTTATCCTTTAGCAGGGGTGGATATAATGAGGCCACTTCTATACGGTCAATGTTTCAACAATGTGTGTGTGTGTGTTTCTCAGACATCACTGCAAAGGAGTTCATTGAACTGAGAGGGAAGCAGAGGAGTCGCTATGATCTCTTGGTGGACTTCCTCTCTGAGATGCTCTCCGTCCCTCCAGACGATGTCAACATCTTCAGCCTGATGGACGTGAAGGACAGGATGCTGGATGTTCGCTTTGCCGTGTACGGTGGGCCGTCCTTCATCCAGCCAGAGAAAATGCACGGTTACCTGGCTGCACATAAACAAAAGGTGAGAACGTGCTTCGTTGAGAACCTGTTGCTTAGTTTACTGATCTGTTGGATACGGTGGCCGACAAGGGCATATGCGCCACAAACAAAAAGAATGCAACATAAGCGGCCAAAACGCTGCAAACACAGGAATGATGCAAACCCCAAAACACACAAACACATAAAACAAATGCAACAGAGAAATGCTGCACCAAATAAACATGATGCATTCACAGAAACGCTGCAAAAGCAAAAACATACAAGCCGACAAAACAAATGCAAAAGGGAAATGCTGCATACAAACCCCAAAACAACTGCAAGAGAGAGACGCTGCAAATTCACAGAAGGTCGCCCGGTCACTAGGGGGAGCTGACCATAAGAAGGAACTGACTCTATATACCGACAGGAAATACCCAGGGGGAAGTTGCAAAGAAGACAGCAGGATATGGGAAGAAAGTTTGCAAACACTTGGAGAGGAGAATAAAAATATATGTTTTCCTTTACGTCTTTTTTAAACACTTGGCCTTAGTCTCTTACAGTGTTATCCGACAGCAGCAAATTTACGTAGCAAACAGTAGTGTGCGTCTGTCCCCCTAGTGGCCTGGCGACCTTCCGTGAATTTGCAGCGTCTCTCTCTTGCAGTTGTTTGGGGGTTTGTATGCAGCATTTCTCTGTTGCATTTGTTTTATGTGTTTGTGTGTATTTGGGATTGCATCATTCCTGTGTTTGCAGGGTTTTGGCCGTTTATGACGCGTTTTTTTGTTTGCGGCACGTATGCCCTTGTCGGCCATCATAGTTGGACGATTTCAGAACTTAATTTATTTAAAAAGATCTCAAATAAGTTGAAGGATGCTCCCCCATAATGGATCAATACCTTGATCAGTATACCCTAGATCCTGAAGTTTGCTTCATGAGATCTGTGAAAACACAATCATACAGTACCCAGGTGATGAGGAGGTCCTCAGTGTGGTCCATGTGTACTCAAGCACTGCCCTTTAAAGATGTAAACACAGCCCTCCTGGAGTTTGGGCACTCATGATGATAAGAGTTTCCAGAGTTATTAAGTCCTTTTATTCATGAGTAGTGTAACCTTGCAGAGTGGCTGTGTTTGTCACTGAGCAGGTCCCTCCTGCAGGAATCCTAAAGCCCCAGTCACACATTCTCGTTTCTCATGGCGATTATGCACGATTGTCGTAATCCTGATAAAATGTGCTTTGGTCGTGGTGCATGCGCTACTTGGTCTGGATCCCCGTTGTATACATGGATGAACGGTGGGGAACGTGGAAGGGTCCTGATATTTCTGAACTGCTCAAACTACCGTGGAGAATCACCGCTCTCAGTATAGAGGGATGGAAGCCTAATGCAGTCCTAAGGTGAACGGTATTTGCGAGGCATGTACGGAGCTCAATCGGGCCAATCGTGGCTCAATCCCAAAAACTTTATGGGGACGACTGACATGAAGTATCCGTTTGTGCCCCGACTGTGTCCTGTTCAAGACGGCACAAGCAACGGGGCTCAGTCAGGGCTTACGTGACGCGAACTGAGCTCCAGCGGGGCTGACGGATGGAAATTCAAGGAATCCTAGTCATATCGTTGTATTAACCTAACTTGAGCGCTACTAACGGTTTATTTAAGGGATGTGTCCAGGGGTGAGACAGTCATTTCACACCAGCCTTCTCAATCATGTACAGTCGTGCACAATCGCTATGAGAAACGGGAATGTGTGACTTGGGCATTACAGGAACAGATGTTACAGGAACCTGACAAAGTTGGCGGCATAGTTCATCTTCTTATTCACTCTTAATTAATGTAACAGACAGACACACAATTACCTTTTGGGTTCTGTTCTCCATTAATACTTTCCATGGGCTGCTATTTGGCTGCAGTTCCAAGCTGTATATCATGAATATGTGAAATAGTCCTTCTAGGTAGTAATAAGCAGCTGGATTTAAATGAAAGTTGGAAGAAGATCAGATAGGGCTTCTTTACTAAGACATATCGGCTCAAAACTGGTCTTTTCTTTGTTGTCATGGTTTTTATCAGGGTTTGTATTTGGTGCACAGCTTTTAGTATCTCCCTACTTGGGTTAAGAGTTAGCTAAGCTCAGACTAATGTGATGTGGAGACTCTTCTTTCTGCTTTATGGCTGTGTTATTGCCAGAGCATGGGGTTTCAACTCTTAAACACACACCTCTCATTATCAACTCTTTGAAAGCAAAACAAATTTGGGAATGCTTTAAAGTGTGTTGTGTTTCTATTTGCAACCCTCTCAAGAACAAAACTTGATTGTGATAGAAAGCTAGCATCTCTGTTGCTTCTTTGCTCTGTTTTGGTGTAAGGATGCTGTCATACTTTGGCTCGGCCCAGCTTCAGCAGTTGTTGTTTAAGATTGCATTCATATATTGGCACCTTCATTTTGTCACTTCACTCTTGATATGAGAAGTTTGTGTCCATTGGATTAGACCAGCACATGGACCAATCAGGGAGGAGCCTTTTGGCTGTGCAGGTTTGATGTGTAAATTTTTCTTTTTGTCTTAAATATCATAAATATAGGCAGTCAAACTTCATATCTCAACCTGTATAACACATGGCTTGCTTAATTCAACCCTTAATCTTAAGTCTCTCTGGTCCACACTAGCTAAGAAAATGACAAATGGCATCTGATGGCCATTTTCAAGAAGGATTACACACCATGTCACATTGCTGACATCGTCTCAAACCGATTTCTTGACCATGAAACTGAGTCTACAGCACTCCAGTGGCCTCCACTGTTCCCAGATTTCAGTCCCATAGAGAATCTTTGGGGTGCGGTGAAAAAGGCGACTCACATCAAAGATGTGCATCAGACCAGTCTGCAGCAACTCTGTGATGCTATCATGTTAATATGGACTAAAATATTTGAGGAATCTATGCCATGTAGAGCTAGGACTAACGGCGTGTTCCCACCGAAAGCGAGTGCATTCGCGTGTCAAGTGAAATCGTGCCGTGCTAGACACTCGAGTTTTGACGCTGCTACAAATATGCAAAAAAACGCTCGCCGCAGCATCGTTGCATGAAAAGTCCGCCATTATCATTTCATCATATCATTTCATCGTCGAACATGGCTCCGATTACCACCATCGCTGCTTTGTACCTGCTGTGGAGAAGTCAGCTGCAGGCTAGACGCCGACGTCGGTACTGGATGCATGCCACGGAGGCGGTGTGAGCTCGGTGAGTTCCACCGTCTCTTGCAGGAGCTGCCGTCTTGACGACGGCTGGATCCAGCGGTACTTCAGGCTGACTGTTGCCCAGTTTAAAGACCTGCTAGCCAGGGTTGGTACCAGGATCTCCCGCCTGGATACCAACTACAGGCAAGACAGTCCAGCTGCAGCTGCGGAGCGCCTTTCCATCTGTCTTCGGTGAGTGTAGCAGTTTGTCAAATTAGCAAGACTCTGAACCCCAGAATGCCATGCGTCAGTGACAATCTCCACACTTATAGGCTGTCCTGGCGCGTCATCACGCTCGCTCGGTCGCTCGAAAGTTCAGTTATTACAACTCAAGCGTCAAGCGGTGAGCAGTGAGCGTTTTTTCGCTGGAAACGCTCACCGCTCAACGCTTGAATGCTTGACGCCGCTCTATGCATGCCCCAATGCAGCGTCAATTCGCGTCTTTAAATTGACTTTGTATGTCATATCAACGCGCAATAAATTTGCAATGCTTTCAGTGGGAACACGCCGTAAAGGGGTCCTTTCCCAGCACTAGCAAACTGTGCCTTTTATAATACATATATCTCTTACCAATTGTAACATATTGTGTCCACATGGTCTCCAATTTTACTGTTAACAACATCCAGCTCTTCATTTTCCTAAACCTCATTAAACTCCAACTAGAAATCTTCATGATAACGCCCCTCGAAAAAATCTGGACTTGCACAGTTATAGATTGCACGAAGTGAAGCTCTACTGTTCTTTATGTTTTATTTAGCATAGCCTTGCTTCCCTTTTCCCTCCACTATGATTCATCCCTGCATATGTAGGGTGTGTTTTTAACAGGAGCAACAGCTGTCTGGCAGTTTCATCATATATTACTATCAAATATCCTTTGACAAGAGAGAAATCCTGAGGCAGCTGTTGTTGTTGGGTAAGATCAACACAAACTTTTACAGTATGATTTTGTCATTCTCAGTAAGCGTTAAGTCAGGAAGGTAAAATTAGCTAGTATAGCTTGATATGATTTCTTACTTTTGATAACATTCATGTCATTGAAGCAGGCAGTTTGATAACTAGTTAGTAGTGCTGGCAGACTAGCTGCCTATGAGCCAGACTTACACTGCTAAACCAGTTTAATGCTATCTGACGGATGTCCCTGAAACGACCCTGCTGACAGCTCGAGCTAACAACAGTTTCACAAACTGACAGGCACAATGTTCTTAGAACCAAATCCTGTAAGGTTTAGGGCTTTTACAAAGATGCTGTTTATTAATGTCTATTAATGCTTGACAGGGGTGTTTTTTTTAAAGTAATTATCTGACAGTCTTAAGCTTCCTGCAGCACACCTTCCTCAGAGTATGAAGTAACCCACGTCCCCTGTTGCTTATTTATCTTCCTCTCAGTTTTGAGCAGAACATAATTCTCAGACTCCTCGGTGCTGTCGACATATTTGGGTGTTAAAGTATGCATGGGCAGGATGAGGAAAAGAGATTTTGTGGGACATTCGAAACCTTAAGCAGATCAAAAGCAGGTACAAAATGCCCACTACAGTGTTTCTCTCTTTTTTTTTTTTTCTTGAAGTGCCAGCACTGAGCCTGAATGATGCCCCTCTGGGTATGGAGGAGAGCGAGAACAGCTCTTTTAACAAGGGAAAAGCTGCTTATTTTCCACCAGATTTTGGTTTCGCTATTCTCACCTGTCAAAATGAACTTGTTCTGCTGTTAGCAGTGGAGAGTTATATTCAGCCTCTCTGTGCACAGCAGGTGTGAAAACATCCCTGGGTGTGATCACACCTCTAGTGCATCCTGGAAATATTGTGGCACTTGTTTCCATGCTGACTTCTAATAGCACTTCTTTAAATATTTGAACCATATAAAAGTTTAATGGTCTAGCATTTTAGATTATGGGACAACAGATAAAAAATGTGTTTTATTTTCCATAAATAATTATCTAAATTAATGAAAATACATAAGTGCATTCTTCCATATGTGTCATTGGCCATTGAATGTTGTAGATTAAGCTTTGTGACTTTAGCCCTCTATTTGTGAAAGGAGGCTTTTGAATGCTGTTGTTGCAAATCCATGGATGAAGCCATACTGTACACACCACCTCGACCTACTTTTGGAAAAATCTTTGTGCAGACAGAGGCAGAACTTAAAGGCATAAAGCCAGAGGTTAACGCTTACTTGACTGCATGTGTACTTCATTGTGGCTGCATCATAGGAGTGAACCCCTCCTTTGTCTCCTGGATCACAGACTATCTCACAGATAGGCCACAGTTTGTCAGGTTGGGAAACTGTGTCTCTGGGACTGTCATGAGCAGCATGGGGGCTCCACAAGGAACTGTTCTGGCTCCATTCCTATTCACACTTTATACTGCAGACTTCCAATACAACTCTGAGTCCTGTCACATCCAAAAATACTCCGATGACACTGCTATTGTGGCGTGTATCCAAAATGGACAGGAATCTGAATACAGGGATCTGATAAAAGTGTTCTGTGACTGGAGTCATAGAAATTGTCTCCTACTGAACACCTCAAAAGCAAAGGAAATGAATGTTGATTTCCGAAGGTCTGGGCTCTGCCATCAGCCAGTTAACATCCATGGGGTGGAAATGGAGGTGGTGCCAACCTACAAATATCTTGGTGTACATCTGGACAACAAGTTGGACTGGTCCCTTAATACAGATGCACTCTTCAAGAAGGGGCAGAGCCGTCTCTTTTTCTTAAGGAGGCTCAGATCAATTGATGTCTGTGGAAAGCTGCTGCAGATGTTTTATCAGTCTGTGGTAGCAAGTGTTTTGTTTTATGGTGCAGTCTGCTGGGGAAATAGTTTAAAGCAGAAGGACAAGAGGCGACTGGAAAAACTGGTGAAGAGAGCTAGCTCTGTGGTTGGATCCTGTTTGGACTCACTGGAGGCTGTGGTGGAAAGATATACACAGAAGAAAGTGGAGGCCATCATTCGCCACACTGATCACCCACTTCACATCATCCTTGACCAGAGAAACAGCAGCAGTGGACGACTCACCTCTCTGCGCTGCAGGACTGAGAGATACAGAAGATCGTTCCCTCCCTGCAGCCATCGGAATTTATAATTTAATAATCTATGGAAGATGAGCCCACTATTGTTTTTGTACATAGAATTATCAATATTGTATATATAATTAGTATTGTTATTGCTTTACTTGTGTTGCTTACTTTGTTATTTAGTCTTTATTTTATTTTTTATTGTTGTTGCCAAACTACATGAATTTCCCTTCGGGGATTAATGAAGTATTTTATCTATCTATCTATCTATCTATCTATCTATCTATCTATCTATCTATCTATCTATCTATCTATCATCTATCTATCTATCTATCTATCTATCTATCTATCTATCTATCTATCTATCTATCTATCATCTATCTATCTATCTATCTATCTATCTATCTATCTATCTATCTATCTATCTATCTATCTATCTATCTATCTATCTATCTATCTATCTATCTATCTATCTATCTTTCTGTAGCCATAGCCCTGCGTCTTAAACAGTTTATTCATCCAGACTTTACCCTGAAATAACCCCCAGTGTTTCCCCTCCCCCGTTGCTTCATTGGCAGACATTAAAACTGCAGGATACCCCATTATGAGGGGCCAAGTGTGTACAAGCCAGTTGGGCAACTTAGGATGCACCGCAGCAGAATCTGCCTTAATTAATGGCTTAATCAGGCAGAGCCCTCATGCCAAGCTCCAAGCTAGTCCTTTAGAGCAGGATTGGCATAGATGCTACCCCCTTAGTAACATTTTTTTCCAGATTGAGACCACAATTCTCTATTAAATGAAAAATAAATAAACACTACAATGTTCTCTATAGTCAGGATATTTTAGTTCCACTTCTGACATGTTTTGACAAAAGTTTGTTTCACAAAGTGGCACACGTTCTGTTCAAAGTAGGTCCTGCCAACATTATCTGGTTTTTGCTTACAGACAATCATCCAATCACCTACATCTGAAAGTTTTCACAAACACCTTCTATGGGCTGTTTCTCAAATGGACTAGTGAATTATCCATTGAATGTTCCATATGTGTGAAAAGGACTCAGTAGAAAGATGTGTAAGAACAACAATAAATTCCTCGCTGGCCCCGTTGACATGGGTAAAAAAAATCCTATTTACATTCAGATTAGAAATGTCTCATGTAAACACCTTAGCCTATGTGATTCATCCAGATCTGATTGTATTTCGGATCAGATTGTAAGAGGTAGTCTACGCCAACTGATAATCCGCTCCATATTTCATGTAAACAGCTGAGTGGAGCAGATTGGGTTGATAGAGAGGATTTTTCAGTCAGCGCAGGCACTCTGTAGTACGTAAGAGGCACGTAGTGACATACGCAGAGCGTCCCCAACAAAACACGACGTGGATCCATCTTTCTAGAGGTAAACAGGAAGCAGGAAGTGCACCTCTTCTTCTCTTACACATTTGCAGGTAGTGGCAGAGTGACCTTCTGCACATGTCAAAAAAAAACAATACAATCGGATTCAGCTGGGGCCATGCAAACACGGATTGAACGTGGATCTCTTTACTCAAAGTTCATGTATACAGATCGAATCAGATTCACTTAATCCGATCGATTTCAATCAGATTGAGGAAAACTACCCATGTAAACGGGGCCAGTGTGTCCTGATTTGCTGATTAGCTGACTCAGGAAACAAACAAACAAAGAAAGTTTTATTCACAGAAATGGAAAGCTGCGCTTTTACTTTGAAAGGAATGAACAGGACATGTGATTGGACTGTTTCTATCTTGTCTGTGAAATAACCTGCTGCAGTGAACATGTCATTTAAATAAGTGTTACATTTCCCTAATTTGGGACAAAGTCATACAAGGTTCATGGCAGAAATTGGAGAGTACTGGAGCAAACTTCTCTCTGCAGCAGTCTGAAAGCTCAGACTCCATAATATGTACTTTGCAAAGAAAACATGAGTGTGCCAAAGCTTTGCATGTAGTGTGAAAAGGTCTACAGAGAAATCTGTGTTGCCACTGTAAACATTTTTTTGCAACTAATTTAGCCAATGTGTTGATGCACATCTTGTTTACTATGATAATGATAGCTGCTACTGTTACAGAATGGAGAGTAAAAATTCTTTAAATTAAGGCATGTTGGCACAAAGCTTTTAAAAGGCTAGAGAATTAGAAGGATTCAATAATTAGGGCTCCATAGTGCAACCATTTTGGTCGCACATGCACCCAAAATTTGTAGGAGTGCGCCTAACATTTTTTGTTGGTCACACCAGTCCACCTGGCACTCTCCTTGTGAAAACATTCACTTCTATCGCAAGTCCATCATCCCTCTCTCTCAAATCAAAAGTTTAGAAGTTGAGACAGCACATTTCAATACACCTACAAACATAATATAGCCTACTTAAGTTGACATAAGTAACTGCAGCAGTGAAAAATCCACCAAAAATGGACAAAACACAGCGCCTGCTTCTTCTGTCCCTAATAATTTTTGTGCTGGTGCACCTTAAAATTTATTTTAGGTGCACCGTTGCAGCCAATGCAAGAAGTTAGTCTGGAGTCCTGACAATGTCTGCAAGATTGTGACAGTTTTTTTTTTTTTTTTTTTGGAGTGGTTTCCAGTCCTCACATCCTCTGGAGTTGACTGAGCTGGGATTTCAGGATTGAATATTAAGTAAAGGTGAATGTTCAAATGTCTTTAATAAATACTGCAAACAACAGTGACAACATGAGATAAGACCATTTGTTTAAAATTGAACATTTTTTGTGCAGTATTGTTTGTCTTTTGAGTCGGAGGGATTCTGGAATATGTGTTGAAGCCCTAGATTGACACAAGTCTCTATTGCATGTCCAAGTCACATCTCAAGATCCTAAATCCAAATTTTGATTCTCTGAGGGATTGTCTGTCAAACCTCTTTTGATTTAGAAAGCTAAAGAGAGAAGGGGAAGAATAAATACTTTACTCTCTGTTGTTGAGACAAGTTAAACACACATAGGCAGAACCAAACATGCATAAACTATGATCCTGCACTAACAGTCAGACATCCAAGTGATGGCTTGCTGCTCCTGAAAAGGGCTTCCAAGCAGTTTTAGGGTTGAGTGCCTTGCTCTAGGAAACTTTGGCAGTGCCCAGGGAGTCAGCTGATACCTCTCCAGCTGCCAAACCAACTTCCAAGCATGGTTCCAAGCAATAATCTTTGACATATTATTGACATGATCAGGCAGTTAAAATGCTATAGCTGTTATGTTACTCTGAAAAGAAGTTAAAAATAAGGACTTATGTTTATAATGCCTCTGTTTTAACGATAATACTAGGTATTGTTTTTTTTTTATTTCTGGAAAGCCTGATTAGTCAGCTTTACAGCAAGAAACATCTTTAAAGGGTTATCATCCACGGAGTAAACAAAACAGCTAAACACGTCGGTGCCAACCTCAAATAAATGTGCTAAAATCCCTGCAACTGGAAGCTAGCTCTGGTACCATTTCTAAACTTAGGACAAACTTCCGTGAGACTGGTAAAACCAAAATTTACATGTGTCCTAAAGAACCCAAGGATTGCATGGGAAGAAGGGAAATTGGCACATTTTACATTTGGCGCTCCCTGATTAGTCTGTGCCTCACACAGGGCTCCATTATTCTGTCTTCTGGTTTTGCAAGATAGACCTGCCAGTTACAAACAATGAATGAGGCAGATCCAGCTGCACTGCAAGGATGGTGCAGTGGAACAAAGTGCCTTAAACTTGGTGGAAATATTTTCTTTCTATTTCTGTGGAATATAACTTGTTGTTCATAGAGATACACATTTAAAAGTTTGGCTTATGCTGGCTGGCACTCTTTTCTCTCTCCAGTCTTATGTGCTTGTCACTTGATTGACATCTTCAATATTTGGTCCACCATCAATCTTTCACTTATGAAAATCTTTGTTTTTCTCAGTAAGACACTCCAAAAAAGTTTCATGAAACAAGGCAGTCATGAAGTTCCAACAGAATTGCTTTGTAATCCTCTGTATTAATTTAAAAAGCTGCCACATGGTCCTAAACACTCTTCAAGCCAAAAACTTCACACATTTCTGATGGATATGTCCCTTTATGTAATGGTTCATCCTCTGCCAAATCTCGCTCCCGCTCCCCCTCCACAGATTGCCAAAGATACAGCCTGAATAATTTAGTAAATGGGCCACCTGTGGTGAACAGTTTTTTTTCATCGTGTCGTTGATATATACTTTTCTCCAGAGATCAGCCTCTTCCTAGAATAAGCACAAAGGCCATTTCTGGTTTGTAGGATACAGGGAACTGAGCCTGATTTAGACCATTGTCCTGGACATTTCTTTTCTGGGCCAAACCAGGGATGGAGGAGGGAGGAGGGGGGGACTATTATTTGTAGTATATTGGTAGTCCCTGAGTGTGGAAAATCCTTTTAAATCCAACCCAATTTTACTCTAACTGAAAAGCACAGTGTGGATTATGTGTGTAATCCTCCTGCATTCAAAAAAGATTTTATAAAATACATGCCCTATGAAATAACATGAAGGCTTGACGATAACATTTATCTTTTTGTTGTTGATTAAATCTTTAAAAATTACATCTGACACTCTAAAAAGGATGGGCTCAGTAAAACTGAGAACAAAAAGACATGGGTCACCATTGCAAAAGAAAGAGTGGAGGCGTGTTGGTGTGATGAAGTGAAATGTGTTTTTCTGACCACTGGCCTCAGTCAGACCTCATTTCATGTTTCAAAAGTCTGAATGAAAGAAAGAAGAGCCGTGTGTCTGTGTGAAAGTGTGTGTAGGAACCATACAGAAAAGAATGATGCGCATTTTAGCAGCAGGTGGAGAGCTGACCTGGTGTCCTCGGAGGGAACGAGGAGCTGCTCTGTATTTGCATGACAGTGTGAGGAGAGAAATGTCACACACACACAGTGATGAGTGGAGTGTTCAGGTCAGGTCGGTCACAGAGCTACACTACATTGCCAAAAGTATTTACTCACTCATCCAAATAATCAGAATCAGGTGTTCCAATCACTTCCATGGCCACAGGTGTACAGGCCACTGGACTGACGGAGCGGGGTCAGTGGATGCTGAGGTGCATAGTGCTAAGAGGTCACCAACTTTCTGCAGAGTCAATCGCTACAGACCTCCAAACTTCATGTGGCCTTCAGATTAGCTCAAGAACAGTGCAGAGAGCTTCATGGATGGGTTTCCATGGCCGAGCAGCTGCATCCAAGCCTCACATCACCAAGTGCAATGCAAACCGTGGATGCAGTGGTGTAAAACACGCCGCCACTGGACTCTAGAGCAGTGGAGACGCGTTCTCTGGAGTGACCAATCACGCTTCTCCATCTGACAATCTGATGGACCAGTCTGGGTTTGGAGGTTGCCAGGAGAACGATACTTGTGGGACTGCATTGTGCTAAGTGTAAAGTTTGGTGGAGGGGGGATTATGGTGTGGGGGTGTTTTTCAGGAGCTGGGCTTGGCCCCTTAGTTCCAGTCAAAGGAACTCTGAATGCTTCAGCACACCAAGACATTTTGGACAATTCCATGCTCCAACTTTGTGGGAACAGTTTGGAGCTGGCCTCTTCCTCTTCCGGCATGACTGTGCACCAGAGCACAAAGCAGGTCCATAAAGACATGGAGGACAGAGTCTGCCGTGGATGAACTTGACTGGCCTGCAAAGAGTCCTGACCTCAACCTGACAGAACACCTTTGGGATGAATTAGAGCAGAGACTGAGAGCCAGGCCTTCTCGTCCAACATCAGTGTGTGACCTCACAAATGCTCTTCTGGAAGAATGGTCAAAAATTCCCATAAACACTCCTAAACCTTGTGGACAGCCTTCCCAGAAGAGTTGAAGCTGTTGCAAAGGGTGGACCGACGTCATATTGAACCCTATGGATTAGGAATGGGATGTCACTTAAGTTCATATGAGAGTCAAGGCAGGTGAGCGAATACTTTTGGTAATATAGTGTATATGCTTACCTGTCCATGGCATCACTGTCTCGTATTAGAGAAACAGTATACTGAGCTTTGAAAGTTTCTTCACCTACAGTAATCTTAAAATGTTTTACAAATGCCTACATAGTCTAGTTCCATCTATGCTTGGTGAATTTGCAGGAATCAGAACTCCAGTCGAGCAAACACACGGGCTTCTGTTAACAATAATTGTCGAATTCCAAAGTGCAAAACATCCTTTGGTCAATCAGCCTTCTCTGTCACAGGAGCTTAACTCTGGAATCGTCTATCCACTGAGCTGAAAATACTAGATTACCTTAAAAGCTTCAATAACGGTATCAAATCATGGCTGAAAGAGAAACAGTACTGTTCCCACATATACATTACTTGCTTGTACACTGTAAAAAAGGCTTGCTGTTATAACTTAAAAAAGTTTGTGTCAGGGCTGCCTTAAATTTTAGGTTTTCTGAATTTAGAAATTTAAGTTCAGTTGAATTAAGAACCGTTCAGACCAAGTGAACTTCTTAAGTTCAATAAACTTGCTCTATTTGAATTGTTTGGTTTAACAAACTTCTAAAAGCAATCCAATTCCAATAGTATCTTTTTATGCCAACACAGTAATTAAACTTCTGTAAACTACAGTTTTAAAGGTAAAATAACTTGATCTGAAGTTCAGCTCACCGATGATTTTGAGCTAAATTGACTTATTGCGTTTGGATTTAACTTAATATTTCTTTTTTACTTTTACTCGTTTTGTTCTGCTTTGACACAAGTTTATAAAATAAAGTTAATATTTGCTTTAAGAAAAACAATCTTTAAAGCAGAAAAAAGGTCGAGTATTTAAAGGGTATTATTGCCAGACAAACCAAAACAACTTCTGTTCTTCATGCTTCAACAACACAACTGGCAATTTTTATCACATGTTCAATGTGGATAGCAAAACAGCTCTGAGCACATTCAAGATACATTTGACACAAAAAAGTGCTTGCAGGAAAAATGCATCCTCGTCCACAAATGTTCTTTAACTATTACTAACATTCGTCTAGCTTGCATGACGGCTCGTTTGGTGGAAAACGAGCTTATAGCTCACATCTTTACTGTTTTATTTCTTTTTTCACATTTGTGGATGAGGATCAGTGACCTGAACTTCAGATCAAGTTGTTTTATCTTTAAAACTGTAGTTTAAAGAAGTTTAATTACTGTGTTGGCATAAAAAATACTATTGGAATTGGATTGCTTTTAGAAGTTTAATAGCAAGTTTATTGAACTTAAGAAGTTCACTTGATCTGAACCGTTCTTAATTCAACTGAACTTAAATTTCTAATTTCAGAAAACTTAAAACTTTAAGGCAGCCCTGACACTAACTTTTTTAAGTTAAAACGACTAGCCTTTTTTACAGTGTATACATGTTTACCTGATGAAACCTTCTTGTTCATCTTTTTAGAACTTATTTTTATTTATTTATTTATTTTCTGGATATTTTAATTCTTATGTACCTTTTAATAAACTGTGTCTTAAGTATCTCTGTTCTTTAAAAATCTTTTTGTATATTTTTAATCCATAAAAGCCTCCCATGGACTGGTGTTGAAAATTAGCACTGTGCTATAAACACTTACAGCAGTGCATCTGGGACCTGTGAAAATTTACATATTGCAGCATCAGTGTTACTGTGTCCATGTCAAATAAACAATAAAATAAATAAAATAAAATAGCTGTTTGATATGCCTTGTTGTCAGTGTTGTTGGGTTACAAGAAGTGTAGCGTCAGTCATACACTCAGCGTCAGTCAGAAGGTTTAGTTTTTCCTGACTCGTATCCAGTCACTATCTACTACTCTCACCAAGGTGGTTGATTTGAGCAGTGATCCAAACCCTAATCTCTGCTTCGGCAAAGATGTGCAGATTACATGGCAGATTAAGGTGGTCATGGGCCCTCTCCTATTGGTTATGTTGGGCTCTCTCACCATGCGTTACCAGTAACACATTATTTTTACATGTAAAAGCATGTTAGGTAGCCTAAAGCAGTGATTCCCTGCCAGAGTTATATTGCAGGGGGTTCATGGAAACACTTAATAATCAATTTCTAATTTGAAAAGACTGAGAAAAGCCTGTCAATAAAATGGTCAGTGTGCACTGTAGGTTTCCTGGGCAGACAGTGACATGTGGCACAGGTTATAGACACCCCCAGTGTTTGGTGCTCTAGTGTCACTGTAATGGAGCAAGTATTATTGAGCTATTTACCAGGACTTCATCCCACTGAGACGGCAGTGCAGTCCACAGACATAGAAGTCTTTTTATCAGTTGCTCACTTCTCCAGTAATGCCTCGTCAGTAGAAGAGTTGTAAAAAGAAAATGTCATTCCTGTTGTCCCTCCACCTCTTCTTGCTCTGCCTCAAAAATGAAAGTTACCCCTTTATGTTTTCAACCCTGCATGCTTCACTTGACTCTTAATGATGCTCTGTGGTTTTATAAATCATTGGTAAGATGCTTGTGTACAGAGGTTCATCTTGTCATTACATAAATGTGGCTCACAGGGCGGTGGAGAGGGTTGAAGAAGCCTCTTGCTGCAGCGGGACAATAGTCAGAGGAACAAAGCCTCCCTCTGGCCCTTTGTTGGCTTTTTGCTCTCTCAAAGATCCATTGTATGCTCCTCTGTGCAATACTTGATACATTCTATCTAAAAGACAAGCTTTTTATAGTCTACGGGCTTTTGGGGTCAAGAGACTCCCATCAGGATGAAGCATTTAAAGGAGCACAGTAAGAAGGACCGGAGAGCATTATGATGTATATTGAAGGATTAGATTCTGACATAAAGCATTTCAGGCGAGGCAGCTTCTACAAAAGAATTCCCTGAGCTTTCTGCAACTGCCGCCCCTACCCCATCGCTCCCTACCTCTATATCCAATCAATTTTAGATATTTCTATTGTACATTTTGTCTCATTGGCTTTATGTGAAAGAATTGAAGGAGACATTATCCTGTGCAGAGAAGGAGACAGCAAAGGTCGTGTACTATATTAAGAGTCCTTTCAAACCTTTCCCCTTTTCTTCCAACATCTGCTCATCAGTATTAATAATATTTTTACCTAAAAGGGATGGTTCAGGATTGTTGAAGCAGGATTGTATGGGTGCACACCGATATCAAAAACACAAGCAATAGAGAGAGATCAGCAGAAAGCATGGAGTATGGCCATAGTTTGCACAGACTGGGAAAACAACTTCGTGTGATATAAAGACTTTAAAAATACAAAGCTCACACATTACTATTAAATCTATAAGCAATAGTTCCATAATAATACCATCATAATACGATTCCCTGACCCTTGACCACATCTAGCACTCTGAATCATGTTGGTGTCATTTTTAGTTACACAGCAAAATGATTGTTCACTAAAGCCAGTTATCTGGAGCACCACCAACATCTAATCATTTTTAAGCTGGGCCATTACCAACTTTTCCTGACAATTTACTCAAAATCTGTTCAGTAGTTTTTGTGAATTTTGCTAACGAACACACAAACATATGCTGGCAAAACATTACCTCCCTGTCAGAGGTAAAAACAGTGTCTGATAGGGCTGCAACTAACGATTATTTTCAGAATTTATTAATCGATAATGGCACATTTTTGCAATTTCCTTTACAATTTAGCTTAACGTTGTTTTAGGTATTTTCTAGGGCTGTAATCAACCAAAGAAATTGTTGGTCGACTAAAACACAGCAATTGTCGAACAAAAATCGACCAATGCGTCATATCCTCAGAAATAAAATTGTCGATTCCTTCTGTGGAGTCGTTTTTGCATTTGGGTGTTTGTACGAGGCATAAAATCCAGCGCTGACTGGGTGAGGGATACCGCTGTTGCAGCGGCCAGGTGCGTATGCAGCTATAAAACGAATAAACAATTATGAGACTAGAATATTGAAATGTTCTTAAATAAAAATATTGAAATAAACGATAAATACATCAAAATGGTGTTCTGAGACATGATGGGGGTGCTCAGAAAATACCCCCAGTTCACTTGATACTTTTCTCCTGATGAAATGAACTGCAGGGGAAAAAAATAAATTGACACATTTGGTCGACCAATCAGAATTTTGGTCGACTGAGCACGCATCGACCAATTAGTCGACTTGGACTTTACAGCCCTAATATTTTCTAAACAACAATAAAGGCGATTAAAAGCATTTTTCCTTCAGTAATAATATTTTATTACAGCTTTTTCTTTCTTGACTCACTGTGCAAAACTGCAAGTACATTAATAGTGTAGCAGTTTTACTGTTTGTTATGTGTTCAGTGTGGATGTTAATGTTTCATGAAAATTGACGGTCAGTGAATGGACCTAGAAGGCGGGGTGAGCGGGTCAGAGTTCAGAAGGGGAGAGATAGTTTGTGGGTTCGAGCGAGGAGGGAGAGAGCCGTTAGCAGGAGGACTAGAGATTACTACTCACTGTTTTGTTCGTGAATTGAAATTGTAGGTGGCGTGGTCACAGCCCACAGTGACTGTTTAATAAAAGCAGATATATTCGCAATCCGGAGTCACCTTTATTTTTACGGATGTTACAAAAGACTTGTTTGCATGTTGTTTAAATAAATGCTCACAAACTTACTTTTTTTCCTGAAACAAAGCAGACAAAGTAGTAGCAATCTTGTCTATAAAGTATTCAATAAAATGAGGTGCTGCTGAATGTAGCAAACAAAAATAATCTTTATACCGAGGTGAGTCTTCGTCCGTCTCCAACACGCCGGCGTGCTTTCTCAGCTCAGCTCTTTCATAGAGGTCGTGCTCACATGCCAGATGAAGTCGGCCTTGCAAGTGATCGTTTGCTTTGCTTTGTTGAGCATGAAATGCTCCCAGCTTTTGGAGGTTTTTGGTCGCTCATGAAGTGATGCTGCCATGGACGCCGCCATTGTGAATCCTTCTGCATGTTGTTATGTGCACCTCTCACAGTAGGGTACGGCAAGAGAGCGGGCTCATCTCCTCCAAACTAACCGACTGTAAGCTACAATTTCATGCACCAAAACACCCGCGATTCGTTGCAGATGAAAATCGGTAATGAATTTAGTTGACAACAAATTTAATTATCGATTTTAATCGATTTAATCGATTGGTTGTTGCAGCCCTACTGATGATTGCAGACCATCTTCAACACCTTAAATGGGTAGTTCAGGTTTCATGGAGTGGGGTTGCTCAAGGCAGGTGGCACAGTGGTTCAGCAGGTAGTGCACATGCCAAACAGCAAGAATGCTTTTGATTTAATCCCTTTGTCAGTCTGGGCCCCTCTGTGAGGAGTTTTCATGATCTCCTTGTGCATTAGTGGGGTCTCCCTGGGCACTCTGACTTCCTCCCACATAGCAAAATTGGTCTGGCCCAGTTCTGTCCCACATGATGCAAAGAATGACGGTCCTTTAGTGGCCCAAATCCAGTTTGCCATACCAGATCCCACATCTGGTTCACTTACCACTTGCCACTTACCATGCCAGCAGTGGGCTTGCTTGATGCCAGATCTGGTCCAGATCGATCTGCTTTGTGGGCTCCCACAGACCTGCTGCGTTCCACTAACCTCGGAACTGGGAGTGACATCATCTCCGACTTATCGGTGTTCCAGTTGAAGTCGGAAAAAAACATGCTGATCTACCAGGCTATTGTTAGCTGTTGTTAGCACGCCCTGCGTTGTTGTTCACAAATATCACATGAAGAATGTGATTATCACTATGGCAGCATTTTTGTAAATATAAGTCTAACAATACTATGTATACAGGTGATCTAGAGCGACACACCCCAGTCAGAAGTGCAAATAAATTGATTATTACAGGAGCTAAATAACTGTTCACACTGGGGGCATCCATCTTCCATTGTCAACTCGGGGGTGGTGAGGCTTCACCGAGTAGCCAATAGGAAATTCAGACTTCGGGGGACGTTCCAGTTGCAGTTTCCTACTCAGAACTTGGAAATTCCTACTTCTGACTACAATTGGAACGCCCCAAAAGAGCCAAGCCAAAGTGTGTGTTTGTTGTGATGCTAATGAATGCAGCTCGGACCTTCCTCAGAACTCTGCATTGCTTTACAATTTCTTTTTTCAACAACTTACAGGATGCAAAGCCACGAGGTAATGTATCTCTTTCTAGTTACGTAGGGGTAGTTTTTGATGTGTGACAACAAGCAATTTTTGGAAAACTCAGTATCATAGTTTTGTAGCCGGCTATATATCTCTACTTACAGCCCGGTGCTCTAAGACGTGTCTTAATAATATAAATTTGCTCTAGTTTTAATTGTCTTGTTCCCGAAGTTGAGTATCCAGGCCAGTCCAGCCCTGTCCGACCCGACCACGAAGCTAAAGAATAGCATTTATAGATAACCTATTTTGATTAACTCCTCACAGTCCCTTTAAGTTCATATTAAAAGGATGGTACAGCATTTTTGAAATGGGGTTGTATGTAGGCAGAGAAAATCCCCTTTGTTCCTGGTACAACACTTCCTGTTTGCGGCTGGTTCTGCATAACAGACTTGTACAGTCTGTGTCTTACTGAGAAAGAGGAGACTTTCTACTGCATCTTATGTACTTCAGTGGCCATATGGAGCTCATACAAGCCCTCTTCAAAAATACTGAACTATCCCTTTAAGACACAAGTGGGATATCTGGGACCTGCATATCTGTTTGGCACGCACCGCTCAGTCAAAGTGATGAAAATCTGATCAGAGCAGACACTGAACATGTTGTGACCGTGTTTCATTTCAGCACGGTTCACAAACTGTCTGTGGTTTTAAAGCTCCAAGGCTCTGCATGCATGTACCTGTGCATGATGAGTTCACTGATTTGCATGTAAACTCAAAGTTAATACTTGTTTCTCTGCAAAGACAGCACACCCAATACGAGAACACACCGATACATCGCAACACTACAGTGAATATTCAATTTCCATTCATTTTCCCTTCTGCTGCATCAAACTGTTCAACCATTTTCAGGGTTTCCTCTCTGCCTCATACAGTTAAACCACTTTCTAAATAGCTGTGGTGAAGAAAAAGCAGATTTATTTCCGAGGCTGCCCATTGCTTAGTGATACATTTGCAGATTTGGATGCACTTTCTAGATCAGCCTCCTGTTGTCATGGTGTTTATGCACATGTGTTCATTGTCTGTATTAACATGTGCAGTCCAGCGTGACAGTGATGCAAATTCAGGGTGAATGTGAGTGTGGGAGATTCTTTTCATGTCTTGGGCAGAGCTTCTTTTGTGAATAAGACGGTTCTCGTTATTGAACAGCAATGAAGACACAGAAAATGTAGATAAGTGATGTAGGCACATGACTGCAGCATAACTGGAAATTTATGGCAATGCATGCGAGAAGATCAATAGCACTTTCATGTTAGAGCTGGGAAGGAGTCATTTAATATTCCCCAGAGAGTTTTGTGATTCCAGACAGTGTGGAGTAATGAATGGGCTTATCATCTCTCATGGGTTTTTCATGTAATTTAAGACTCATCTCAGCAGTCTATTGCAGTACCCCAGGTTAATATTTATGAATTTTAGTCATCTGAGACATAAAAGGAAGCAAAGTGCTGTTGCTAAATACAGATTGAATCAACAAATGTGTTGGCTAAATGTAAATAACCGTAAATGTTAGTAGTTTTGAATGCTGAAGGTTACTCTTCCCTCTGGTGTTTGAGTCTATGACATTCAGACTGAAGTTTGTACTTGGGTATAATCGTGTTTACCTCTGTCCACAGCTGCTGCTTTTGCACCATTAGACACAAATTCTCAGTGCTTATTAGCAGTGATTAATAGCGAGAAGGTTACAGGCTTTGATTTGCTACCCTCTTGAGTATCTGTAAGCTATATTTAATGATAACAGTGGGATTTGATGATGTTTTATTGATACCAATGCCATTAACATTCTCCATATAAATCAAATTCTTTACTGAAGCCAGGTTCCCGCTCACCTCGGACTCGATCTGTTCTCTTCCCTTCCCTTTGGAAGGCGCTACAGAGCCTTGCACATTCAAACCTCCAGGCTCAAAAACAGCTTCTTCCCCTGATCCATTTCTCTCTTACACTGTTCCATCATGAAGCGGTGCTTAATTATTTATTTTATCCTCTTTTTATGTATATTTTATCTTCAATTCCATGAGAGATACAAACAACCAGAAGCAAACTGCTGGTATGTTGTAAACTTACCTGGTCAGTAAAGTCGACTCTCATTGTAATGCTGATTATTAATTTTTTTTTTTTCTTTGTGAAATAAAAAATATTCAGCCTGCATAGCATTTCAGAGCCAAATGCCCTGGCTAGTATCAAGTATTTCCACTCTCATTGAAATCACAGACCAAGGATGCTGTTAAAGGGATAGTTCAGTATTTTTGAAGTGTGGTTGTATGAGCTCTGTATGGCCACTAAGTCCATTAGATGCAGTAGAAAGTTCTCTCCTCTCCCTCAGTAAGACCCAGACTGTGAGAGTCTGTGACGAAGAAGTAGACGCTAACAGGAAAGTACCATACCAAGAACAAAGGGCATTTTCTCTGCCTACTAGAACTCAAATCAAAAAGTAATCCCACTGTTTAAAGGGACTGTGAGGAGTTTCTAAGTAAATACAAAAAAGTCTCACTTTTAGATATATGCCTGATGGAAATACACACTTTAAGATGAGTTTTATAGCATCAAAATAGGTTATCTATAAATGCTATTCTTTATCTTTGTGGTCGGGTCGGACAGGGCTGGACTGGCCCGGATACTCAACTTCAGGAACAAGACAATTAAAACCAGAGCAAATTTATATTATTAAGACAAGTCTTAGAGCACCGGGCTGTAAGTAGCCTATATATAGCCGGCTCCAAAACTAGACTTGTTGTCACACATCAAAAACTACCGCTACGTAACTAGAAAGAGAAATATTACCTTGTCGCTTTGCATCCTGTAAGTTGTTGAAAAAAGAAGTTGTAAAGCAATGCAGAGTTCTGAGGAAGGTCCGAGCTGCATTCATTAGCATCACAACAAACACACGCTTTAGTTTGGGTCACGTCTTTTGGGGCGTTCCAGTTGTAGTCAGAAGTAGGAATTTCCGAGTTCCGAGTTCCGAACTGGAACGTTCCCCGAAGTCTGAATTTCCTACTGGGAACTCAGTGAAACCTCGCCACCCCCCGAGTTGACAATAGAAGATGGATGCCCCCAGTGTGAACAGTTATTTAGCTCCTGTAATAATCACTTTATTTGCACTTCTGACTGGGGTGTGTCGCTCTAGATCAGCTGTATACATAGTATTGTTAGACTTATATTTACAAAAATGCTGCCATAGTGATAATCACATTCTTCATGTGATATTTGTGAACAACAACGCAGGGCATGCTAACAACAGCTAACAATAGCCTGGTAGATCAGCATTTTTTTTTTCCGACTTCAACTGGAACGCCGATAAGTCGGAGATGATGTCACTCCCAGTTCTGAGCTTACTGGAACGCAGCATTACCATAGTCGCCGCGCGTGCTCATGGGTGGCATAGTCTTAATGTTGCCAGTAATAGATTCTCCTCATAGCACCTTTAGGAGTACGCTATATATGAGTGTTTTTAAGTGCATTAACATTTCGGAAATATAAAGTTTATCTGGACCTAAGCCAACTCTCGTCATGTATTTCTCTGCTAAATCACTCCACCTCACTCTCAGCTGTGGTAAACATTACAAGCTAGCGGATTATGACACCAATTGTAGACTAATCAAAAGCACATTATATGACAAATATTTCCGAGATGAGCTTTTGTGATGCTTCCCTTGATGCAGAAACAGATGTACATCATGGAGAACTCAGCTTTCACCGTATTCCTCTGCGTAACGAGGACATGGGGTAACATTGTATCCCGAATGCATTTCTCGTTACCCGTTACCTGACAGGTTGTGTGTACAGATCTGTCCATCTCTTTATATATTAGAAGCTAATACACAGTAATCGTTGCGTGTATGCAGTGTTTTGCCTCCTCTACTCTGCTTGTTTGTTTCTGACGGATCATTATTACTTACCCTTTGAGCAGAAACTGTCATTAGGTCCTTCAGGTTTGGGACGTTTTTCCAGTTTATCTTTGGGAAATTGAAGAATGTCCACAAAACTCCAGGATTCAGAAGAGCAGGAAAATCTGTTTGACGGGTAATACGGTCATTAGTATCACCTGTTTCCCCTGGCTAGTTCTTTAATTCGCCCCACGTTGTATTACGGACTTTAATTTGATGTCCAGTGTCCGTGGATGTTTCCTCTGTATTCCTTTCAGTCTGTTCGGTCTCCATCTTCAGCAGCTCTTCTTCTGTCAACTCGGGTTCACACAGGTATCCTCTTGGCTCCAAAGTTAATGGAACTTCATTCGCGCTGTCATAATCATCCCTTTTTTAATTTCCTGCATTGTCTCTTCCTTACACTGCTTAGATTAAAAACAAAAGGATTACCACACTTGATAAAAGTTACATGAAGCTATAACCGGCTTCTGAAGCCGCTAGCTTGTTCTGTTTACAACAGCTAAGAGTGAGGCGGAGTGATTTAGTGGAGGGATACATGACGTGAGTTGGCTAAGGTCCAGATAAACTTTATATTTTCGAAAGGTTAATACACTTAAAAACACTCATATGTAGCATACTCTTAAACTGTGGTATTATTTTTTGATTTCAGTTCTTGTAGGAGGAGAAAATATCCTTTGTTCTTGGTACAGTACTTCCTGTTAGCATCTATTTCTTCATCACAGACTCTTACAGACTGTGTCTTACTGAGGGAGAGAACTTTCTACTGCATCTAATGTACTTAGTGGCCATATGGAGCTCATACAACCCCACTTCAAAAATACTACACTATCCCTTTAACATTATTTTGTGTGAAATTACAGCACTATGATTTATGTAACATTTTTGTCCAGACCACAAAAGAGGTGCTTCAAGCATCCATCGACTTTTACATTCAAAACAAGAGCAAACAGCAAAATTATGGCAGATGCTGGAGGATGGCTGGCTCTGCCCCAAACACTTTTGGGTTGTTGCCCAGATGGACTAGTGAAATACGGTTTATTGAACAGTCCATCTGGTGTCAGTCTGCTTTATATTCTGGGGTGGGCCAAAGTTCGATTATTTCTGGACATGCTGCTGGCCCACTAAAAGTGGACTCTGAGTGGCAGTTGGCCTCAGGGCCATAGTGTGGACAGCTTTGATTCAGGGCTTTGTGCCTAATGCCCGTCTTTTGCTTGTGAAAACACCTTAAGAGCACTTTGATTTTCTTTAATCTTTGCAAAAAAAGTGAAACTTAGGAACACAATACAAATATAAATACAGAAATACAGTCAACTCAAAAAGTGCACATACACTTTCAAAAAACAACATTTTCAGCATCCCACTGTAGGTGAACCTCCCCAGCTCTTCTCCTTGACCCACCATTGCACTTCTTTTACGGTAATTGTAAACCAAGCAGTTTAATTTAATCACCACATGGTAATTACAAAACAGAAGAAGCACAATGAGAGTGATAATCAAGTTAAAACTAACAGACTTTAATTATACCAGGGAGATTTCTTGTAAGCTTTTTCCAGAATCGTATGTGTATTCTTAATATTTTTGCCATATTAAATATTAAACATTGTTATATCCACTGCACAGACTCAGGTTTATGATTGTATAACCTTGCTCTGGGCTTATTTTGGCCACAAGTTGAACTCAGGTGGCTGTATTTAAGCTGTGAAGCTGGAGAAGGAATCACTGTCACTGCACTTTAACTCCTTCTGAAAGGTAGAAGTGCCTGCACAATGTGAGATAAGCGCTGTTGTACTACTCTGCGTCTGTGAGGTAAAGGTCACTCAGGAGAGGCTGAAATAAAAAAAGAGGACTTCTAAAGCTTCACCTTGTATTTCATCAGCGTGGATACATTCTCTGACATTATCTTTGTGTTTTCTTCTGCGTCCTCCTCCCCCAAGCTCCAGTCCTTTCTGCAGGTAAGCGTCGTCCAGGTCCGAGTGGACGAGTGTCCCAGCTCAGAGTGTGCCGGTGCCGGCGGCTGCACCAGCATCCTGAATGTGCGGGACACGCCCACAGTGGTGGATTGTGGGTCGATGAGCCTCGTCTCCGTGACGGTGGAATCTACAGCCGTGTGCTCTTGCCCGGGAAGAGAGCTGTCCCACCAGCCCTGCAGTGCATATCCCAGAAACCCCTGCTTCAACGGAGGCATGTGTGTGGACACACAGCACGGCTACAGGTGAGTACTAATGCATTTCCAAAACTGCTCAAGGGTAAACACCATTCTGTTAATGTTTCTAACAACAGGAGATGTTGCTTTATTCAGAACATTAAAGCCTGCACCCTGTGAGGTCCAAGAGCCTGTGGGGACTGATAAAAGCTGTCAGATTAATTTTCCTCTGAGTGGAAATCCTCCTCCAACATTATAATTATCACACCAAGAGAGGCAATAAACTAACACATTTTAATATTTACAGATGAATATAATGATGCAACTTAGTGAAACAGCTCAAATGAAAAGGTTGGTAATGCTTGGGCTTTAATTGTATTGACAAATTATCTTGACACTTGACTTTACACATGAGCATGTGGAAAAACAAAGTTGTGTTCATGCTGGGCAGTAAACTCAGTACTGTTAAATGCTATGGCTGTAGCAAAGAGAAGAAACTGGGGCTGTCACAACAGACCGGTATTGATGATAACCATCTTTTAATTAATAATGCAATTATCATTTTGGGCTTTAAATGGGAAACATGATTACTGTGTGAATGCTTGACGACGTCATTATATAAGTGAGTTTATGTCGTTATCTGCCTTGAAGCGTTGGCAACATTCATGTGCTGGAACAGGTCAACTCAGATCTGCTTGACACAGGGCTGCAGCAATTATAACTTTATCAACAGCTTGAATAGGAGTTTCAATCAACCAATCAATCTTTATTTGTCATGCCAATTCATAACAAATTTTTATCTTCAGGCACCTTACAGATATACATGTATATATCCAGAGGTGTATTCATGCAGGCAGAGACACAGGGACGAGAAACAAGAATTCATGATTGCGAGAAACTCATATATAATATAGATTAAATCAACCAATCTTTATTTGTATAGATCCATATTTTACTTGAGATATGGCATCTCATTTTCAAGATTCTTGAAAAATGAGATGTCTCTGTGGTTGAAAAGATAGTTATTACAAATGTAGGCCTATCACGATAACAAATTTTGCTGGCCAATAATTGTCAAAGAAATTACTGCCGATAACCGATATCATTGTCAATATTACTTTGAAACATCATTTTTTCATTGTAATTCTAATGTATATCATAAAAAAGTGAATAGACAGTATCAAAAGCAGTAAGCTTTAATTTCTTAAGAGTGTTTAACTGTAATTGGAAGGTCAAGAGCTTTAAAAAAAATAAACAATATTGTACATTTATCAAACTAAAAAAGAGAAAAAAAACAAATGAAAATGAAATTAACTCTCTTTTGGGAAAAACTGCATTTAAATAAAAATCATTGAACTAATCAAAAACAATAAAAAATAGACTCTGTCTCTGTAAAGATAAAAACAAAACTCCAATGTAGCGAATAGCACTGTCTGTGAGCGCACCATTTTGTGCTGTTTTATTTATATTTACTTTGCAGACCAAATGTCTCAGCGCTGACTGTCAGGACGAAGGCTCCGCTGCACTTCCCCTTCTTAGTCTCCACTACTTTAAAACACATACGACATATCAGCTCGTCGGTGTTCATGAGCTCACATCTTGTTCATTCTGTTTAAAACCAAAATATTCCCACACTAGGGCTGTGGTCGCTGGCTTATGAACCGTAGCTTTCGATGGACAGAGTGAACCATCTTCTCATCCAGGCTGTTTCATATAGGGAGAGGACAGAAACAAACATGCATGCACGTGCCAATTTATCGAGGCCGGCAAACTTACTGAGGATGTTTTTATTTATCGTGCGGTTAATTGATTTATTGATTATCAAGACAGGCCTATATGAATGCATAATCATGACAACCATGGAGTCGAGTTGAAACTGATGTCTCTGCTATTTTAGGGTGAATCCCAATTCTACACTTCTGACCTCTCCCTACCCCTTCCCCTTAGTTTTAAGGGCCAAGGGGAAGGTGTGAAAACACGCTCCTGAGAAACGAGACGCCATTCGATTCCCACGACCCAGAGCTTCTTGCTGGCTGTGACATAGTCAGATGCGACAATAACCGAAGCTGAGGCTGCTAAAGCTAGCTGGTTATAATGAAAAGTTGCAAAATACGAACAACATTTCAAAACATGATGAATATTTACTTCATCATTTAAAGGCGCTATGAGGAGAATGTATTTCCGGCGACATAAAGACTCTGCTACCCATGAGCACATGACATAAAGACGTGACCCAAGCCAAAGCGTGTGTTTATTGTGATGCTAATGAATGCAGCTTGGACCTTCCTCAGAACTCTGCATTGCTTTACAACTTCTTTTTTCGGCAAAGCCACAAGGTAATGTATCTCTTTCTAGTTATGTAGCGGAAGTTTTTGATGTGTGACAACAAGCAATTTTTGGAAAACTTAGTATCGTAGTTTTGTAGGCGGCTATATATGGCTACTTACAGCCCGGTGCTCTAAGACGTGTCTGAATAATATAAATTTGCTCTAGTTTTAATTGTCTTGTTCCCGAAGTTGAGTATCCAGCCCTGTCCGACCTGACCGCGAAGCTAAGGAATAGCATTTATAGATAACCTATTTTGATGCTATAAAACTCATCTTAAAGTGTGTATTTCCATCAGGCATATATCTAAAAGTGAGACTTTTTGTAATTACTTAGAAACTCCTCATAGCATCTTTGAGAACGACTTTGGTCTCTGCTCTGCCTTCATGTGTATTATGGGAGATTCTCATACCCATTATATTCGTTTGAAGAGCTGTGTAGCCCTTGGTCTTAGCCCTTGATCTTAGCCCTCAGGAGAATTGAGACACCCCTTTACTAGACGTGAATGCACAAAACCAAGGGGTAAGGGGTAAGACAAGGTCTGAGGGCTAATTTGGATTCACCCTTTATCTAAAACGATCCAAAGAAGCTGCTAAAAATGCTACATGTCCACAAAATTGCTGCTAAAGTTAGTAAAGCAAAGTACAAGAATGTTAGAAATATACGAAACATGTAAATAAGTAACCAGGCACGTTCCAGCTATGCTTTGGCCGGCTTGGATTACATTACACCTCCTTCCACAAGCCTGTTCACTTTTCTCTCCCAGCTGTATCTCTACCAACTTCATCCCTCCTATAGTGAAGTTTCTGTGTAATGAAGACATGCGATGCAGATCTGATTAAACTGTGACTGAAGCTGTTAGCATCCATGCTAAGCTTTGTTCAAGTAATCACTTCCTGCTGTCGTCTCGCTCAACCTGCTGCAAAGGATGCTGTTTGGGTCGACCCACTTTGGGCCGCTCACATTACAAATTGGAGCACAGCAAGATTGATCAGTGTGATAACAGACAATGGTGAAAACTTTAAGTTTTCAAGTGTGAGTCCGTTACTCCGACATGAAACTTTGGCGGACAGACAAGAGAGAGGAGAGAAAACGAGGAGTAAGGTGCTACAAAAGGAGTAATGATTCGTTGATGGAAAATATCACAGCGAGAGCAGAGGGTAAATCTGGACATGATTGTACCCTCCAATGGCAGCTCTTGTGTGTTTACTGCTCTGCTCTCCTCTCATGTTTTTGTGCTTGTGTGTGCTCATACGATCAGAGATTAAAGTTGAGGCCATGTGGGGAAGTCATTTTACACTTCAAGCTGTTTTTGTCAGCATTGTTTTCTCGTTTTGGTTGCCAAGAATCTTGTAGAGAGACAAAAACAATACATTATTTGTGGCCTTGGGGAAATTGCTTTGCAGCAAAGATTCACCACATCATGGAGCAAACATCAAGTAAAGGCTTTTCACATGTCCACATGGAAACTTTGATGACAAACTTTTACATGACCCCCTTATGTCACGTAGGATTTTTGATTTGAAGTTCTGACTTTGGTATTTTTGTGGTCTTTGTCTTTGTTTTTGGAGACATGTGTGACCACAGAAATATAGTTTTTTTTGTGTTTGTTTTTCCTAAGTGTTGAGCTTTATTAAGCCCTGTTACAGTGCTCCCCACAAGATGAGAGTGTATTTGGGACAAAAGCTGATGATGATTAACAGACACATAAAATCCAGTAATTTATTGTTATGACAAAGTGAATCACGTCTTACACGACAGTATGCTCTATATTTTGCTACATTTATGATATAAATTCTTGACAAAAAAAATGGATTATGTTCCTTGATTATGCATTGGTGTGTTTTAGACATGACATAGATCTAACAACTGAGATCTTGTCACTCCCAATAAATATTTAAGTGCAAGCTGATGAATGATTTCATGTTTACTCATTTGGTTGGATTATGCAGTTCATCTCCTGGGATTGTAATTTTACACATTTTATTTTCAGGGGGGTCCCATTTTATGAATTGCTGTGATGATGTTATAACAATAGCTGTTATAATTTATTATTTTATTATCATTTATTAAAATGACAGAAAATAGGACTAATAAGAAGATTTTTATTTTTAACTAGAAAAGCACTCGGAGAGCGTAGACCTCCGCCAGCACCACAGCTCTCTGTCATTTTGTGATTTTCACCATAAATATTAGTCCTACCTTTATTTCATGTCAATATTTAGATTCCTTGACCATGAAAACATGCCATTAGCAACTAGATTCATTGTGATATCTATTTTAGATCAGTAGCTATTCATGAAAATCGCATTTTTCGTCATGGCGGATCCAGACGGTGATCCAGATCAACACCAAAATTGAATCAGTTCTTCCTTTTCCCATGCTGAACTTTTCCTGAAAATTTCATCAAAATCCATCCATTACTTTTTGAGTTATTTTGTTCACAGACAGACAAACAAACTCTCCTCAAAACATAACCTCCTTGTAGGAGGCAATATAACATAGAACTCTCTCTGGGCTACAGAACTCCTTTCTATTTTTAAGGATGCAGAATTACAACATGTCTACAGAAACAATCTTGTTTGCAGTGTGAACAAAAATAGGGAGAAGCTTGTTGCCAAGTTTGAGCAATTAAGAACATATTTAAACACAATTATGGCTGTTAATCTTACATAACAGCTAATTTAACAAGAGGTCAAAGATCTTTAGTTGCTCAGTTGAGAACAGGAATCCTTCCACTTGCTCTTGAAGTTGGCCGATTTAAAATCATCCTGGAGTAGGGATGGGTACCTTTCACATTTGGACCGATACCATACCGATGCCCGGTACCTGGGATTTTACCTGAATCGGTACTCGGTAGTACCAACAGAATTCGGTCGGTACCTCTTAAAGTACCGAATTCAGTACCCATCCCTATCCAGGAGACACAGACTTTGTGAATCATGTGAATTTGGTGAAGTCGAGAACGAAGCACATTTTCTTCTGTCCTGTCCTTTTTACGTTAAAGTCCTGAAATGTTTTGGTGTACTGATGATGACAGAGTGAAATGGTTGTTTAGTTATAACATTTACAAGTTGTCCTCTTTTGTATCCAGAGCCTGGAAAAAACGTCAGGATCGTTTATTTTTGTGAGATAATTTCTTTTTTGTAAACGTCTACAACAACCCCTGAACTCCCTGACCAGATAATGGTGTCTTGAAAGCCCGTTATGCATATACAATATGCCCAGCCTGACACTATAATAAAAAATAAATTAAATCAATATAATTATCTTGAAGTGGAGAGGACTGATGTTGGTTTCTATAGCAGCATTTGGTTGATCTGCATCACAGGAACATGCTGCGTCAAAGACTTGGACACCCCTGGACCTGCACTCCTCAGATTCAGAAAATCACACCTTTGGATGTGCAGGAGCATTTGTGAATTTAGCAGCAGTGAACTTTAAGCATGGAAATACCTGCAGAGAGGACACCTGGACATCCACACACTTTGAGCCAGGCAAACATTAGGGCCCCACAGGTTATTGTTTTTATATGGCCTGTCCACACTGTCAGCTTCAATCATTAACACAGGATACTGCTACACTTTTGTTTACCAGCTTAAAGAGAAAAAACATGTTGTGATGTCTTTGTTCTGATGGAAAAATCACCATCATGAGAACACAGCACCAGGGCAGTCTTGGGAAATGGGGGGTGGTTTTTATCTCTACCTGGTGTTGTGTTTTTATCTGCAGAAAACAGGATGTGGGCCTGATTGCTTTTCCCTATCTGATGTAAACCTCGGAGATATCTCCTCCAGCTGCAGTGCTGCTTTGATTTACAGTGTTGGCATTTGCTCCCTTTTTTTACCCAATTAAAACAGTTTGAAAGGCTTGAAATTGTAATATTTGAGGAAAACTGAAAGTTAATTGAAAGAAAATGCAAGATTGAATAATGTCAGGGCATACATTGATGTGTTTGTGAGCATCTGCTCCACAGTTAAACTTGTGGGATCATGTTTTGAGAGTGTCGATTTAACGGTTGCCAAGAAATCCCAAGCAGGTCGTGTTTGCATTTGACAGAAAGCTCTTGTTATTTAGCATGCCTGCCCTGAGGTTTGACTGCTCTCTCTGTCTGATGCTTCAGGATCTGTAAATATCTTGTTTTTCATCTTGTTTTCAACACTTTGATGAAGAGAGAGATGAACCCCCACAGCTGAGGCACAGCTGGTTAACTATCTGCCACACAAACTTAGTAAATATATGTTAAAGGCCTTTGCACACCAGAGTTTTTTTATTTTTGAATGGAGATCCATTTTTGTCTTTCAAAAGTATAGCCAGTCAAGGCAAGCTCATTCATGAGCAATGTTGGGGAAGTTACTTTTAAAAAGTGTTTGCTTGTTATTCGTTACTTCTGAAAAAAGTAATTTGTTACTTTACTTAGTTACCCTCTATGAAAATAAACTTTTCACGTTACTCGTTACTCTTACATTGCTCAACTTTGGACAGAACCCCACATCTGTTCCTAAATATGAAGACCTACATAAAGTTCTACTACAGAGAACATAACAGTTATTTCTTTTGTGCTCTTTACTTTACAAAATGTCACATACCCTGTGGAATCAGAGCTCCTGTCCAGTGTTTCCACATTTTGCTTCTGAAATAAGAAACCAAGTTGATAAAAACAAGCCCAAAATAAGCAACCTCCAGCTATTTCTTTTCCTAATGTGATATATAACTTTTTAAAAAGAGAAATCTACATAAAGTGTGTTAATTTTCGTCTACATTACATTTCAATATCACAGTGCCAAGCATCTATTTAAAAAAAGAACTTCGCTTATAATAAGCAGACCTGGCAACTTTGGCTCTAGAGCATGCTCTGTGTGTGAGTGTGTTTGGGGGTGTGCACAATAACCAGGAAACGAGGAAGTGGATAAACTGCCTACTGCAGTCGTTTTCCATTCACACGGACAGAAGAGCCCACATTTTGCTTCTGAAATAAGAAGAAACTTCACGTTTATGAAACAAGCCAAAAAAAAAACGTGACGCGGCTGTGACTCATGAGATTTGCGGCCCTAAGAAGCTTACAACGAGCAGACTTGGCAACGCTGCTCATGTCTGTGCGAGCAGCTGAGAAGGCAACTTCAGTGTCAGATCTGTCTGTGGGAAAATAACGTTGCGCCACATTAAAAAAGGAACTACGTTTCATTTTCAAATTTTCAGTGGTAGTGAGTTAATTACTTTTTACCCGAAAAAGTAAATGTCATGAGTGACATCATTTGGCAAGAAAGAAGATTAAGCTTTTACTTTTAAGACAGTTTTAAAAATTAGTTATTACAGATGGGAACTTCTCTAGGAAACAGCCCAGCAGGTGATTGGGAGATCATTCTGCCAATCACGTTCATTAAAGACCAGTCAGATAACGTAGTAGGCACGCACTACTGCTGTGGTGTAAAGAAGAAAACTTAAGCCACTTCGTAGTACAAACTCTCAACAAAACTCAGATCAGAAGTCAAGATAAAATGTATATTCTATCAAGACATGCATTTAGGGCTTTCATTTGTTTTGCAGTTAATAAAGAAATGTGATCCAGATCTGATAAATTGCTACTTTAAGGTGTTGGAATCTATAATGATCTAAGTACAAGCAATCACTTCCTGCTTTTGTCCTGCTCGTTTTTCCAGCCTTTTCCGAAAAAAGATGCTGGTTTTGAACTTTAGGCTGCACAAACTCATAGGAGATTGGAGCTTGGCAAGATGGATCTGAATGATGACAGACACTGTATCAGGCAAATCCAACTGTAACGGTTCATAGCTGCTTGATTTAGAGTTTGTTTTGATGTCCAAAGCATCGTTAAGAATGTACCTGATTTGCATTTAAAGAACTTATAGGACTGGTAGTGTTTGGTACTGGGAGATCGGACCATGTACACCAGGTTTAGACTTTTACACCTTCTGAAAACGTCCTAAAAGTCAAGACCTATGTCTGCCCAGGATTAGAGCAGAACTGATGTGATCACTGAGGGAACTAATACAAGAATGAAGATGTTTAATCTGCTGTACAATTCACTATTTTCATGGATGTCATGGTCAGACTTCGTCTTAAGGTTAAACTAGACCACACACTAATTGTTGGCTAATAATTCAGTGTTGATTCTACAAACAGGACTCATAAAAGGTAGTGAAGTATAGTTTACTCCTGAGCCACATCTGTTTAAAAAAGATTTTTTAATCGATGGATAGCTAGATTTGTGTATTGGTTAATAATGATTTCTTTCATCAAGGACTGTTCAATAATAGATTGTACTGCGGTGCCCTGACCATCAACATTCTCAGCTGACATCCTTATATGGCCATTTTTATGCAACAAACATAAAGAAATAAGAGAGGAATATATTTTAATTATTTTACATCTGGTTGGGGATGCTTTCCTGTCTTCACCTATCATTGGCTATTGCAGGTATTACATCATAGGCAGGCTGTTTCATTAACTCAGTTGATATCCACGATTTGTGTTGAGGGCTTTAAACCTCTTGTAGTGTGCTTCTTTTGTTTCACTTTCCTCCCACATGTAAAGGTAGATGGAACAGGAATAAAACCTGAGTGTATTTGTTTGAGACGATCATGAATGAAGGCTGTGTGTGTTCAGTCTGTGTGTAACCTTGCTCTCAAGTGTTTACTACAGATAGAAACTGAACAGACCCTCAAAGGACCATTGATTTTAAATGTTAAAGAAAATAGACACACAGCTCCATCAAAGGGAACTTTTGTGTAATCACATTGTTTTAACTGTTCAGATTAACCCCGTCACTGCCGATCCCTTAATTTGAAGCCCCATGTCTTTCCTGACTTGTTTTGCTCATTAACAGTGGCGGTTTTTCTCTCCTGTGCTTTGCAGCTGAAGGTGATGATTCAAACAGAGCTGTAATCAGAGTATTTATAATCGAACTGTGGGGGATTCTTGATCCTTGTTACAGCTGTTGAAGGCTCCAGCACCTTGATAGATGACTGTATCAGAGGAATAGTGCAGGTGGATGAGCTGATGTTTAGAACATTTACATCAGGGGTGTCAAACTCAGTTGCACATGGGGCCAAATTTAAAACACACTTTAGGTCAAGGGCCGAAAAGGAAAAATATTTATTGAACACATTAAAACTAAACTTTTTTTTGAATAAATTTGAATAAATGGACACAAATACTATTATTACAGAATAAAGAAACTGAAACTATAAATAACTTTAAAAGCTTTTGCTCTGCATAAACATATCTCCTCAAAATAAAAAGTTGGAAACATGAACATGCAACAAAAAAAAAAACTGAAAATTTTATATAAAAATTGTGCTTTTGTTCCCAGTTGTCCAGCACCCTTTAGAGGGTGCTGCAGTTGTCTATGGTTCAGCAAGGCAGCTGTTGCACTGCATTATGGGATCTGTAGTTTGTGTGTTATCAGCACTTCATACCACCAGGCCATTAATTACAAAAAACAAAAACTATATAAAACAATCTCGCGGGCCAGATATATTGTCCATCGGGCCGGATGTGGCCCCTGGGCCTTGAGTTTGACACATATGATTTACATGCAGGGGAAAAAGCAGATTTTTGTTTGTGCTACAAAAAATTGACTGTTATGTAACAAGATAATCCGGCTGCAGTTCAACTGTTGGGAATTTTCAAGGGTGGAATATAATAGTAATATATAGTAATATTTTGATTGTGTTTTGTGGAACTGAGGGACTCTTTTTTTTTTAAATGTATTTTTTGGGCATTTTGTGCCTTTATTGATAGGAGAGAGACAGTGGATAGGCTTGTGAAAGGGGGAGAGAGAGTAGGGGAAGACACTCTGCAAACTGGTCACAGGCGGGATTTGAACCTGAACTGGCAGAAGCAAGTACATGGGGTGCTAACCACTCAGCCAAACCAGCATCCCGAACTGAGGGACTCTTGTATAATGCTAGCATAAACATGTGATCAAGGCATGCAAAGTGAATACATATACTCTAGAATAATGATCATCAACTGGCAGCTAGGGGACCCCAACAGCTTCCCATCTGGCCCACTCAATGTTTTCCATTTCAGAAATATCAACCCATTATCTGTGCTGCTTTTTCCTTTTTGAGTTGTGGGTGCTTGGTGACTCTCCCAGCTGACATTTGGTGGAGGGCAGGGTTGCCCATCCAATTACAGGGCCACATTTAGAGACGGTAAAGCATTCACTCTCAAACTCATACCTAATTCAGAGTCACCATGAGCATCGTTTGGAGTGCCCAGCATGCAAACTCCACACAGAAAGGCCCTGACTGACATGGGATTCAAACCAACAACCTTCTTACTGTGAGGCATGCCAATTCTGAATTATCTTTTCACCTTTAGACCCCCGTAGCTATGAACCCAACCCTCAAAACAACAGTAAATAAAACAGTTTTATCAGGCACATGGCAGCCATTGCTTGCTAATATTTAAAGATGCTATGAGGAGTTTCTAAGTAATTACAAAAAAGTCTCAGTTTTAGATAAATGCCTGATGGAAATACACACTTTAAGATGAGTTTTATAGCATCAAAATAGGCTATCTATAGATGTTATTCCTTAGCTTCACGGTCGGGTTGGACAGGGCTGGACTGGCCTAAATATTCAACTTCGGGAACAAGACAATTAAAACTAGAGAAAATTTTAATAATTCAGACATGTCTTAGAGCACCAGGCTGTAAGTAGAGATATATAGCCGGCTACAAAAGTACGATACTAAGTTTTCCAAAAATTGCTTGTTGTCACACATCAAAAACTACCGATACGTAACTAGAAAGAGATACATTACCTCGTGGCTTTGCCGAAAAAAGAAGTTGTAAAGCAATACAGAGTTCTGAGGAAGGTCCGAGCTGCATTCATTAGCATCACAACAAACGCACACTTTGGCTTGGGTCACGTCTTTACGACAGTCGCCGCGCATGCTCATGGGTAGCTGAGTCTTTATGCCGCCAGAAATAGATTCTCGTCATAGCACCTCTTAAGACCTGGCGTACACATACGTGGACAACACATTTTGGGCTATATTACCACAGCTGATTCTGTAACAAGTATGTACAATTTGAAAAAGGTGGAATGTAAGACTCCTGAGAGGTGAAGGGGATTCCCAGTGGCTTGCACTGTTCATAGGTTTTTGTAAATTTAACAATGATTTACCAACAGCAAAATGCCAATAAATTACTGTAAATATATTTACAGTAGCATTACTCTTCTTTTAATTACAGCAAAATTACTATATTTGCATGCACAGTATCAAAGCATTGTGGTATTCTACAACATTTGAATGCTTCTTAAATTAAAGTAAACTTGCTGTACCATTGTTTTTATTTTAAGATACATTTGCATAGTTTTGTATAGGAAAAAAAAACCCACATACATCAGTTTTTATGGAACAAAAAACTTCACCCAAGCATGTGTTTCACCTTGGAATGTGAAACATTTTCTAAAGTAACCATGCCCGACAATTCCCTGGCAAAATGAAATTTTGGTAGTGACTAATTAATCAGTTAGTCTTTGCATAGCTTCAATGCAAAGCAAATGTTATGTCAAGACACTTCACTCCATCGCTATTAGAATAATTTACTTTATAGACCTTTTAATCTTATTAGGTATTTATTGATATTATTGTAATATACTGTTATGTTTACAAAAAGCAGGTACAGTGTGAACTTGCCTAGACGTTGCAGGTACTCGACTGGAAGGGGAAACACCATAGACTAAAAAACATGGATGTCATGTTGCTGGGCTCGAATTGAAGTCGCCACAAAAACTGCTCCCCCTGGTGACTGGCTGCAGTATAGGTCAACTCTCCGTCTCCCCCATTCATCTGAACGGGCCTTAGTGAAACTTCAAAAAATTAATACACCTCGTAGAAATATTTCTCCCATCCGTATGCTGTGGTGATATGAAAGTATTATTGGGCTGCGTTTTTTCCAAGTCCTCTTTTTTCTGAAAAGTTTCTTTTTCATCAGTTATTAGAGTTTAAAAAATAACCACGGTTTACGGCAGCTTCACAATGATTGAGTACGCTGTATGCTGCAGAGTTTTGCGACAGCTGCGTCCAGATATGGTCCAGATTCTCTACTGGCTGCACAATGGCGGCGCCCTGACGGGGGATATTATGGCTTCAAAACCGTTACATGGTAGAAGGCGGAGCCACGCTATCCAGTTCTTATAATACATCCATGGGAATCACTAGCAGCTGAGTCTGTGTATTAGTCAGACCTTAATATTTGTATCATTACATGTTTTTAAAATCTGACGCCCATAACATCTGTCAGGCAGAAAACTGTCCCTTGCACAAATGTTGTTGATGAGCGCTGCACTGGAAGGTCATTTTGTGGTTTTCAAAATCAATTAAGGAAAAAGTTTGGTCTGATCTTCTGAATGATGTTGACTGTTTACTCAGACAGCCAAAAAATAAATGTCACACACTTTTTAAAATCCTTTCTGTGAAATCAACACCTTAAATCAGTCTTAGTAAGCTCGGCTTCGGTGCCTTCTTTACATCATTCTTTAATCACTTGACTTTATTTCAATTGCTCACAAGATTGCACATTTTTAATGTATTTTCTGACACAGTACCAGTTTAGGTTTAAGGCAAACCTCCAAAAAAACGAGTAAAATCACCAAAAGTTCAAAATCTTGTTTTACAGAGTGTTTGCAAAAATAAAGAATCACTGCCATGAGGGAGGAACACACTAAGATCTTCACTGCTTTTTCAGCAGTGACAGTAGTTTGTTCGCACTTTGGACTTTCAGACAAAGTTTGGTCTCAAATATTTTTGGTCGAGCACCACAGAGTTTCTTGTAGCCAGTTTCTTCATGTGTTTAAGCATGTTGGTGCTGACTCTGCTGCAGAGAAGTCAAAAAAGAAAGGAAGGGTAAGGCACCAGGAATAAGAATGTGCAGCACCACTGCAGAGCTAAAAGACCTCAAACCTCCTTTATGACCAGTGTTGGGCACATTACTTCAAAAAAGTAATTAGTTATAGTTACTAGTTACTTCTCCAAAAAAGTAATTGAATTACTAATGGAATTACTCCTTCATAAATGTAATTAGTTACCAGGTAAAGTAATTGATGCGTTACTTTTTTAAAAAAGCTTTTTGCTGCTTGAATTGTGTGTCTCTGTCTCTGTGTCCTTCCTTGTTGTTACCTGCTGCAGCAGCTCTGACATCATCAGTTCTCCAACAGCACGTGCAGGGGAATTTGCCTGATAGACTAGAATGGGATTGAAGTGCTCCACAGTAAGCTTCACCTACTAGCAGCGCTGCGTTGGTGAGAGCCAGCGCGCGCCAAGGCGCTGGAGATTCGCTTCAGATCTATTTTCCGCACGGCCGCGTCCAAACCTCTCAAATTCACTGTCACTTTTCACTTTTATACACGGATATAGGCAGATAGAAGTTAAATAAATCACGAAGCTGTGTGGTTGGGACCAGCAAAGAGACCTTAGAGAAGGGAAGTGAGGCGTTGTTTATTTCTTTTCTCAGTGTATAACATGTTTTATGAGCGTGTGACATCGCTGTGCTCATCATGAGAGCTCTCCGGGGATCAGCCCTGCCCCATACGGAGCTGCAGCCGCAACTCTGCTCGGTGCGCCCTTTAGTGGGTTTTGTCTGTCAGGGCAAGACCGTGGCGCTGGAATTTGAGGTGAGGCTGGTCGGATAACAGCTGCTTGACATCGGTGCAAAGTAACGCGCCACATTTCCCTGTTAGTAATGGTAACGGCGTTGTAACGCATGAAAAAGTAATTAATTAGATTACCCGTTACTGAAAAAAATAACGTCGTCAGTAACGCCGTTACTACCAACACTGTTTATGACTGATAAAAATATTTGATTTTTTTACACTGTATAAGCCTGGCAGGTATTCTTGGTGGTCATCACCTGCTTTTGGTTGTTCCTGTTATTTTACGGCTGGTATATGTGATGTAAAAAATGTAAATGATGATGATGATTCAGCAGAATATACTGCTGTGTGTTTTCTGACTGCACTCATGCACACTGCATATTAAATATGCATCGATCAATTAAATGCTGATGAATACTGGCAGATATCTATTGAAAATAAAAGACCCTAGATTAATGTCTGTGATCATCAATACGGTCATTTGTGTTTTAATTCTGTTTCACCTTCAGGAAATATAATAATCCTCAGCTCACTCTTCTACTTGTTTGTTGATCTTATAAATTAAACTTTGGTAGAATCATCAAAACTTTGTTTTCAGTCCTTCTTGTCTTAAATATTAATCCTGTGTTGAAGTCTGTTAAAATCCACTCTGAGACATGAAGGATAGAGGCTGATCAGCAAAACTATTTGAGCTCTATGTTGTGTTTTTGTGATGCGTTTGAGTCCAGGTGTAGCATTGTGATGCATCCATGTAACCTTGCATAGCAGATGGGCCTGCCTGATTCAGTTCCTGAAATCCTGCAGATCCCATCTTGTAGCGCTCCGTTGACCAAAGGATTCAATGGATTCACTCGGCTAAAATTTTAACGGCCCAATCAGGGAAGAGAGGCGGGAGTTGCAGAATGCGGACGTGACGACAACCGGAAGTTGAGACCGGAAGTTGTGAACGGATATGCCAATTAGCCTATTGTCCTCATGGATACTTAGTAAAACTTGGCGAAATTTTCCCTCCTCAGAAGTTTACTTGTAGGGATTGTCTTTGACGAGGTTCATGTCACATATAAGTGTTAAATGAATCATCTGTGTGGTACAATTTAGTATAAGACGATAGTATAAGGCCGTTAGCCGTTAGCGGCTAAGTTGGCGGCTAACGGCTAACGCTCATTTACTGATGGCTAATGGCTAACGGTCATTAGCTGTTGTTAGCTGTTAGCCACTAAGTTAGCCGCTAACAGCTAACAAAAAAGTATGCTCCTCTTTTTTTCAATTCTTTATTCAGCCATTTCAAGTAACAAACAGGCACATTTTGCATCATACAGTCTTCAAAAATCACTGAGTAGCATCAGCAGTCAATATAAACAAAATAAAATAAAATGAATATATAAAAGAAAAAAAAAAGACAAATTCAATGAAAACATTGCTTCATTATATGAGGCAACCCTGCTTGATATGGATTGGTCTGTGATGAATGTGACGAGCAGAACGATTATCCAATCACAAGCTTTTTATTATTTTTTTTATTAAACGTTCTGCCCCTGAAAACAAATTAAAAGGGCCCCTACCCAGATGGACTTGTGAAATATTTCTGTGGCAGATATATGGCGCTGTCCATCTGGTTTGTCAGGTTAGCATCCATGTTGGCTCTATAAAAAGAGATAAATAAATGACATAATAAGTAACAGTTCTATTTACCATTTATGTGAACGATCTTGGGCGAAATGTGTCAGATGCGACATTACATTTTTATGTTGACAACACCATTGTGTACTGCTGTGCTGCATCTCTTGTACAAGCTGCTGAGCATTTGCAAAATGCCTTTGTGGTCTTCAAAAATGCACTTTGTGAACGGAAACTTGTGTTAAACCCTGGTTAGACCAAGCTAATATTTTTAACCAGATAAAAGACCGGGTCACAAATTGTTCCTGCACTCTCTACTGTTGATGGAAAACAAGTTGATGTTGTACACTGCTATAAATATTTGGGTATACTGATTGATAACTCCCTTAATTTTAAATCACATGTACTGTATCTTGTCCAAAAGTTGAGACTGAAACTGGGTTTTTATTTTAGAAACAAGTTGTCTTTTTCTTTTAATGTAAAAAAGTGACTTGTTGCTGCAACTTTTTTTTTTACCTTTTTTAGATTATGGGGACATTGTTTAAAACTTATATCAGCACCTGCTTCTGTTTTAGCCCAGTTTTTCTAATCCTGTGTCCTTTTAAAATGCGCACTCTGAGACATGAAGGATAGAGGCATGACATATCGGCTCTTGTTTGAGTCAACTGCATCTTAAACCATTCATGGGACTCCTTTATTGTTTCCACATAGAGTTTCATATTAACCATGTTGTTCACATCTGACAGACACTTTATTTTCTGCTGGAACTTTAAAGGCATCAGCAACTTCATATAACCGCACAGCGATGTGTGTGCGCCTCTCCTTTTTTTCTCTCAACACAAGACTCTTTGCTTTCCAGTCTTCATCAATGAAATGGGCAGTCACTGTCATATAGGACTCCATTCGAAGAGACGTACACATCTGTTATCTTTATCGATTAACTCAGAAACTTTCTCTTTTTTACTCCCTCGTATTTTGCCGTTAGTACATGCGTAATTGTCTGGCGCGCTGGCACTGAATACCCAGGTTCCAATGTTTTTCTTGGCCTTCCACGACACCAATGGGCCTTTTATCCTGAAAAATAAAATTGTCAATTCGTTCTGTGATGTTGTTTTTGCATTTGGGTGTTTTTATGAGGCATAAAATCCAGCGTGGACTGGGTGAGGGATGCCGCTGTTGCAGCGGGCGGGTGCTCATGCAGTTATAAAAGGAATAAACAATTATGAGACTAGAATATTGAAATGTTCTTAAATAAAAATATAAAAAAATGAATGATAAATACATCAAAATGGTGTTCTGAGACAGGCTGTTACCTGTGAAATGGGGGTGCTCAGAAAACACCCCCATTTCACTTGTTACATTTCTCCTGATGAAATGAACTGCAGGGGGAAAAAAAAAATTGACGCATTTGGTCGACCAATCAGAATTTTGGTCGACTGAACACGCATCGACCAATTAGTCGACTAGGACTTTACAGCCCTACTCCAAACAGTGTCTTCATATGGTGGATACTGCCTACCATGCATCTTTGAGGTTCATTATCAACTCTAAACCTCTGATTCATCACTGTGAGTTGTACACTCGTGTTGGGTGGCCCGCTTTGGTGACCCTTAGGGCAATACACTGGTGCATTTTCATTTATAAGGCAATTCTTGGTCTGCTTCCCCCTATTTATGTGTTTGTATCATGCAAAGAACTACTGGATAGCAGGGCTGAACAATTAATTGCAATCTAGATTAAATTCCAATATGGCTTGTTGCAATTTTCAAATCGCAGAAGGTTCAATATTTTTAACCCAAAATGTGTTAAACATTTTGGCATTGTGATGTAGTTTTTTGCAATTTCATGCCTATTTTTTTTTACCTCCATTCATACACTTTTTTCCCCACTTTTGGACCATTTTTACCTTTTTTTAACCCGGTTTTACAACTTTATGCCTATTTTGCCCCCATTCATCTTTTTTTGGCTACTGTCAGAACGATTTTGGGAATTTTTACACGGTTTTTGAAATTTAGTTTCAAATTTAATTCCCAATTTTGCAGCCATATCAATTTTCCTAAGCCACTTTTGGATTTTTTTGCCAATTTTCCCCCTTTTTTTTTTTTCAATTTCATACCTATTTTGCACCTATTTATTAACCTTTTTCCGCTTTCATACCATTTTTACCCAGTTCTTACAATTTTATACATATTTTGCTTCTGTTCTTCACTTCTCCACTTTTTCTCAAATCTTTTATCCTGAGATTGATTTAATGTCATTTCGGTTTTACTATAAAAAGATCTACTGCTTATGTTTATTTAAGAATACATAAGATCAGGAACATTAAAACAATTGCAGAGTAAATCCCAATATTGGGGAAAAATCGCAATTGGATTATTTTCTCTAATTGTTCAGCCCTACCGGACAGTATTTCTTGCGTTCACAGGACCTTATCATGCTCTCTGTCCCAAACACACAAACTGAAATTGAGAATAGGGCTTTTTAGTACTCTACACCATCAGACTGGAATGTTTTGCAGAATGACTTAAAGGATAAGTTTGGTTTCTACAGCTTTCACATTGTTTATAGAATGAAGTAGAACAATATACTCACCCAGAAGGCTTTCCTGATCCAAACAGCGCTTCAGGAGATATTTAGATCCAAAATCGAGCGGCAGACATCCGTATAAGGATAGCACATAGGGCATACCACGCCGCTCCTAAAACTGCATTAATCGTCCAAAAACTCATTAGTTTTACCAATATTTCATCATGGTCGGCTCATGCTACTCCTCCAAGACAGTCTGTGTCACTCCAGACATGTTTTTGTGACTGTGCTGACCTCTGAACTGAAGAAGAAGAATGTTTGCCTCCCCGCATGCGCAGTACGGCTCATTGTTTCAGGGGAAGACAGCTGGCTACACAACAACTTTCTTCTTCCAGTTTTGTGCAAAATGGACGAATATCTATCGAATGAAGATGTTGTGGAGGAGAACTTTGAATATGATGGGTGTCCTTAAAATTTGTAGCCAGAGTTTACAGATGAGGAGCTCATCGAAAGGAGGACGCGGAGGCAAAGAGAAGAACAGCGCTGCAGAGAGAACTGCACCTGCGCAGAGGCAAGCGTTCTTCTTCTTCAGTTCATGGGGTCGGCACAGTTACAAAAACATGTCTGGAGTGACACAGACTGTCTTGGAGGAGTAGCATGAGCCGACCATGATGAAATATTGGTGAAACTAATGAGTTTTTGGATGATTAATGCAGTTTTAGGAGCGGCGCGGTATGCCCTATGTGCTACCATTATACGGATGTCCGCCGCTCGATTTTGGATCTAAATATCTCCTGAAGCACTGTTTGGATCAGGAAAGCCTTCTGGGTGAGTATATTGTTCTTCTTCATTCTATAAACAATGTGAAAGCTGTAGAAACCAAACTTACCCTTTAAAGCTCAAGGAGCTGGTGTCTTTATAAATGTTTTCAAATCAAAAATGAAGGACGTGGAAGCAGATTCTATCCGATGCCGATGTTTTTAGCTAGGCTGTGATATGGCTTATAGATGTCTCTGTTTTTAATCCATAATGATGTGTTTGTAAATTGTTTTTGTCTCTTTTGTATCCGTCTGCAACTTTGTGTCTTTTGCTGCTGTCTGTCTTGGCCAGGTCTCCCTTGAAAAAGAGGTTTTAATCTCAACGGGACCAACCTGGTTAGATAAAGGTTAAATAAAATAAAAAGTAAACAGTCTTGCTTTATTTCCCACATATTTGTAGACACCTCAGCTGGGCTAAGACCAGTTAATAACCATTGTGTTGTGTCTGAAGAAAGTATAAGATGAGATCCTGAATCAATCCTTCACTGATTCTTGATTATTTTTTAGGCTCCGGCTGTCAGTATGAGCAACCAAGAGAGACAGAGTTTTAATGTCTGTATGGAGGACAAAGGATTTTAATTTGGTTGTACAGAGTGTCGGCTGTACCTCTTTTCCTCTCAGTATTTCCATAAGTCTCATAAGCCCTTGTTAAATGACAAAGTCTAAATTTAATTATTTTAGACAACCCAATCAACTTTATGAAAGAATATTAACAAAGCCATCTTCCCTTCCACTTTACTGCTTCAAATAAAGTTTTACATTCCCACTCATGGGCCCTCCCTGGTATCCATCTGTTCATTGTTAAAGCTGCATTAAAGTCCGCGGCTTTCCAGCATAAAGTACACGCTTCAATTTAACATGAAGAAAAGAGGACTGTGCTGGGAATTTCAGTATTTTGGGTTTACATCAGTTATTTTACAAGGCCATATGGATGGAGACACGAGGTCAGAAGTAAAGAGTGTAACTTCGGGATAGAAATTGTGTTTTCACAACTTTGCTGGCATCTTTTTTGTGCATAAAGGAATCATTCACACTCAACATGTTAGCTGTCACATTGAGCCATTTCTTATTTTCCTGGCAAACCGTCGAAGTGAAGAGAGCGTCGACATCATTAGCATAAATAACTCTGTAAACAGGGCCAAAAGGGTGTTGAGAGAATTTCAACAAATCCTTTTTAACTGCAAACACGATGATGAAATCAGCTCTTTCTAGTGTTTTCTGTGGCGGAGGAGACATGATGACCCTGTTTAGCTTTATGTGATTCAGCTGGATTGTCGATGTATCCTCAGGCTGGATCTTCATCTGGTGGAAGTGAAGGGCTCTTTGCAACCAATTAAATGAAACACCAACGTCTGAATCTAAGCTTTTATCACAGTGTTATCTGTAACCCCGCGCAGAAAAGTAATGTAATGATGAAATGAAGAGCAAATTCCCACACAAATATCCATTAATAAAGCCGACTTTATCCTCTCTGCAGCAGGTTTTAACGGTGCAAATATTTAGAGATTTAAAAACGCAGATTCTTGTAACTTTAAGAAAATGAACTTATTACTTTTATATGTGAATATTAGAGCTGTCTCATTGGCATTGACACCTGCCAACACCTCTAGAGTCCGAGTAGAGTCAGAGTGGCCCCGTTTACGTGTAGTTTTCCTCAATCTGATTGAAATCGATCGGATTAAGTGAATCTGATTCGATCTGTATCATGTACATGAACTTTGAGGAAAGAGATCCACATCCGCGTTTGCATGCCCCCAGCTGAATCTGGTTGTATTGTTTTTTGGCATCACTCTGCCACTACCTGCAAATGTGTAAAGGGAAAAGAGGTGGGCTGCTTTCGAATTCACCTTCTACATGCTGCGTATGAAAGTATTATGTAATAGGCACTGCATATTGCGTACTAGACTTGGATGTAGTATGTAATCTGACTGTTCTGTTAGGTTTATTTTGCAGCTACGCTGGTTTTCAGTTTGAGCAAAGTGGAAGTAAGCTACAGCTTATTTATTTCCCAAACGTACTTTTAATTGTACAAAACAAACAAACCATGAGTACATGTTGACATTTCAGTTATTAATCTGCGAAGATATTGCCAGAAGCAGCATTTTATATGAAACAGTCAGTGGTGGAGAAAATGTAGTACTTCAGAGAGGAAATATTTTGTATATTTTTGTGTGATGTATAAGACGGCGTATTAGGGCCACTTAAAAGAAACAAACAGTTCAAGAATAAACATCACACCCACAATACAGTATTAAGAATGAGGAGAAGCAGGAAAATTTAGGGTGGTGGAAATACAGAGGAGAAATACAGAATGTAACAGTAAAATGTCAGGCTTGTCAGTGGTTTACGCTAATAATGCCGCAGGCATAGGACGGACATAACACCACCATCCGACCGTTACAAACCGTTAACGGAAAACATCAACAACTGACCTTTTTACAACTTATTATACACATGTTGAAAACAACAAAACAAATAGTGGCTCATATATTTATATTAACATATTATATTCCGTGTCAGTAATCAGTACGTCATCCGGGTATTCTTTGCATACCGCAACTTCGCTTTTGTTAGCATACTGTATACTGCATACTACATTTTGGTCGAATCAGTACGCACTGCTAGTATAGTAGGCGAATTTGAAAACAGCCGTGCACTTCCTGGGCACGCTCTGCGCACGTCACTACATGCCTCTTACGTACTACGGAGCGCCTGCGCAGACCGAACAATCCTCTCTATCAACCCAATCCACTCCTCTCAGCCGTTTACAAGAAGCATGGAGCAGATTATCAATCAGCGTAGACTACCTCTTACAATCCGATCAGAAATACAATCAGATCCGGGTGAATCCGATTGGCTAAGGTGTTTACATGAGACATTTTTAATCTGATTGACCTTTCAATCTGATTGTAAATAGAATTTTTTTGACCCATGTAAACGGGGCCAGTGCATACCTGTCAAGTTTTGGATTTGAAAATAAGGGAAATTTTCCAGTGCTTGCTGTGAGCTATCCCACCACCCCAACCAAGCTCCAGTATCCCTTAAATTTTAAGACAGGAGTACAAGTAGGCCTGTCAAGATAACAAGTTTTGCTGGACGATAATTGTCCAAAAAATGATTGCCGATAAACGATATTATTGTTAATATTAATTTGATTTTTTTTTCAATTTTTTTCATTGATGTAAATATAATATATGGCAAAATAAAGTGAGTGCACGATATCAAAAGCAAGAAACTTTAATTTCTTAAGAATATTTAACTGTAATTGGAAGGTCAAGATATTTTAAACAAAATAAACAAAAAAATTGTAAATTTAACAAACAAAAAAAAGAAAAAAAAACAATGAAAATGAAATGGACTCTCTTTTAAGAAAATTGCATGTAAATAAAAATAAATATACAAGTCAAAAACAATAAAAAAATAGACCCTGTATGTGTAAAGAAAAAACAAAACTCATACAACAATAAAAACTATGGCCTAAATGAAATGGAGTTTATACAGTTCAGGAATTACTTGTGACATGTACTTTCTCCCAGTCAATCTGTCAATCTGTCAATCGTTTGTAACCTTGCTGGCTTTTCAGCTGTATTGAAGGGCTGCACTTCTTTTGCAATGTAGCAAACGACGCTGTCTGTGAGCGCGCATCATTTTGGGCTTTTATCTATATTTTCTTTGCCGACCAAACACCTCAGTCAGTGTTGACTGTCAGGACGAAGGCTCTACTGCACCTCTCCCCTTCTTCGTCGCCACTATTTTCAAACAAATACGACATATCGACTCGTCGGTGTTCATGAGCTCACACCTTGTTCATCCTGTTTAAAACCAAAATATTCGCACACTATGGCAGCCGGCTTAAGAACCGTATCTTTCGTGCCATCATTCATATTAGCGTTTGTTTCCTCGTTACTCCTCTCGCTCACTTCAGCTCTCTCCGTGTGTACGCGCGAGCGGCCCCGTCTTCACCCCAAAGATCACATGTTTGACAGATGCTCACTCCGCTATAAATCCGCTAAATCGGCTATAGAACCAATGCACCCCGGTGTTAAGAAAGATAGACGTAGTGAGCCATCTTCTCATTCAGCCTCTTTGGTAGTAAAAGAGGAGGAAAACAAACATGCAGGCTACTGCAGGTGGCATTTCTCGCGAGACGAGTGACAGTGTTCAGTTAAGAGCAGAGGCAGAGGAATGTTTTTTTTTTTTTAATACGGGAGAATTACAGGAAAATATTAATACGGGAGGACGGCGGGAAAGAGGGATAAAATACGGTAGTTTCCCGGCCAAAGCGGGAGACTTAACAGGTATGGGCCAGTGTCACCCTATTTTTACATTCATATCAATCAAGCAGGATTTCTTTAGCTTCTATGAGGGACATGAACTAACAGACCTGGCAACCCAACATGAAGCAGAGGTGAGGGCATGCACATTACCCTATGACGTGTGAATATACATTGCCTTGGCTTCTCTTCATCTGTTTTGCTCCTGACTGACACGGAGCTGGCAAAGGGAGGAAAAACTCCTGAACTGATAAGAAAGTGTGGGAACAGAGGATATGTTATGCTTTGGTTTTAAAATAGGACAGTAGTGATTAAAAGAGCTCTAACTCAAATGAATGATGACGTCTTTTATGTCCGCTGTTGAGGTCAACAGTTTTTACTGTGCTCCATTTAAATAGGAAAGTAATCATTGCAATGATTAAAGGCAGTAATGTTGAACATTAAAAGTCAAAGCACACGTCTGCACCAATAATACTGAAACACATCTGATCTGAATTCACTGAAAATATATTATGTTAGAGCAAAATACAGTCCACCTGCCAGAACCACTTCAGAATACATAGCCCACTGACAAAGGTAACCGATACGCCAATTGTTTTTGTTTTCATGTCTTACCTCAGTCCAGAGTTCATGACAAGCAGAAATACACCATTCTTTTGACGGTATGTCCAGAAACAAGGGAGAGATCGGCAAAGCTTGCCCGCCACGAATTAACATGGAATGAACAATGGGAGTCAGTGGGTATTTTTAGCCTGCCTCTGCCTACAGTCATCATATAAACTCTTCAGCACCTCTAAACTCTTTTCCCACATTATGTCACGTTATATATATTTTACCCTGTTATCAGCACTTCATGTAACTGGCACATGCAAAAACAACCATGGACATGCTTGTATGTCCATGGTTGTCAACAGAATAAAGCAGGTATGGTAGGCTAACGCTATCAACTGACTCCTGGTGTTTGAACTAAGCTAATTAGAGGTGGGGGAGCTCTAATTAGCTTCTCTCCCTTGTTACGCAGAGTCTAAAGATTGGTGTCTATCTGCTTGTCATGGACTCAGGAGTGAGGCAAGACACAAAAGCAACAGAAATGTTGACATAGGCCTAATTAAACTATTAGAACTAGAAGAACAGTGATCAATAAATACAGTATAGATACATATATGTTTGTGTTAATTTAATTTGCCATTACTCCAAATTGTAAAATAAATAAATGAATACTGTGGGACACCAGACCCTTCAGATTGAATGATTCCCCAGGTAGAGGAGCGGGCTGTAGGCTTTGCCGTCTCTACTCCATCACACAGTAGAGACATAAGAACCTGTCAAAGTGCTAAAAATCTTAGTACAGCAAAATCTGACTTCTTTGAACAAATTCGGATCAAGTCACCAAAGAGCAGACACAAATTAGTTAAAGTTAGCAAAACTGAAACTTGCCACAGAAGCAGCAGCTACAGTGTTCCCCTCACAGCCAACATCCAGCCAATGGTAGTGCCCAGATTCCACCATAAACATGCCCATTTGATGGTGCTCCCTTTGCAGGAACATATCTGATGGGCTTGTTCTTATTGGAGTAGCATTCGCGTTGGCCAGTCACTAGTTTCTATCAGGTAATTTGGGGGGATCCCATTGCAGTCGTGAGAGTGGGCAGCTCTCCGCAAGATCCAGTCAAAGACTCAGTCATGGGGAGTAGGGAAAATTTAAGTGGCTACATCTTGAAGTTTATAAAATAATCTTATTCAGGGTAGCTGGAAATGTGGCTAGCATTATTATATATAGCATATAGGCTTTGGGTATATTGATGTTTTAATACACTGTGTCCAAATTAGTGATTATAATCTACTGTAAAAAATGTCCACCTTTAGATTCTCAACCAGAGCAACAAGTATAAACTTAACTGTCATTTGTTGTGTTTAGATTTTATTTGGTATAACTCGGCAAACACTTGCCATATTTTAATTTACTCAAAAATCTGCATGACTGATCATGTGCACACATGTTGCGATCACTCTTCACTTACTTACACGGATGCAGCTGCTTAAAGCTTCCCCACTTTCTGTAAAAGAGTCTTGGCTAGTCCCTGACAGGTCCAGGATGAGGCCTGTCCTCCCTGACAGTCATCAATTTAGTCCATACTCGGGTGAACTTGTGATGTTATGTTTGCTCTCAGTTGATTTGGCAGCTGATTTCCTAACTAAGGAACAGGCTGAGGCTGTGTCATCGTGTGAGGGAAGCACCATCTCATGGGGACATCCTACAAATTCATGAATCAATCAATCAATCAATCAATCAATCAATCAATCTTTATTTGTATAGCGCCAATTTATAACAAGTGTTATCTCAAGACACTTTACAATAGAGCAGTAGCTCTTCATTTTGTGGATACACATATATGCATAGATACATATATACATATAAAATACACATATACATATATATATATATATATATACATATATATGCAAATATATCCATCCAACACCAACATGAATCCATATAGCCAATCATGAATCCCTCCATCATGGCTCAAGAAAAAACCTTCTGTTAAGCAGCAGGAAATCTTGAATATGGATCCCAGTCTCATGATGAACAGCAAATCCACATGATGCTGTGATGGGTGTGTGGGTGAAGGAAGGGAGGTAAGAGGAGACAAGAGGACTAAAGTAAGAACTGAAGTTAGAGACAGATCCATGAACCATAGACCTGTCGTTTGATTTATTAGAGGTTAGCCTCTTGAGATGCTACATCTCGTTTTCAGGAGGGTCCTCATGTCTGAATGGTTGTGGTGATCATTTTATAGGAGTATAATCAATGATATTCTTACTGAAAATAAGAATTTATGGTAGTGACGAACTTATGGATGGCCAGACCACAAGTGCATCCCAACCATATTTGTCTCCATTAAGGATAGATGTGCTAAAGGCCTCTTGAGATGTGACATCCCATTTTCAGAGGGACCCCACTACTATGTGGTGATAAAAAAAATAGATACTGTAGATGTATTGATCATGGATACGGAGATCATGCTAATATCTACGTGAACATCTATAATGATAATGGGAATGGAGTGTTCCTAATAAAATGGTCAACTATGTGTCATGTTTATAATTGTAGTTTTGAGGCTTCGTGACTCCACAGCAGCAGGCAGTCTACATCAAGGATCCCAGGCCACCTACACGACAAGAGCCAGAGACGAGTACAGGAGCAAACAAAAGGGTCAAAAGCAGATGTGGAGAGAGAGTGTGAGAGAGAGATAGAGCCCAATGTGCCAGATCCCCCCAGCAGTCTAAGCCTATTGCATCTTAACCATGGGTCTCATTTATGAGCTAATTTATAAACTATAAGCTGGTCCCTAACTGAAAGCTTTATCAAAGAGGAACGTTTTCAGTCTAACCTTAAAGGTAGAGAGGGAGTCTGACTCCCAAACTGTGGTCGGTAAATTGTTCCAGAGAAGAGGAGCCTGATAACTGAAGACTCTACCTCCCATACTACTTCTGGAGATTGATGGTACCACAAGTAGGCCAGCATTTTGGGAGCGTAATGTTCTAGAGGGGTTGTACGGCACTACAAGCTCTTTAAGATAAACTGGTGCCTGTCCACTGAGAGCTTTATAGGTGAGAAGAAGAATCTTGAATTCTAATCTATATTTAATTAAGATCAGATAAGATAATCCTTTATTGATCCCCAGAGGAGAAATTCAGGAATTGCAGCAGTACAGGGCAAAGAACAGGGGTAGTAGCATGCGTTGGGTTCAAAGAAAAAAATTACACATATATTAGGACAAAGCAAGGGTGACGTATAATAATAAAATAGTAATAAACAAAACAGAAATGAGAGACAATGACCATCCAGTAGCAGCAAACAGTATGAGCTATTTACAGTTAATTAGAAGCCAATGCAGAGAAGCTAATACAGGAGTAATGTGGTCTCTTCTCCTAGTTCTAGTCAGTACACGTGCTGCAGCATTTTGGACCAGCTGAAGCGTCTTAAGTGACTTGCTGGGACAGCCTGATAAAAGAGAATTACAATAGTCCAGTCTAGAGGTAACAAAAGCATGGACTAGGTTTTCAGCATCGCTCTGGGACAGGATGGGCCTGATTTTAGTGATGTTATGAAGATGAAAAAGGGCTGTTTTTGAAATTTGCTTTATGTGAATGGATGTGTTGTTAATGGATTTCAACCTCGGAGAAGTGAGGGGCTTCCAGTGGCTAGCAGTTGGCTTGAGGCTGGCAGGGAAGGGAAAATTAAAGTGGCTGGATCTGTAAAAGAGGGAATTGAGTGTGTTATACGTGCTCCCGTTTAACTTGTCCCTGGTCTCCCCCACAGGGTACTCAATCTAGATTGTCTTGCTCTTCAGTCATGTCAGTTAAAATTGCTCTTATAGCCACATGTAGTCCATGGATCATTAAGTGGTAATGGTGGTCATACAGGCCAGGTAGTATAACTAATATTAATTGTTCATTTCTCAAATAGACTCCTGGAACTCTTCTGATTAAGCTCACACAGTCTACTGCTGACATGTTCAACACCCTCCAGTCCTTGTCTCCACCTCATCTTTCATTCTCCATCTTCAGCTGCTGACTGTCTATGAATCCGTTTCCGTCTCATTCAGGATTGATTCTGTGTGCAGGGGTGAATAGGCTTGTCACTTTAACGTCAGAGCCCAAATGCCAACAAAGATAAATGTGCAGCATGTCATAAGCAGGCATTCAAAAAGAATAATGCACAGGGCTTTCTACTGTCACGTGTCTTTATATTTATGGCTCCTGCTTTATCCAAACAGTCAGTTTTCTCCTCACTGTAACCAGTGTCAGGCTGTGTGTAATGAGCGCTGAGGAAGGAGAGAGCGGCAAACCTTAAAAAGAAAAAAAAGAGAAACACAGAGACCCAATTCACCCAAACATATAATCTCGTTTTTTTGAGACCTTTAAAAAATACATACACGAATAAAAGCACACCAAGCAGCAGCTCTCTGGAATAAAATGAATCTTTAAAGACTCATAACTCCGAGGAAAAACTGAATTATCTGGGGGTGGCATGGTTGCTGGTTTGATCCCCGTGTCGACCAGGGCTTCTCCGTGTAGTTTGCATGTTCTCCCCCCTGCATGGGGGATTGATGTAAGTCAACGCTCAGGCCCTGAAGAACAAAGAGGCCTGTGGTGCTGATAGAATATGAAATCAAACAATTAACATTCTTATGATAAATTCAGATGGACTTTTCTTAACTTATTTAATTTATTTGAAATGTTGGTGTTTTAGCTCACCTGTGGAACAAAGGCTTGATGACACCAATATTTGAAAATGCAGATAAATACAACCTTAAAGCTGGGGTTGGTAATTTTGGAAAACTAGCATGAACTTCAATGTAGCATCTCCTCAGGGCTCCGCCTAGCCCCTCCCACTCCTCCTCCAAAATGACCCCGCGCTCACATGCACGATTCACAACCAGAAAACGGATTCAACTCCAAACCCTCAGCACATCGTTTATGTTTTACACTACACCAAGTCATGTCTCAGTCAGCAGTAAGAAAACACCAAAACATTATCATAGTAAAGTTAAAAAATAAACATGTAAAGTTAGTTAGTGCTCACAGCCCGATGTTGATCGGGGTATAGGTAGTTCCTCTGACATTCTCCCATAGCTGTCAAGTCTCCTGTTTTGGCCATGAAACTACCGTATTTTCCGTATTTTCTCCTCTTTTCCACCGTCCTTCTGTATCAGTATTCTCCTGTAAATCTCCCGTGTGATGATATGATAATAAAAACATTCCTCTGCCTCTCCAAACTGAACTCTGTCTCTAGCCTGAAGGGGGCGGTAATGCTCCAAAATGATGGATGCCAACCGCCATGAAACCAAAGAAGAAGAAAAAGCCTGGTGAGAACGTCCAGCTGTAGTAGCCTGGGTGGCAGCTGTGGTGAGATTAGAGCCAACAGAAAAAAAAAAACAAAGAGTTTATTTTAGATTTCTTGTGCACCTGTCTTAAAATGTGAGGGATACTGGAGCTTGGTTGGGGTTGTGTGACGGCTCGCAGTGGGCTTCCCTTGTTTTCAAAGACAAAATTTGACAGGTAAGCATTCTCCAATGGACTTAGATCCCTCTCAGCTCGGCTACACTGAATCAGAGTCTGTGCACGCCGGTGAAATGGACAGAGGCGGGCAGAATGCTGACAGGATTTGATTGGTTTAAAATGTGTGCTTCAAAGATGTGATGGTTGGTGTTTTCCCTGTTTTACTCCTGTTGTAGATAGCAGATATTTATTGCTCCATTTTAAGAACACATTATGAATTGATTGCCATCGGGTCATAAAGATCATTTAACCAGTATTACAAAAAGTGTGTCCAAATCAGATTAACCAACCCCAGCTTTAATAATAATTGTGGGTTTTGTGTCAACTTTGACCCCAGAAAATCACTCATACAAAAATATTCTTTTTTTAATCTTAATTTTCTTTCAACCTTTACCATCACATTATCACTTTTTATCATTATAATGAAATTTTTCTCGTTTATTAAAATATATGTAATTGTTTTTTTTTTTATTTAAGTGAGTGCAGTGGCAATCATACGTGCATGCCTGTAAAGCTTGTTTAACGTAGAATTTTAAATTGTAAAAAGCAGTGAAGTTTAGGAGCACAAGGAAGTGTCTTTTCTGTCTGTAGCATCATTAAAATGTAGAGTTTGAGGCAGCATTTTCAGATTTATTCCCTTCAGGTGTTGGTGTCAAATGTGCACTTTCAGTCTCCCAAAATGCCAGTTCTGTGTGGATGAAATTCCTGTGTGATAAAAAAAAAAATATTTTGGGTGCACTCCTAAACTCATCTCTGTGTGAGCGGACCCTCAATCCAAGAGCCTGGGATGAGTCTCAAGTCTTTGTGGGGCGAATCCAAGTCGGGTGTCGGGTCACCTCTGAGTGCGATAAGAGTTTGAGTCTGTTACTGGCAGACAATTGCCCAAGTCTTATCAAGTCTGATCCGAGTCCCAAGCAGGTTCCAAGTTTTTACTGTTGTTTTCTTATCTTCCCACACATACAACGCATATACACCCTCTTTACTAATGTTAGCTTTGCTAGCTTCATATTGACCACAGGTCGGGCTAATGTTCCTGCCATATTGACCTAAGGCAGGAACGTTAGCTACCTGGCTGATTTTTGCAGGTTTCACTTACTTGGCCTCGTGTCCTCAGGTGGCGGATAAAGTTCGATGTTGTACCCTCTTTTTGCTTATCGAAGCGTTTCAGGTCGTGCACTTGGCGTGTCTTCGTTTTCCATCTGATTGAAACTCTTTATATGCAAAGAAAATAACTTTGGGCACAGAAGACATAACGGTTGCCAATTTGAAACCCGCGTCCTTCGCACCCTGACCACTGATCATCACTGTAGCAGGAGCGTGTGTGTGGTAGGAACTTTTGTGTGTAGTACTTTGTCGTTGGGGCAATAATAGGTTACGGACTAGTATATTGTGAATGGAGCATCAATAAAGTGAACCTAAAGGAAAGAGCGGCATATATCTCCTGTCTTGCTCTTCATATAAAGCCTGAATTTGTGCAATTTTCCGAATCTCAAGTCAGGTCGAGTCTGGAGACATTTTCTCCAGAGTCTGAGTCGAGTCTCGAGTTTTCATCTCTCGAGTCCAAGTCGTCTCATTAGCGGCTCAAGTCAACTTGAGTCTCAGTCCCTATGACTCGAGTCCAATTGTCTGGTTACTGGAGTCCCCATCCCTGGCCTGAGGTATTCATGTTGCTGTAAGACAAAATCAATTAAAGCATATTCAGAGTTATTTATCTGCATGTTTGCGAGGGCAGTATATTATCGTCAAGACTATTTTCCAGCTCCTGGTTTGGTGTCTGCGTTGGTTTAAACATGACGTGAAGAGCACATGTTCTGGGGTACACAAGTTTTTATATTCTAAAATGAAACTCAGCTCTGTGTTTGGCAGATGATGTGAAGAGGAGGCTTTGAAGCAGCAACACATTTCATCAGACTTTCGTTGAATGTAGACGACAAAAAAGAAGCAGCTGCTGCTACAGGTGTTGTTTGCTTCACAACCTTAAATATTTAATCCCGTAGCACCCACATACATGTGCAGCCCTCATTCACACACACACGCACACTGTCTCACACACAGTCTTGTTAGAACTTCTGTGAGAGCAGATGAACGAGAAATCTCAGCTCACACGTGTCTGCTAAGCTTCCCAGTGTTGTGTGTTGAAGTCAATTTTACCCTTCAGCTTCATTTAATTAGAGGCAGCGAGTGAAAAGGGCAGGATTTCAGTCTGGCTGGCTGCAGCAGGCGTGTAATGTGGCTCACTGCTGGACCACAGCATGAAAACTAACTCGGACCATGTAGGAGAAATCCCTGGATTACACTCGAGCAGACATCCATTTGAAGGGTTAATGTTTCTCTTCTTTTATTCTCTCCCTGCTGATCCAAACTGCCATGGCTGCTACATCAGGCACATCCATCCCTTATACTCACTCTCCTCTCCATGGACAAACATGAGCGACCATTTTTACCGCTAAGAAAAGGTTGTTTAAACTCCTTCACATGGGCTAAAGCGGAGGGATGACTCGGCAAACAAATTTGACACCATTTAAAAGGGAAATAAAAAGGCTTTTCAACAGCATATGATTTATTGACCTGATATGCCAGATGGACAGTTTCATACTGGAAATATTTCCCTAACTCATCTGGGGAGGAGCCCTGCGAAAATGTTTTCAAGGGCAGAACCTTCAAAAACAACAGCAGCTTGTGATTGGACGATCGTTGTGCTCATCACACTCATCACAGACCAAACATATCAAACAGTGCTGTTATGACGTAGCATATGAAGCGGCTAAACATAGTGGTTAATGGCTAACTGTTAGCCGCTGGGGCTAATAAATTACGTAAGTGGTTAACTGTTGTTTGCCCTTGTTAGCTGTTAGCTCTAGCGGCTAATGGACGTTAGCTGATAGCTTACCTACTTTAAGTCTGTTGTTTCACATTAAATTATACCACGCAGATGTATCATTTAACACTTATATGTGACATGAACCTTGTCAAAGACAATCCCTACGAAGTAAACTTATGAGGAGAGCAGATTTTGGCAAGTATAACTGAGTAACCATCATGACCACAGGCTAACCCATAGATATACATAGAACACTAGATACGTCAGCGTGCTGTCGCAGCCCACAAAGCGACGTGCCTACGTGGCGGCCATCTTAAGTTACATATGTTGGCACTTTGAGTTACATATGTTGTAGGAAAAGTGCTATATAAATAAACTTGACTAAAGGCACCATTAATCATCTAATACTATCGATCATCATCATTAATCAAACCACTTTAATCAAGCTGCTAGCTCGCATTAGTGTTTTGCTTGTAGCAAAGTAGTTACTGAAGCTCTCATAGATTGGAAACTCTTAAGATTTAATAATGAAAAAAGAGCAAAAAACGTATTTTTTCTTATGACATGTTATTCCTCGTTTCAATTGTTCGGCGTATTTTACAACTGTATGCAACGCAATGTGCCCTGACACTTTGCCCCCACTAGCTTAGCTTTGATGTCGGCACGTAGCTCAGAGAGGCGCGTCACATCTAGTGCTCCATGTATATCTATGGGCTAACCAACATTAGCCGCCATTATTTGTACAACAGGAAATGACTTCACTTCCCGTCAAGTCACTTCCTGTTGTTGTCACGCCTGCACTTCCTGCACTGCTGCTCCCGCCTCTCTTCCCTGATTGGGCTGTTAGGCATTTAGCCGAGTGAAACCGTTGGACAATGGAGGCTGGCAAAATGCAAGGCTAATGATTTATCACATCACTTCTATATTCACACCAGTCCTTCTTTTTAATCCCTAACTGTACTTCCACTGTTCGTCTCAATGAGATATTTTCCCCCCAGGTGCTTGGTCTAATATTTACCCTTGAATCTTCCATCTTTATAACAAATTAAGAATCAAGACACAAATAAATGTGCATTAAACCTCGAAAAGAACATAACAGTGTAAATTAAATGTACAATAATAGAAAGACAACAACAAATAGAAAGAGGTTAAACAAAGAAAGAACATAGGATGATGTGAAAAAGGACAAAATAAAATAAAGATCAGATTTGTGTTTCCAGAAGTGCTGCGGGATATTTCTTTGCTCCAAAGCCATTACTGATATGACCCCCGTCCCCGTCCCAACAAATACACAAACAGATTAGTTCCCAAGATTGAAGAAGAACATGCAGATAATGGAGGTGCTGGGATTAATAATAAGATTAGACAGTCGGCGGGGTTTGGAGGGGTGGGATTACAGCTCCCTGGTCTGACGTTAACAAACACAAATTCCCAGCAGACAGGGAATGAGCAAAACAAAGCTGCCTTAAGAGGATTGACGGGCTTGGCCATTGTGACTAAAACTACGGCTCAGATTGTCTCCCGCAGAGAATTAGGATGACATTGGTGAAATGGAAATTAAGTCAGGGATGTTTTACTGGTGCATCTAATCACACACACTCAGAGATGATGGGTGTTTTTAGGCGATAAAGGTTTAAAGACTCAGAAATTGGGCTGAAAAATATCTTGTAAACATTAAGTAGGTATGTCTAAAAAAGGAACATTTATATTTAAAGTAACTGAAGAAACTGGTAATGGAGATCAACGTTCATGTCTATAAATCCTGATTAGTGAAGTCACTTTAATTTTAGAATAAGCCACAGGCATTTCAAATCTCTTGAAACAGCCACATCCACATGTAAGTGGGGATGTGATCATTCGATTATGGGATAGGCATAATTAAAAAAGTCACAGATTATACACTTGTAAGGCTGTGCAACAATGTTTGAAGAACCTTTAACCACAACAACAAACCACCATTTGTGAAACCAAAGAGGAAAAGTTAACATGCTAACATGCTGAGTGAGTCGAAAATCTTTTAAAAGCATATCAGCTGAGCCAATCAGCATGTTAGGGATCCATTATTTTGATGAAATGTCCAGTTTGTTGGAGCTTTATTTTGAAGGGATCTCAGTCAACTGACTACAATTAAAGTTTGTCCTCAGTACAGTGAAAAAACAACACTTGTAAATTTGCAAATTGTCTTTGAAATATATAATACATAAAATAGAGTCTTAGACACAATGGTTAAAAAAAAATCAGACAACCCAGGTAATGGAAGCTCAATGCTAACTTGTCACTTACCCAGGTAAGTGACAAGTTAGCATTGTTTAAGCACCACAGCTTACTTTAGTATTGTTACTAACCGTGTCCACCCTTTAATGACCAGTGTTCTGCTGATGGCTACACCCATGCCCTACCACAAACTCACATAGGGACTAATTTTGTAGACCAGGTGCAGGCGCAGCACACCTGCACTGTGCCACGCCAACAGGTTGTGTCCAGGGCATTTTGCAATTTTTGTGCACAACACAGTCACGTAAAGGTGTGTGTGGGCTTAACACCGCCAAGTGTTGTCTTCACTAATCAAATAAACGCCTCTCCCTGCCTTTAAATGCACTGTGGGTGAGGCAGAGACAATTTCAATCTTTCCTCCATTGACTCCAGCCTCAGTAGGCTGGCGGGTGCAGCCCATGGCCTCCTCCCACAGCCTGTCGCAGGTGACTATTGTGACCCCGGACCAGAGGAGGACGGCTCTCCTCAGGCTCCCTCCTTCCTTCTCCAACCAGCAGTCCAATCAATAAATAAATAAATACATTTTTCTCATAAATGATTTTGTGTATCTTTAACGTGACTGAGTAAATTGTGGCCAAAACATGTATAAACGGTGGGCATATAAGCACATTAAAGGGACAGAGCTGTGCCGCCAGGTGGTCTCTCCTCGCCCATGTGCTCTGCTACTCTCCCTGCTGATACGGAAGTTCGGCCAGGTTGGAGCAGACAAGCTTTCAGTGCACCTTTTAGCACTCTTGCTTCGACACAAAATTGTCACTGAACCAGCATTTATAGATAATCTATTTTGATGCTATAAAACTCATCTTAAAGTGTGTATTTCCATCAGGTATATATCTAAAAGTGAGACTTTTTTGCAATTACTTAGAAACTCCTCACAGTCCCTTTAAGGTCCACAAAAAAAGTTTTTATCCCGTTGATGCATAACTGCCACAAAATATAACAAAAATATGACCATGGTTTTAACATAATTGTCAGTAACAACAAACATTTTTTAAAAAATACTCGTTTGTGATTCAATAATTCATGCATGAAAGGGTTAACCATTTACCATATGCAGTCAACAAGTTTGCACTAACTGTGTGATGCTATTGTGTAGAATTGGACCAGAATAGTTGAGGAATATCTGTAAGCCTTTGTGAAAACTGTGCCACAAAAGATTTAGTCACTTCAGACAGCAAAACTAGCAACTAGCAAAATGTACCTAGTGAAGTGGCCACAGTTTACTTCTGGCTTTTCAATCAATCAATCAATCAATCAGTCAGACTTTATTTTTATCACACTTTTCATACAGGACTTTGTAATACTAAGTGCTTTACATGAGAAAAAGATCAAATAAAATAATAAGTGGAATAAAAAGCAGAAAATTGCATAATTGCATAAATGAAAATATAAGACCCCCGCAATCCCCCCTCCCCAAAATCACATTCAATATACATACTCACTTACTCAGACACACAAAGACATAAAAAGGAAATTCTGACAGAAAACAAAATTAGACGACTGAGGAAACGTTACCTTGAATTAAAAAAATGAGGAAACACAGGAGCTAAAACTAAAATAATACTGAAAAATACTCGAAAATACTCGAGGGTAAGATAAATAAATGTGTAAATACATAAATAAATAAAATAATGTAACAGTATAGAATAAAAGTTGGATAAATAATATGGTAAAATGAGAAAGCGTAACATCAGGTGCATAATAAAATCAGCTAAAATTGGATATTAAAAGGAAAAGTATTTAACAAAGAATAAAATCCCAAATAAAATATCTGAACAGAAATGTAGTAAAACAAAATAAAATTGTTAAAATAAGTTAGAATATAATGTAAAATAATAATAATACAATCAGCTAAAAGGCAGATTAAAAAGGTAGGTCTTGAGTTTTCTTTTGTGAATTAATTGTGAATTTAGTTTTTGGTTTAATCCTGTCTGCCCATGATCTTGCTGTGCATGCATGGGTTCGGACCTGGCACTCAGGCTTCCTCCCACAGACTAAAACAAGCTCTTTAGGTTAACGGGTGACTCCAAATTGCCCTTAGGTGTAAGTGTGAGAGTGAATGGCTGTCCGTCTCTCTATGTGATCCTGCAATCAGCTAACTGATCAGGGAACCACAACAAACCCTGCTTCTCCCCAAAATGCCAGCCGGGTTAGGCTCCAGCTCCCAAAACCCTTAAAGGAGACATATCATGCTTGTTTCTCCTTTTCACTATGCCAGACTAGGATGCCTGTAAAGCATTTATGCCCTCTGTACAAGTCATTTATTTCCTTCATTGCCCCACAATAGCATTCTCAATATCCTCATTTTAGGCCATTATGAAGCCCTCGTTAAAACACTCGGATCTGAGGATGACCTAAAGTTAGTTTGTGCTCTGATTGGTCAATTCTATCGGGGGCTGAGCCAGCCTGTCCTTCTTCTTCTACTGTATTTTCCGGCAGGCTCAATGCAGCGACCACGTATTGAGTCCCCTTACAGGCCAGAGCTGGTAATGAGTGAATGTGAGCTAGGGACCTTTATACCCCTGCTGGACGGATGTGTTCCTTGGTGACGGTTTTGTGGCTAACGGGCATCACAGAGGAGGAAGTGTTTTATCAGATTACTCCAATAAAAAGAAAGGTACCTTGTGTCGTCACGACGATTGAAATCTCGTGGACATCTCGCAATGACCTATTTTCAGAGGCATCAAATCTCGTTCTAGGATATCAGAAAAAATACAATATCTCATTTTTTGAAAATTAAGGGGGTGTAAGGTCTTGTTTTCAAGTTTATTATATTATATGTAAGTATTAAATCATGCATCAGCATGATATGTCTCCTTTAAAGGGACGAACTGCATTGATGATGGATGGTTGAATGTCTTCAGATAAAGAGAAAGTGGAGCTTCATAGTGGAGCTCTTGCATGAATTCACTTGGAAAAGGGCTCATGATGGAACTGTCAACACGGTGTCAACACGGTGGCTGTTACAACAGCGCTTCAGATTCGTTCTGTAGAAACTAAACAGCTGAAGTCACAGAGGCTTCCCCCAGTGTTTCCAACAGTCCACGAGTGACATATGTTGCAGAAGAGAACTCACCCTGCTCCCCTTAAATCTCAAGTGGTTTTCTGTCCCTGTCAGCACTTTAAATCTAATAATTAAGAGTTACACATCTCTTTTTGGTCCCTAATTGTCATGGTGTATATATAAGCTGTAGAAGCTCGAGCTGTGCGTGTGCATTAATATGCCCACTTGTCTTTTCATTTTCAATCATGTATGAAAAAGAGGAGGCAAGAAAATTAGCAAGACAACAGGAACACTTGGATGAGAAATGAGCCGTCTGCTCCAGTGCATGAGTGTGTCCTCAGCACACTTCTTGGTGTGATCTCTCAGCGTCTGAGCAGCGAAAACCCGAAATATCTTAAAGCAGTCAAGGTGTTATTAAACAAAGAAAACCTCATTTATTTATCATGAGCAGAGGAACAGCTCAGGAGAAACTCGTTATAATTCTTTGTAAGCAGGGGAATTGTGTTTAGTGTGAGTTTCGATCAAAACCATTATTGGGTAAAGTTGAGAGAGGAGAGAGTGAAATTGGGGATTCAGTGAAAATTGAGTAATTATTTTCCAACACTGTGCTCCTCTGACAGGTGCCTTGTTTGGAATTGTTTTTTTTACCCCTCTCCTTCCTCTTGTTTTCCTTGCTGCAAGCACTTTGAGTTGCATGTTTTGTTGGAAAAGTGCTATATAAATAAAGTTTGATTGATTGATTGATGGGCGGCACGGTGGCGCAGCTGGTAGAGTGCGTGCCTCACAGCAAGAAGGTTCCCGGTTGGATTCCGGGTTGGGAGGGCCTTTCTGTGTGAAGTTTGCATGTTCTTCCCATGCATGCGTGGGTTCTCTCTGGGTACTCCGGCTTCCTCCCACAGACCAAAAACATGCTCATTAGGTTAATTGGTACCTCTAAATTGTCCTTTGGTATGAGTGTGAGCGTGAATGGTTGTCTGTCTCTCAATGTGGCCCTGCGATCGACTGGCGACCGATTCAGGGTGTACCCCGCCTCTCGCCCGATGATAGCTGGGATAGGCTCCAGCCCCCCGCAACCCCGAAAGGGATAGCCGGGTATAGAAAATGAATGAATGAATGAATGAATGAATGATTGACTGATTAATTACCTCCGCTAAGGAGGTTATGATTTCGGGAGAGTTTGTTTGGCCGTCCGTCTGTCTGCAAACAAAATAACTCAAAAAGTTATGGATGAATTTTGATGAAATTTACAGGAAATGTTCAGTATGGGAAAAGGAAGAACTGATTTGATTTTGGCATTGATCCAGATCAGCGTCTGGTCACAATGGTGAAAAATGTGATTTCTGTGAATAACTACTGAACTAAAATAGATATCTTTATGAATCCAGTTGCTAATGGTATGTTTTCATGGTCAAGGAATTTAAATATTTTGATGAAATAAAGGCAGGACTAATATTTATGAAAATCACAATATGGCTGAGGACTATGGTGCTGGCGGAGGTCTGCGCTCTCTGAGTGCTTTTCTAGTTGTTATTATATATAGTTTTTGTGTGTGGAGCCACACAAATATAAATGACCTGTAACCAAAAAGAAGTAAAACATAAGACAAACAAAATACAATTTAAGTTACAGTCACTGAGGCAGAGGTAGGAGCTCAAATTTAAGAGCACTTACACCAACCCTTCTCTTCCTAGCTCAAGTGCTTTTGCCTCCAAAGGCTTTGGCATGGCACGCTTGCACATGCATGAGAATACACATGACAGACCCCACCTAACAGTGAAAGCTCATCAGTGGATCTGTGATCGTTGGTTGTAGTCAAAACAGTCAAAAACACATTTTCTCGACTCACACAGAGGCCCTCTGGTGAAAGTAATCCAGCCCTAAAGGCAGTTCAGTTATTTGGGATGGTGATTGTTAATTTTTTGATGACCTGTTGCCCCTTTTGCTCCTGTTTTTGTGAGTGCATCAGAGTTAAAAGGCACCTAAAGAATGTTTTTCTTCAACTTATGTAAGAGTTTGTCCCATATAAACATATTTTTCTTTTTTATGCACATTGCCCTCCAGTCCACCTCTTCAAGCCGCGGTTTATCCAAGTCTGATCATCTTTTAAGTTCATCAAATCAGGTGATCTGCGTGTGGATGAGGATTATTGTCAATGTGTACAACCAAACAATCCAAAACAAAAGAGATGAACTATCCTGACAGCCATTGATAACTATGAATATGACAGCTGTATATGTTCATATTTAATAACAGAAATACTGACTTGCTCTGGACAATGCCCTTATGAATTATACTGTTGTTCTTTTTTTCACATCTGTACATTGTAGTTCTTCTCTGTGAGGGGTTAGTGCTGTGCTGAGTTACTTTGTTTATATCCCTCCTTCCCTTTTCCAAAAAACAAAGGAAACTATGGTGTATAGATGTTTTGTTATTGTGTATAAATGTTTTGTACAACACCAACCTGCCAATGGGGCAAGAGATGGAAATTAGCCACACGGCTTTAATCTCGCATGTTTACGTTTATATGTCCATTAACATGCACTATCCCATTCCTTCTTTTAAAATCAAACAAATCTACAAATAAACAAATGGTACAGAAATTGGCCAACAACCACAGAGCTCAACCAGAAAGAGAGGATGAGGCCAAAATTGGGAAAGAGGCCTCTGACTGAGGGAGAATACAGCTCTATCAGGAGCACTAAGTCTCACAAAACTGGACCTTTTTTTTAATTTATTTTCTTCCTTTAGCAAGTGCAAAAAAAAGAAACTCCTGCAGTCATCAAACATTCTCCTCAAAAAAGTTCGGAGATGCTGTTTTGGTTAATTGTCTCTCTCCTTTTACAATATCAATTAGTATTGTATTTTATATTTTTGGAAAGCCTGATTGATCACCTTTAAGCTGCGTTTACACCGCAAGCGACTCTGCGGCCAAAATCGAGTTGCCCCGTGAGGTCGTGACGCCTGTCCAAAAAAAACTCATTTTGGTCACTGTTGCCGTCGGCTGTTGCTCGGTGACGTCACGTCCACTCGAGTTTCACCGTGATCATATAGATATCACATAATAGGATGTATATGCGGACATTATTCCAGCTGTATCCTTTTCACTCACTTATCAACCACAAAACACTGCAGCTGATGATGCAGCGGCATTGTCTGTTAGTTCTCTGCGGTACGTCTCAGCGGAACTAATGTCCTCACTGACTAATGTTTCCACACGGACATAAATTGTTCCTCTGTAGTCCGGATGAAAAACTGTCTGTCACAGGTACCGTCGCACATGCACACACCGCTGATTGGCTGTTGCCGCATAGCCACACGTGACATCACCTGAAAAGATCAACTTTTTTTTAACTTTGACATCACTTGTGAAGTGATCATCTGGCAAACGCATTGCGGGAAGGTTAGCCCCGCCCCATCGCGGCTGTACATTGACTTTGCATGGAGAGTGATCGCCGAGGTAGTCCAAGTAGCGTCCGATGTGTAAGCACCTTTACAGCATAATAAAACTTGTAAGAACTGTGCATTTGTGGAGTAAGTAACAGCTAATCATGTGGGCATTGCCCAAAAAATGTGCCAAAATCTTCTCCCCTTCTGGAAATCCTACAATTCCTCAGTGAAGTTAGAAACTGGTCTTCTTGGGGTGTTGTCTTCCTGAAAGCTCACTGCCAGGTCTGTCTTTGTCTCCACCGGTCTCACAGGACTTGGTCCTGAGTTTGGAAATGTTACCGGGGCTGCCACCATATCATGATGCCACTTTGCAGCCTGAACCTTCAGCTTTTGGGGGGCACTACCCACACACCTAGTTGTTTTGGTCATGCTGTGAATGCTGGTTCCATACATGTGTTACCTCCTCAACATGTGACCAATCAGGCATTCCAATGATACAAAGTACTTGTACCAGTTGGTTTTAATAAAGGTGAAATATATTCAGCAAACACAACATTTCCAATATTTTTTATAAAGGATCTTATATGTAGCCTTGCAGAGCAGACAGACCTGCCTGATTCTGAAATCCTGCAGGTCCGTCTTGCCAGCCTCCGCTGTCCAATGAATTCACTCGGCTAAACTCTTAACAGCCCAATAAGGGAAGAGAGGCGGGAGCTGTAGAATGCGGATGTGACGACAACAGGAAGTTGAGAAGCAGAAGTTGAGAGCAGACATGTCGCTTAGCCTGTTGTCCTCTTGTCTAACTAGTGAAACTTTGTGAAATCTACCCTCCTCAGAAGTTTACTTGTAGGGATTGTCTTTGACGAGGTTCATGTCGCATATAAGTGTTAAATTAATCATCTCTGTGGTACAATTTAGTGTAAGATGATAGTAAAAGGCCGGTAGCTGTTAGCAGCTAAGTTGCTGCTGTGGCTAACATCCATGAACTGTTTTTAACTGTTCTTAGCCATTAGCCGCTACATTAGCCGCTATGTATGCTACATTACAGGAGGCAACCCTGCTTGATGTGGATTGGTCTGTGATGAATGTGACGTGCCAAACGATTGTCCAATCACAAGCTTGTGGGTTTTTTAATGTTCTGCCCCTGAAAACAAATTCAAAGGGCTCCTACCTAGATGGACTAGTGAAATATTTCTGTGGCAGATATATGGAGCTGTCCATCTGGCTTGTCATGTTATCTTATATGAGCTGTTGTTAAACAAAATATTGAAAAAGACATGTGAACTCCTCTTTGTTCATTTGGCATAAAAAAGTCTGGTATAAATTTAAATATTAGTATTATAAATTACATTTTTAAAGCTAAAATAATGATCTTCACATTATAATTTAACAAAAATGTCTTGTTATTTTGTCCACAAATGAAAGGCAGAAACCTCTTTAATATGAGAGCTAAGAGGGTGATTTTACAGGATGAGAAAGAACAAAACAGTTTGGAAACACATAGAGAGGAGTTTCCCAGCCATGTAGTGTCTCTCCCTGTGGTTTTGTCTGCTAATGAGAAGATCTGCATCAGTGAAACAGACGGCGTGAGGGGGAGACAGCCAAAGGGGTAGGCTGTCAGAAAGGAAAAATAACCCGACCGAAAGAGAGCACAGATTAAATAGTTAAAGTCTTTAATACAGTGAGAGGCTCCACAAGGGGAAGTGCTGGAGGAAGATTGGAGTCAGCTTGGGGTTGCTATATTTTGCACCCAAAAAGGTTTTAAGATTGTCTAGAAATGGTGAAGAAGAACTAAAACTGGAGCTCTCTGCATCTACTAATTCATGTAATTTTGTCTCATCATTTCCTCCACTCCCAAGGTGCCAGTGCCCAGCGCAGTACGAGGGGCCTGAGTGCCAGCAGAACAAGCACAGTTTCCAAGGCAACGGATATGCCTGGTTTCCTCCCATGATGCCTTGTTTTGAGAGCCACGTGTCCCTGGAGTTCATCACGGATGTGGCTGATGGACTGCTGCTGTACAGCGGGCCCTTAGCTCAGCTGCAGGCCTGGGACCACGAGGACTTCATCGCCATAGGTAGGAGACGTCAGGAGCTTAATCACATGTCTGAAAGTGCTCTTTTTATAAACTCTGAACAAGTCAAGACAGATTGAACAAAAGAAGTGATACGCCTAAGGTCAACACTTCATTTAAAGGTTTGAGTCAGCAGCTACATGAGTGCTTGACTTACTTTGTATATTTCAAAGCAGCAGAAATCCAGACTTCTTTACGGGTGTCTTAGGGCGTTTTCACATTAGTTCCACTTGTTTCGAACAGTGCTGCAGCGGAGCTCGCCATGGGTTCGCCTCCCTCCCCCTCCCCCCGCTGGCTTGCATTCATATTCACACTGGCAATATCGAACCATGCCCGGACCCACTTGCATATTTACTCAGTTTGAAACAGCAGGGGGCGATATGCACATAACTGGTTACCAAACCTGCTACGGAGGAGAACGAAGAAGAGGCTACCATGGTAACCATTTCCTATACCAAACAACCAATGTTTACATTTCACTCTCTTCTACATTTTCCTTCAAGTGTGTTTTTTTTGTATCTTGTTTGAGACGGCATCAGCGACCTTCTGGACCCTCGTAAATCATCGTAATCCCTAACCGTAACCCAGAATAAACAAATCGACAAATTGAGTAAGGAAAAGACTCAAAGGAAGTAATGCATCAAAAGTAAAGTAGATCGGTTTGGACCACTTTGTTTCACACCAGTGAAACCGCACCAAATGTCGGGAGATGGAGCGGATCGAGACCACCCCTTCGTGGAGGTCTTGGACCGGCTGATTTGGTGTGCAACAAAGTGCGGTGGTTGCACTTACATTGATACTAACGTACCAAACCCTGGGCCAAAACTTCTTTGGTGCACACTAAATATGGTTGGTGTGAAAATGCCTTAGGCGTCTTGTTGTGGCAGCTCTTATGTCTCCTGTCCCCATGAAGAGCTTGGATTGTACGTCAGAGAGCTAGGGTAGAAGGGTAGAAACAAGTGTTAATTTTGTCGACTAATTATGTCATCATACTTTTCATCAACGACCGTTTTTTTTTCCCTGACGAAAACTAGACCTGACTAATAAAAACAAGAGCACATGGACAACATCTCAAACTAAATTAACTGACATTTTCATCAACAAATCAATAAACTAGACTGAAATGTTTGACAGAGACTAAATCCAATCAGACCAAATTTGGTCAAGTAGAAAGCAGAGACAATTCAGGAATCACAGCTACTTTGGTGAAAATGTTGGATGAGTTAAGAGAGACAACCAACCACAACTGCTTAAGCTTCATGGTGGCAGGATCCAAATGTAAAGCATGACTTAAGAAATTCAAGGAACGATTAAAAACATCGCCTTACACTTAACAATTCATATTTTAGTCGACTAGGTTTACAGTCAATTTCACCAACTAAAATGTTGTAAAATTTTATCAACTAAAACTAGACCAGTTTTGGGGAAGTTACTTATAAAAAGTAGTGTTTGATCGTTACTCGTTACTTTATAAAAAAGTAACAGTTTACTTTACTACTTATGATAAACTTACTTAGAATAAATAAATAAATAATAATAACAAAGATAGTTAATAATAATGATACAATTAATTGAAATAGTTGTCGTAATAGGACATACGAACATAGGGACACTAAAGTTTCCGTATGGGTAGGTGTAGTGGTGAGGATCAGAATAATAACAGTAACAGAAGCAACAAAAATGTGTTACAATAAGAGAAAAGAAAAGAAAACAACAGAACAACCATGAAAAGTAAAACATAAATCAACAAATTAGTAAAGCAAGAATGAATAAAAATAAATAAATAATAAAAAAGATAGTTAATAATAACGATACAATTAATTGAAATAGTAGTAGTAATAGTAACAGTAATGATATCAATAGTAGAGGTAGATGTAATAACAACACTAGTATCAAAATTAACAATATTATTGATAGTTGTATTAGTAGTAATAACAATAATAACAATAATTATAAAATGATAATATTAATAATAGTAATGATACTAATAATATTGATACTATTGCTACTTCCACCACCACAATTAATAATAATAACAATAATAATAATAATAATAATGATAATAATAATAATAATAATTCTCATAATTATAACAATAATAATAATAATGATTCTCATAATAATAATAATAATAATAATAATAATAATAATAATAATAATAATAATGATTCTGATAATAATAATAATAATAATAATAATAATAATAATAATAATAATGATTCTCATAACAAAAACAATAATAATAATAATTCTCATAGTATAATAATAACAATAACAATAATAATAATAATGATAATAATTCTTATAATAATAACAACAATAATAATCATAATAATAATAATTCTCATAATTATAACAATAATAATAATAATGATTCTCCTAATAATAATAAAAATAATCCTTTTGATAATAATAATAATAATAATAATAATAATAATAATAATAATAATAATAATAATAATAATTCTCATAATTATAATAATAATAATGATTCTCATAATAATAATAATAATAATAATAATGATTCTCATAATAAAAACAATAATAATAATAATTCTCATAAGTATAATAATAACAATAACAATAATAATAATAATGATAATAATTCTTATAATAATAATAATAATAATAATAATAATTCTCATAATTATAATAATAACAATGACAATAATATTAATGATAATAATAATAATAATAATAATAATAATAATAATAATAATAATAATGACTTGGTAGTTATCACAGGGTATGAGCATGGAGATAATGAAGTGCTGATGTGTTGCGGTGGCTATGTGAGACTGGTTTGCTGTGGATCATGATTGCAGAAAATTAATGAATGTTTGCCACATAGTGTTGTGGTGGGAGTTATTTTGCTTTACCAGATAGTCCAAAATAATTGAAATATTACAAAAGTGACACGTCTTAGGTAGCAGCTATGAAAAAAAATGTATGATGGTTTTTTAGGTTCAAATTGCTTTGTTCTTTATCGAATGCATGAGTTATGTTTCAAATAAACCTTTGCAGAAAACTCGTGACCAGTTAAATCTACTAATTTTCAGTGTAAGATGAAACCTTTTTTTAGAGTTATGTAGAAATAATGCCCTTTTTGCATTTTGAAATGTTTTTTACCTTTGCATATGTTGTTGAGATAGAAATTGGACCAAAATAATTCATGACAATTTTTCACCTTTATGGTTTCTACTTCTGGAAATATGAAGCTGACTGGAGGACCACATAGAGAAATGAAAAGATCTGCATGTGGCCCCCAGTTGCCCTCTTCTGTTTTAGAGCTTTAATCACCGAGGTGTGTCGATAGAGAAAAGTTCTGTGCAGACAGAATCTGTGAGAGCTAAAGGAGGAGACTTTTCGGATGTATTGCAAATTCAAATCAGTGCATATTGGCTTCTGAAATATGAAAACCTGGAGGAGGTTTAGATTGATGAAGATGAAGTGAAGGAAAATGTTTGGCAAACAGCAGCTAACTCATTCAGAATTCATTTTAAATGAAACAAATGTTTCCTATGCAAAGACAGAATTAAAATAAGCTCTATGAAATATTGTCTCAGAGAAAAAGCTCTCTCAGTTTTTCTCAACTTCTCATTAAATATCTCAGAAACATGTTTTCTCCTCTTGTATACATTTCTTTCCCTGAATCAAAGCATGAACCGTACAAGGAACAAAATACCAAGGGAGTTTAATTGTGCAAATACAAAGAAAGAAAGAGAGAAGTTCTGGAAACTGTTATGATTCAGCAGAACAGAAGTGACTGCCAGACAGTTCCAACAAAGGCTCGAAGATAATAGAGCAAATATTTTATATTCTTCCAGAAAAAATTGACTTTTATTCATCAGTTGTCATCATGGCAACAAGACATTTATCTCCATCTATCCATTATCTATAACCCTTAACCCTTTTAGGGTCTGAGGGGAGACGGGGATCATCCTGGACTGGTTGCGAGCCATTCACAAAGCCAGCACAAACAAACTAACACCTGATCACACCTTCAATCCTAAGAGCAATAACGAGACACCAGTTTGACCTCAACCTCCTCTAATGCATCAGGGTCATTCTGGGAGAAAGAAAGGCTGTGCTTTCTTTTGTCACACAAGCCAGGTTTACATGGGGCCTAATATACCGATTAAAATCGTGTTAGAAGCCCAAACTGAATAAAAATGCTCCATGTAAACACCTCAATCAGAACAAACAGGCCAAATCTGAATGGAATTTCATTCGGTTACAGAGGGGTAGTATATTCCTTTTCCCAAACTGATTAAAAGTAAAATCCTGTCATGTTAAAGGTGAATCTGAAAGTTGGGCTGGGTTCTGTCTGCACATGCTCAGTCTGGACGTAAACGAGCAGTGACGTTTACTCACTTGGAAACATGGCGGCTTCCAAACAGAGCACACAGCGCTGGTCTGAGAGTTTGTTTTTAATACAAACTCTCTAAGAACTAAACGTCATCGTATGTTTAGACGGTAGGAAAACAAGAAATACTGAACTATTTGAAAAAGTCCATGAAAAACTCAGCGAAGCTGGGATAGACCAAAATGTCAAACAAATAGAACCGCTGGAAAACTCTGAAGGCTGGCTATTATAAGGCTAAACAGCACAACCTCAAATAATTCAATAAAACACCAACTTACCACCATCTTTGATGAATCATGTGATGTTTAAAGGGACTGTGAGGAGTTTCTAAGTAATTACAAAAAAGCAGTAATTACAAAAAAGAACCTAAACAGTAATTTACTTTAGGCTGTGAACTAAACTTAAGGATGCTATGACGAGTTCCTTTCTCTTTTAGATATATGCCTGACGGAAATACACACTTTAAGATGAGTTTTATAGCATCAAAATAGGTTATCTATAAATGCTATTCCTTAGCTTCGCGGTCGGGTCGGACAGGGCTGGACTGGCCTGGATACTCAACTTGGGGAAAATGACAATTAAAACTAGAGCAAATTTATATTATTCAGACATGTCTTAGAGCACCAGGCTGTAAGTAGAGATATATTAACCTGGCAAGCCAGCTCCTGTCCAGTGTTTCCACATTTTGCGTCTGAAATAAGCAACCTGGTCTATAAAAATAAGCCCAAAATGAGCAACCTCCAGCTATTTCCTTTCCTAATGTGATAAATTACTTTTTAAAACCAGAAATCTACATAAAGTGTGTTAATTTTCGTCTACATTGCATTTCAATATCACAGTGCCAAGCATATATTTAAAAAAAAAGAAGGTCGCTTATAATAAGCAGACCTGGCAACTTTGGCACTGCGTGAGTTTGTCTGGGGGCGTGCACAATAGCCAGGAAACAAGGAGGTGGACAAACTACCTACTGCAGACGTGTTTTGTTTTATTGTTAGGAGCTGAAAGATAATCAGGGGGATTCACACAGACAGAAGAGCCCCAAAAAGAAACTTCATGTTCAGAAACAAGCCCAAAAATTCAAAACCCGTGGCCGTGACTCAGAGATTTGCAGCCCTTAGAAGCTTATAACTATCAGACTTGGCAACGCTGCTCGTGTCTAATGTGAGCAGCTGAGAAGGCAGCTTCAGTGTCAGATCTGACCATGGGAAAAGTAACGTTGTGCTGCATTAAAAAAGGAGTAGGGGTGCGTTACTTTACTGTTTTACCGGAAAAAGAAGTTTCGTTACTGTATCGCGTTACTTTGTACGGGTTACACAGAACACTGGTGAACACCATGCATGAAAGGGACATATCTAACTATATAACTATTGTTCTCACATAATCATTGAAGTCCACACACTAAAACTGATAACATTTTTGTTTAACTTTGTAGTTGGTGGCTCAGCACAGCCACAGTTGTGACATGGTCTTAACAAAAAATGCACTGATGCTTATGGCCCTTTTCCATTAGCCCTACTCTACTCGACTCTACCTGGCTCTACTCTACTTGCCTTGTGCTGCTTTTCCATTAGCCCCAGTCGCCTGCCCAACTGTCACTGTGAACAGCTGAGCGGCTCTGCGGTGACGTCATTTTGAGCACGACACAACAATCTGTGTCTTTTTGTCACAAACCGAGTTAAAAAGGAAAGCAGAAGAAGGCTGCAGGTGGTAAGAAGAAAAACACCTTGAGAAGCACAGGAGAGTTTTGGAAGCTATACAACAGAATGAAGCCGAGGACGAGAGCAATCGAGCTGCAAAGAAATTACTTTTTGAGGGTAAGCTAATGGTAGCTACCGCTAGTATGCTAGGTCGTCGCACTCATGACTGATCGATGACAACAGTGTCTGACCAATTGGTAGCCGGTAGCCGGCAGTCGGTGATGTCATCTTTTAGAATTGACTCAGGTTGCTTGGAACCAGAGTAGGTACTAAAACTAGCTTGTTTTAGGAGGTACCAGGCTAGTGGAAACACACTACAAATCGAGTAGGGCCGAGTAGAGTAGGGCCAAGGTGGGCTCGTGGAAAAGGGCTACTTGTGGTGCATATTCAGTGTCTTTGTGGAGAGCTGTTGGTATTATTTACTTAAATTTCATTGATTATATTTGCGGCCCACAAAAGTCATGTCTGATAATGCCACAGGCTAGCTCTGAGGAAACAGCACTACCTACTTTACCATCTCACAGCACATGACAAATCAGTCTGTGATCAAATCATTGAAATGAGGTTGAATTATGAGATTCTGAAGTTTTTTTTTACCCCTCTGAACACGTGCTCTCATTGAGATTTTCAGCTGAGTATATAAGCAGCGCTGTTTAAATCATAGTAAACAAAGACTAAAGAGAGCACTGCTGTGTAAATAAAGTGACATGCTAACACAAAATATTTCAACCACAGTATGTTGTCATTATTGAGTATGACAAATTCAGGAGTGTACAACAGAGAAGAACTAAGGTGAGACATGCTACACTTAACCTCTCATTCCCCTTTGTACTCACCCTGCAGACTGGGATTGATGCAAGACAAAGAGAAAAGATGTTTTAGGTTTAATTCCCTTTGTGTATTAACTTACCACGACCTCTGAGCCTGCAGTGACAGTCACACAACTCAAACACACGCTTTTAAATTTCTGTATGAAGGCTGAATTTCATGCATTTTGATGTGAATGTGTTTGATTCCCTTACATACGATACATACTTCTGCTTCTCTGCACGATCTGTTTTGGTGAAAATGATTTAAAATATAAGTAAAATGTGCTTTAACAGTTGTATATCTCTGGCTCTTGAGGGAGATTGTTCATGCTTTCTCACATTGTGAGGCAATAATGTAAAAGTTTGAAGACTATAAAGGTAGTTGAACTAAAGGGCAGGAAGTAAGGAATTATAGAAAGAAGGAAGCAGAAAAAACGTCTGCATTATTTCAGTATATTTAGTGTTTTAATCTGAGAGATGAACGCCTCCTTGTCTCCCTTGCTACATTCTCCCTTGCACCGGTCTCCTCTCTCAGGGAAGAGGCTGTTGTTCTGTCGCTGCCAAAGTAATATGTGTGGGAGGTGAGGTCCGCCTGGAGAGCCGGACGTGTTTTGTATTAATGCGTGTGTGTTTGCGTGTGTGTAATAAACCAGTTTGCAGAGTGAATTCTGAATTATCTCCTCGGCTGTGGTTGGTGTCAGTGTGCATCTTAAAGCCAGGCAGCATGTGTTGTTGGGGCTGAAAGAGTTAATGCAGTCGAGGCTGATTTGTCACTGCGCAGTCTAATTAGAGTCAGGCTGTACATATTTAGAGCTCTAATTAACTTGTTTCAAGGTTCAGCTCCTGCTTGTTACAAATACATCGGCACGCATAGACTGTGCCAGAGCTTAATATAACTGCATTAAGATGTGTTTGTACGAAAGACTATTAATGGGACAAATAGTGTAATGATGGGGTAATTTGTTCAAAGACTCTCAATGCCAACAGGGTTCAGTAGCTGCTTATGTTGCCTGTTGTTTCTTTAAACTTTAACCCTCATTAAGTCCAGAATTCATTTTTGCAAAGCCTCAAAAAGCATAAATTTCATCACTACTCTGGTCTGTCTAACACATTTTTTTCATGCTTCTGGTATCCATGTTTTTATTTTAAGACAAAATGATTGTGCGGATATCAGATACCCCAAGATGTCCAGGGGCCCCCAAACATCTCACAAAAATGTATTATTAAAGTTTTCTTTGATTCAGAGCAGTTATTATTATTTTAGTCTTAATTCACACGCTGTAGTGTGAAGTAGAGAAGGTCAACATCCATATTTTATGATCATTTTGTCAGTAGACCTCATACATTTGATGTCATTGGCTTTATTTTCAATCATGATATCCTGTAAAATACTTTAATTCATATCTTTTCAAACTATATGACACTTAGTATAAAAAGCTTACGGCCCAGGCACTGGATAAACTTCATATTTATATTTGCCGATGTCCCTTCAGGGGTTCTGTAATCATAAACATTTAGAACCAAAATCTTTTTTTGGTCATAAATATTATTCCCCGGATGTGGAGGACATATAAACATGGGTATGTAACTTGTAACTTAAGCCGTCAGATTACTGTAACAGATTTCAACAGCAGGACCAATTAACACACTCGCCTTCTGTCAAAATTGAACTAAATTACACAATTTAAGGAAATTCGTTTAGTTTGCTATGTTACCTGGTAAAAGATTGAAATAATAAAAATGTATCAGCATGCTGAAAACCAATGAAATACCGAGTTATTGACCCTATTTACTTTTTATATTATTATTTAATCTAATTTAATTGTAGTTCTTTTTTTTTCTTATTCCTACACGCCCCCCCCCCCCCCCCCCATTTCCAGCATTTAGTGTCTACCAGGCTATTGTTAGCTGTTGTTAGCACGCCCTGTTGTTCACTAATATAACATGAAGAATGTGATTATCACTATGGCTGCATTTTTGCAAATATAAGTGTAACAATACTATGTATACAGCTGATCTAGAGCGACACACCCCAGTCAGAAGTACAAATAAATGGATTATTACAGGAGCTAAATAACTGTTCACACTGTTGAAAACACCAGTTGTAGTTTCCTACTCGGAACTTGGAAATTCCTACTTCCGTCTACAACTGGAACGCACCACAAGGCAAAGCGTATGTTTGTTGATACTAACAAAAATGCAGCTCGGACCTTCCTCAGAACTCTGCACTGCTTTACAACTTCTTTTTTCAACAACTTACAGGATGCAAAGCGACGAGGTAATGTATCTCTTTCTAGTTGCGTTGCGGTAGTTTTTGATGTGTGACAACAAGCAATTTATCAGCTCTGTCCGACCCGACCGGAAGGCTAAGGAATAGCATTTATAGATAACCTATTTTGATGCTATAAAACTCATCTTAAAGTGCGTATTTCGATCAGGCATATATCTAAAAGAGACTTTTTTGTAATTATTTAGAAACTCCTCATAGTCCTTTAATTTAATGCCAAATATGGGATGGTACAGGTGGGTTATTTGGGTACCCTTCTCTTTATTTGACAGTAGAAACAGCTGTAATTGCATACCATACAGAGCTAAACTGAGCCAGGCTGCTTGGTTGAAAGGCAGCTATAGAAACCTTTTGAAGATTGGCTGAAGTAGCTTTTTGCGGCCAATATTGATGTACTTTTCTTTAAAGGGGAAACAAAGACATAGGGCATAGGATTTTGAAGGATGTTTCAAAACACTCAAATTGTGTTAGCCTATTTAGCGTGCTGGCATTAGCTAGCTGTGAGCAACAGTAGAATTCATTCCTCAATGACAATTACAGCGGTGTTATTGCTTCAGGTGGGGGCCATGAGAGCTGAGGAGATGTTTCTATATACACAAAACTAGAACATGCATGACAGATCTAGTTGACTTGATTAAACTTCCGTTTTTTATGTTGTACCAGAGAAAATAATATTTCATTCATCTTTTAAATTGAAGGATATATTTTAAAGAAGTGGTCCCCAACTGTTTTAGTCTCAAAGCACGGTGTGTCATTCTTAATGTAAGTCTACTTAAGAAAGGATCAGAGAGAGCTGTGGTCTTGTTCTGAACCCCATTCATGAGGACTCGCTGCTTAACAACATTTAGGAACTCATTTAGCTTAAAGTCTCCAGTTGACAATATAGCTAATTAAACCACAACACCCTCTGAGCATGGAGGAAATATCATTAAACAACGTGGATGCAATGTTGACAGTGTCTGTTTCGTTCATTGGTCGTCCGTCTGAACTGAACTTGCATTTCCATTGATTATTGATTGGTGTTTTTTGGTTCGTACCTTGTTATTTCTCCCATTAAAGTAAAAAGTTTAGTACTATGGTTTACCTTACCTGACATCCAGGTGCACACATCTTGCAGAGTCATATATTTTCACAAATATGCTCAGAGCATTAGGTAAAGCAGTGGGTTTATCTCTGGTTTTACTTGTTCATTCATCACAGCAATGACAGAAATGTAGAGCGTACAGTCTGCGAAATCAAGCTACACATGCAGATATGTGAGGACCAGATCATCTTCAAAATGAAACAGAATAAAGTCTCAGCTATTCATAAAAGATTGACAAATATATTTTTTAAATCTCTTAAACCTGTTGGTTTGGAAGCATGTGAAGGATCTAAACAAACTATCAAGGGAAGAATTTAAGAGAGGAACCATTAAGACACTTCAACAACACAACAAATGAGAGTAAAATATAATTTTACTTTTGAATTGATTGTGCTTTAAAAGAATGCATATATCTTATGGTTGTAATTAATCTTCTTTCTATGTTTCAGGTTTGTTCTGCAATGTAAATGAGAGCAAAATATTGTATTCAAACTTTAAAGATATTATAAAAGACCTTCATAAAATGAAGTGTTTAATGAGAACTGCTAATAGCCTCTTGAGGTAAGAGAAGCAGGCTCTGTTTACAGTGTTTACATTTATTTCTTGAGTTTAATCAACTCACACACTGCACTGAGAGATTTCTTTGCTTGGGCATCCAATGCACAAAGCTATGGAATCAGATTTGTGCCAATGGAATAAAGCAAAGCTTTCTAGAATAAAGCAAAGCTTTCTAGAATAAAGCAAAACTTTCTAAAACTCAAACGAACAAAATGGATTTAATCAAAAATAAAACGTACTCAACCAAAAAAATTCTTGTCAAAAGCAAAAAATATCACTCATTGTGAAAACTGTTTGACTTTTTTTCTGAATTGTTTCCATTGCTTCATTCTTTCTTCTCTCTCTCTTTTGGTTTTGCTTCTTGGTTTTTTGGTTTTGATTCCAGCTTTTTTGGTTTTGATTCCAGCTTTTTTGGTTTTGCTTCTCGGTTTTTTGGTTTTGATTCCAGCTTTTTTGGTTTTGCTTCTCGGTTTTTTGGTTTTGATTCCAGCTTCTTTGGTTATTCTTCTGACACAAACCTCTCGTGTGGGCGGGTTCTATGAGGGGCGCGTTCCTATTGGCTGATGAGTTTTTGAGTATCACGCCCTGTGAACCGGATGTTATTCAGGGCAGAGCACAGCGGAGAACAGCAAAGCAAAACAACCAAACGTGAGGAGTCGTGTGTCGTCCTGTGTTCGTGTTCTTCAAACATTCCTTAGGTAAGTATTGTTCACTGCATGGTATCCAGAAAGGTAAAGCAGTTTTAGTAAAGTAAAGCTAAGTCTTGCTTTGTAGTGAACTATGCGTCCTCTCATCTGTTGTGCTGCGGCCTCTGAACACAGAAGCTAATGCAGTCCGAGGTCGGCTGACGGTGCTGTGCTTTACCTTTCTGGATACCATGCAGTGAACAATACTTACCTAAGGCATGTTTGAAGAACACGAACACAGGACGACACACGACTCCTCACCGTGGATGTGTTATTTGAAGAGTTCATTTGCAAAAACAGATAAACGCCATTTTGGAAAAAAATGAGCTGATGCTTGTGATTTACTCTTTGTATTGCATTGTTTGCCAAGCTGAAATCCATTTTGGTGCAATGCCGATATCTTCTGTTGTAAACTGGATCAAAGTTCATGTTTTGTTGCAGAAACCGCTATACGCCACAGCTGTTTCATCACAAAAGCCGACAAAGCCATTGAGCCAATCAGCGCAGCGCATTGAGATCACGTGGCGGGAAGATAGCGGTCGCGCGAGCAGGAAGCTTTTAGTGGATGTTGGGAGTGAAAAACAGAGAATTTCGTCTATCTATCAATGGATAATTTTGATGAAGCAGAAGAGGCTGTTGTCTTGTCTTCTTCTGGACGAAAGAGGAAAAGAAAACCGGAATGTTACGCCCGAAACGTGGCGAAACAGGCGCGGCATAGTGGAGGGGGAGTGCCAAGCGTAGTCTGCTGTCATACTTCTGGCTACAATGTATGTCAGGCGGCGACGTTGACAACAGAAGACAAAGCCTACATACACCACGTCCTGTATTCGACTACAGATAAAGTGAAACAGGATGCTACGCTTCTGTCTTATATGGACATTTCGCCGATCAAACGAAGGAGACCCCAGGTGGAAAATCCTGAAAAACAAAAGACAAGGGAGCTGACTGTAAAGTACTCCGTCCGAACCGAGGCACAGGAGATCGTCACAGTCTGCAAAGCCTCGTTTATGAGCCTGTTTGGTGAGTGTTCCTTTCAGATTTTTCAAATTTGCTTTTAAACTGTCGGCATTATTTTTTCCTTGCTCACAGCCGGCTCAGTCTTTCCCGTGTGTGAGTGTGTGTGGTGGTGAAGGGGGGGCGGCTGCGTGTGTGTGTGTGTGTGTGTGTGTGTGTGTGTGTGTGTGTGTGTGTCAGTCTTCGGTGTGTGTGCCTGCCTGCCTATCTCACAGTTTAGTCTTTCTTTCCTAATGATGATGTTCGTCGTTTGAAATTGTGATTAAACTTTTGTTTTATTTTTATTTTTCTTTGACTGAAAGAAATAGGCTCTGAGAAATATCATACTGAGTAGGTATTAGGGGCCCTTGATGATTTTTTTTAACTTTATTTAATTTTATGTATGTGTTTAATATAGGAATGTGCTAGTTTTCATCAATAAAACGTCATGGTTAGCTATTTTTACAATGTTTATCTAGATACCTCATCTTTATCTCACCAGTTTTGTAGGATAACGCGATGATTGATAGAATTTATTTTGTGTTTGCAGGCATCAAGAAAGATCGCCTCTGCAACATCGCCAAGTACTGGATGCAGAATGGGGTGCCAATGCCAGAACGTCGTGGTGGTGCTCGGAAACCTGAAGAACGAGCAGCAAAGAAGGAGGCCGTGAGAGACCACATAAAAACATTTACTTGCAGAGCCAGCCATTATGCTCGCCGTGGTGCACCTGGCAGAAAGTACCTCCCTGCAGATCTAAATGTGAAAAAGATGCATGAACTGTTCCTCCACCAGAATGAGGAGCAGATCTCCTATGCTTTATATTACAGCATATTCATGTATGACTTTAACTTAGGTTTTGGACATCCATCAAAAGATGTGTGTAGCACCTGTGTAAAGTTCCGACTCAGACTGAAAGACCCAGAAATCTCAGATGATGAGAAGCGCAGGGAATCTGTCCTGTTTATGTTGCATAGGCGCAAAGGACGCAAATTCTATGACCTTCTAAATGCTGTGGATGAATCTTTCACAATTTCATTTGACATGATGCAGAATATGGTGCTGCCAAAGTCACCCATTGCACAGACTTACTATTCAAGACAGTTGTACCAGTATGTTTTTGGTGTTGTTCGCTATCGTGGTCTAGGTCAGAATCAGAGAAAAGAGGACATTCATCTCTACACATGGTTAGAGAATGAGAACAAGAAAGACAGCAACATGGTGGCGTCAGCTTTGCAACATTATTTAGGTAGTGTTGCTTGTAATGAACTCTGCGAGTATAAAGATTTAAGACTTTTCTCAGATTCTTGCTATGGGCAAAATAAAAATCTTAGTGTGCTGGCCATGCTTTTTGCCCTAAGAAAGCGCAAGTTCAAAGAGTTAAGGATAGAGTATACCTTTCCTGTCCGTGGCCATAGTTTCATGCCCCCTGATCGTGTCTTTGGACGTTTGGAGCAGGAGATTAAAAAAAAGGACACTATACTGCTACCATCTGAGTATCTGGAGGTTATGCAGAAACATGGAAATGTCCATGTTTATGGAGAAGACTGGCAATGCTATGACTTCAAAGCTGCAGCAGTTAAACACTGTACCTCTTCTCGCTCATTTAAAATCAGTGATGCCAAGGTATTGGAAGTCAATGGTGACAAGGTGGGCTTTAAGCCAATGTACAGTGGTGATTTCTGTTACCATACTCTTCTGAAGCGTGGTAAGAGGTGGGACACCCTAAAACCAGCACTTGCTCCACAGGTCAACTGTGTACAGAAGGCAAAAAAGGATGATGTCTTAAAACTGCTGGGAGAGCTTGGGGTTAGTGAAACAGTCCACGCATTTTATGAGGATGCCTTGGCTAAAGCAGGACATGTTGGCCGACAAGACTTAGGGGACAGCAGTGATAGGGAGGAATAAAAAGACTGTACTTGAATGCCTTTTCACCACTATTATTACAAAATTGAGTAATAGTATTAATTTGTGCTGAACTTACTAAAAAGTACTCTGTGGATTTTCTCAGTCATCCAGATCAGTTAAATCTCAAACAAGCATAAATCATGTCAACTGGACCAAACTTGAGTGAGTAGAAACAATTTGCCTCTCATCCAAGAAGTTTCATCAGTTCTGAAGAGTCTGGTGGGGAGTGCTAGATATTTATACACCAGGAGGCTGGTGGCAAAGAAAAACAAGTGGTCATGTGACCTGAAACCAAGACTCTTCAGGTGTTAATGTGAGTCGTTAGCCTTGCTGAGGTCGTTCCCCCTCTCGGCCCTCTTACGAGAGTCGCTAGGGTCACCTGGCTGCAGGTGTGAAACATGGCTGCACCTCCTAGGGAGGGCTCTAAAGACAGCATTGTAGGTGGGAGACAAGTGGTGTCTGAGGCCCCCTCCTCTGTCCAAAGATGGCCGTTCTAGTTTGACATGAATGGCCTCCTTTACCCCTCTCTCCAGCCATCTGTCCTCTCTGGCTAGAAAGCGCACCTTGTGGTCATCCAAGGAAAGCCCCTTCTCCTGGAGGTGGAGGTGGACTGCTGAGTCCTAGCCTGTGGTCGTGGCCCTTCTGTGGTGAGACATGCGTTTATGTAATGGTTGCTTAATCTCTCCAATGTACAGGTCAGAGCATTCCTCATTGCACTGCACTGCGTACACCACATTGCTTTGTTTCTCCCTTGGAATTTTGTCCTTGGGATGAACAAGTTTCTGCCTCAGAGTGTTGCTGGGCTTGAAGTGTACAGGGATCTGGTGAGTGTTAAAGATCCTCCTGAGTTTCTCTGAAACTCCTGCCACATAGGGTATGACAATATTGTTTCTCTTCTTGTGGGCTTTGTCTTTCCTATCCTCCTGGATATGTTTGTGTTCGCTTATTTTACCATCTGAAGCAAATGGAATATTTTTATGCTCTGTGTTTTAATCTGTACTCTAAAACACAGAGCACCTGAAGAGTCTTGGTTTCAGGTCACATGACCACTTGTTTTTCTTTGCCACCAGCCTCCTGGTGTATAAATATCTAGCACTCCCCACCAGACTCTTCAGAACTGATGAAACTTCTTGGATGAGAGGCAAATTGTTTCTACTCACTCAAGTTTGGTCCAGTTGACATGATTTATGCTTGTTTGTATGACTGAAAAATGCACTGAAAAATAAGCAGTACTAAATACTGTGCAATATGGGCTATACTGAAACCAAGGAGTAACAGTGTGTAACACTAAACAAAGAGTAGCACTGAAAACAAAGTAACATTGACTATTGAATGTTGAATGTTGAATCCACTGCAAAGAGCTATGCAAAATGCTGTAGCTTCTTTCTGTGATATGTAGCACTGGATACTGTGTAATACCGAATAGCAGCACTGACGAATGTGACATACTTCAAAATGTCTGTTTTGACACTTTAATGGAATCTATTGTTACCTATTTTTAAGGGTTTTTTATGTCTCAATTTTTAACAGTTTACAAGATGTTGCAACCTAAAGTTTAAAGTTCCTCATATGTTTGTTTTATGAGCATTGAAAATGTATAACTGAATACTATGATTAATTGCACTGACTATTGAATGTGAAATATTGCAAAAATTGCCAGGTTTTGATGGCTTATTGCAGTTCTTGTGTTTTATTTCTGATATCACTTTATTTGAAGTTATTGTGACCTTTACATGTGGGTTGTTAGCACTTTACCTGCTTGTTTGATGATGAATGAATTTACTGTTGTTATAAGAAGAAGCACAGAGTCATTTTATGGCCTAATTCAAAGGAGAGACATGAATTGTGGAGTTATCTGTTTTTGCTAAAAAACGAATGTTGGAGTTAACTGCTTTTGCCCCCAAAAAAATGTATGTGAAAGAAAAAAGTCTATTTTCAATAAAGTTTGAATTTTTGAGATACCTCTATTTTGTTATGTCATGTCTCCTTAGTCAAAGACACTGGACTTTGGTTTGACTGATATCATCTAGAATAAAGAATAAAAACATTGATTTTTTGAACATTTATAAAAATGGAGTTATCTGCTTTTGCAAATGAACTCTTCATTTGAACTGGATGCCGGACGGAAACATGTTCATGTGCTGGGGGGCTCACCCAGCGCATACCATAGATATATGTACATAGACGCCTCATTGACTGGCGCTGCCTATTGGACCTGACATAGCGACCGGCCGCCATCTTGGAGGGGTCTCACATGCGGCCTGAGTGCGTTTAATCATACTGAGAAAGGATTGTTGTGCCCAACTATTATGAGCATAACTCAGCGAATTTTCACACGGATAAAGTTTTTCCAAACAACAGAGATGCACTCAAAACAAAGGATGCCGTGACACATTAAAATACTTTTTATTATGCTCTTATTCTGTTGCAATGACACAGTACAGTGAGACGAACAGACAAAACGTATGAGCGCCAACATTTTTGTGGTCATATCATATATATATATATATATATATATATATATATATATATATATATATATATATATATATATATATATATATGTGTGTGTGTGTGTGTGTGTGGTCATATCTACGTACATATAAGAAATTCACAATGCCAACTTCACACATTTGTAATATGATAGTTAATATTTTCTAAAATATTATCATTATAATTATTTTGATCGTAGTAAAATTAAAAACAATGATGGTATCATTGGCCAAAGTAATAATGAAATTAAAGTAAAGTAGAAAAGCACTCTGAGAGGGCAGACCTCCGCCAGCACCACAGTCCTCTCTCATGTTGTGATTTTTACCATAAATATTAGTCCTACCTTTATTTCATCTAAATATTTAGATTCCTTGACCATGAAAACGTAGCATGTTCATAATGATATCTATAACCTAGACTGGACCGACCGCGGCCGCCGCCATATTGAGGGTCTCTTCAATCCGGTCTAGCACCAGAAACAAGTGGAGTGAACGATTTATGCTCGTATTTTGTGCAGCGTAAAGTGACAGTAAACGGCGCAATATTGAAAGCAGATAACCTTTTTTATGTTTTATTCCAACACAGCTGAGTAAAAACGTATTTGAAGTTTAAAATGCATGTCAACATGATTTATATTAGTCTGATTTGTGTGTGTGCGTGTGTGTGTGTGAGCGCACATGTGCCTGTGCCTGAAATCGTTGCCTTGAATTTTCTCACATCACACGATAACAAAAATATGGAAATAATAATAACAAAATTAATATTACTGTTGTTGTTACTACGATTACCATTACACCAATGACAACCCCTTCCTGCCCCTATAACATCACCTGCCGCTAATGATATTGTTGTTCCTCCTCTGCTCGTTAATAATCCACCCAAGTTTATTTGTATTACTCTTTTATAATTTATTTTTATTTTATTTACTATGATATATTTATATATTACCTGTACTATTTATCATTATATTGCAGCTGGTAGTGATAAATGACTATCCCCCCTTTTAAAATAAACCAATAATATTACTGTTGTTCTACTTGTTATATATATATATATATATATATATATTTTTTAAATCTTAAATCTTTGTTCATATAAGCATCCATACTACAGTTACCTCCGCCAGGAGGTTGTGTTTTCGGGAGACTCCGTCTGTCTGTGAACAAAATAACTCAAAAAGTTATGGATGGATTTTGATGAAATTTTCATGAAATGTTCAGCATGGGAAAAGGAAGATGTGATTCAATTTTGGTGTTGATCCAGATCAGCATCTGGATCCGCCGTGACGAAAAATGTGATTTTCGTGAATGACTGAACTAAAATGGATATCATTATGAACATGCTATGTTTTCATGGTCAAGGAATCTAAATATTTAGATGAAATAAAGGTAGGACTAATATTTATGGTAAAAATCACAACATGAGAGAGGACTGTGGTGCTGGCGGAGGTCTGCCCTCTCAGAGTGCTTTTCTACTTTATTTTAATTTCATTATTACTTTGGCCAATGATGCCATCATTGTTATTTATTTTACTACGATTAAAATAATTATAATGATAATATCTTAGAAAATATTAACTATCATATTACAAATGTGTGAAGTTGGCATTGTGAATTTCTTATATGTACGTAGATATGACCACACACACACAATATATATATATATATATATATATATATATATATATATATACATAATATGACCACAAAAATGTTGGCGCTCATACGTTTTGTCTGTTCGTCTCACTGTACTGTGTCATTGCAACAGAATAAGAGCATAATAAAAAGTATTTTAATGTGTCACAGCATCCTTTGTTTTGAGTGCATCTCTGTTGTTTGTAAAAACCTTATCCGTGTGAAAATCGGGTGAAAATTCGCTGAGTTATGCTCATAATAGTTGGGCATAACACTCCTTTCTCAGTATAATTAAACGCACTCAGGCCGCATGTGAGACCCCTCCAAGATGGCGGCCGGTTGCTATGTCAGCTCCAATAGGCAGCGCCAGTCAATGAGGCGTCTATGTACATATGTCTATGGTATGCGCTGGGTGAGCCCCCCAGCACATGAACATGTTTCCGTCCGGCATCCAGTTCAAATAACACATCCACGGTGAGGAGTCGTGTGTCGTCCTGTGTTCGTGTTCTTCAAACATGCCTTAGGTAAGTATTGTTCACTGCATGGTATCCAGAAAGGTAAAGCACAACACCGTCAGCCGACCTCGGACTGCATTAGCTTCTGTGTTCAGAGGCCGCAGCACAACAGATGAGAGGACGCATAGTTCACTACAAAGCAAGACTTAGCTTTACTTTTACTAAAACTGCTTTACCTTTCTGGATACCATGCAGTGAACAATACTTACCTAAGGTATGTTTGAAGAACACGAACACAGGACGACACACACGACTCCTCACGCTTTGGTTGTTTTGCTTTGCTGTTCTCCGCTGTGCTCTGCCCTGAATAACATCCGGTTCACAGGGCGTGATACTCAAAAACTCATCAGCCAATAGGAACGCGCCCCTCATAGAACCCGCCCACACGAGAGGTTTGTGTCAGAAGAATAACCAAAGAAGCTGGAATCAAAACCAAAAAACCGAGAAGCAAAACCAAAAAAGCTGGAATCAAAACCAAAAACCGAGAAGCAAAACCAAAAAAGCTGGAATCAAAACCAAAAAAGCTGGAATCAAAACCAAAAAACCGAGAAGCAAAACCAAAAAAGCTGGAATCAAAACCAAAAAAGCTGGAATCAAAACCAAAAAAACAAGAAGCAAAACCAAAAGAGAGAGAGAAGAAAGAATGAAGCAATGGAAACAATTCAGAAAAAAAGTCAAACAGTTTTCACAATGAGTGATATTTTTTGCTTTTGACAAGAATTTTTTTGGTTGAGTACGTTTTATTTTTGATTAAATCCATTTTGTTCGTTTGAGTTTTAGAAAGTTTTGCTTTATTCTAGAAAGTTTTGCTTTATTCTAGAAAGCTTTGCTTTATTCTAGAAAGCTTTGCTTTATTCCATTGGCACAAATCTGATTCCATACAAAGCCATCTGATATACCAAGAATATTAAAAAAATCAGATTTACTGTCACGGGCAGGGCCGAATCTCCACCATATCTTATATGAACAGCAAAAAAAGACATATATCTGATTTTCAATTTAAAAAAAGGAATCATATTTGGCTATATGTTACATTAGGGCACCTATGCTACAGACTATAAAGCTCCACAAACACTCAGAAAGATATTTTTTAGATTTCATTATTGTGTTAAAAAGAGCATGGAGAGAAGCTCTTACTGTTCTGAACACAGAATATTTAATTTAATGATTATTCATGTCACCTCTTTTAATTGTAAAGTCTAAGGTAGAACAGTTGGAGTCTGTTGTTAGCACTGTTCATTTTAAAATGTTGAAATGCTAAAATGACTCAGGAATGGTCTTCCCTGGCCAGGCTGTGATCTTGTCTCCTCTAAAACAACAAAAACAAAAACTTCTTGATCAAGCAGGATCAGTGGGTCACAGGGGAACGAGAAGGGCTTCTCAAATTCAACATGCAAACACGGCTTCAGGGATTCACGGCTCAAAGAAACAAATTAAACTGCCTTATTATAACAAGAGCACTCTGATCAAATTGGGTGAATCGCTCCGAGAAAAAACAAAAGCCAGTGAAGTGCAGACATTTTCTGAACATGTTATAACATAAAAAACCTGCCTACCATGCCACTGTTGTGAAGATAAGTTTGATTTTTGTGACTGGATGCATCTCTATAATGGTTCAACAAGATACTTCACTTTCTTTGGTTTCCTTTTTTAATTGAAGAGTCCATGTTTCACCTTTACTGTCATTCATTTATTTGATTTTAATGACTGCTGTTTTTATTCACCAATGTATAAACTAAACCTTTATTGACATTTTACATACTGAGTACCCCCAAGTCCACCTGCATTCTCAGCCTGTCTAAGATGCACTGCTATGGGTGCTGGTTTGGTGGAGTGGTTAGCAACCATGCACGTCCCATATACATGCCTCTGCTGGTCCAGGTTCGAATAACGCCTGTGACCAGTTTGCAGAGTGTCTTCCCCTACTCTCTCCCCCCCTTTCACAAACCTATCCACTGTCTCTCTACTATCAATAAAGGCACAAAATGCCCCAAAAATACATAAAAAAAAAGATGCACTGCTAGAGCTCCTGTCAAGCCTGTCACTTTTAAGGATTACGGCAATATTTTTTTTAGTTTGCTTTTTATTTCTTCCCTCACTTCCGAGTCCATGACCAGCAGGTAGTCACCATTCTTTTGACTGTGTGTGCACTAAGGAGGAGGAGACAGGTTGAGCTTAGCTTAAACACTGGGACTCAATGCGTAGCTTTAGCCTGCCTCTGCCTACAGTCATCAAACTCTGTAGGCAACTCTAAACAGTCCTTGGTGCTTGTTGTGTCTCATTTTAAACATGTTAATTTATCATTTTATTTTTTAAAATCTTTTTTTATATAGAACACTTTATGTAATTTTCAAAAGAAATTAATCCAAAACTATGTGTAATAGTATTGTTTAGTGCTGTCAGGAGATTAAAAAACTGATGGATTAATTAACTATGACCTGTGATTAAATAATCTAATCTCACTTTAAAAATTGCTGATAAAAGCCTCAACTTGAGGTGTCTTCATTGAAATTCATTATTGAATTAACGTCACTTCAAGCTGTCTTATGAGAAAGTATGATTTTCCTCTTCCTCACTGCTGTGACACATGGAGAGACACGGAAATGCAGCACAAATGATGCCGTAGTCATGGTTACCCGACGATATGTTTGCTCTCCTCAGAGTTTTCCCGGAGAACTTGGTGGGTTTTGTCTTTGACGAGATTCATGCCACATGTAAGTGGCAGATGACACATCCGTGTGGTATACTTTAATGTAAGATAAGGCGATAGTCTAAGGACTGAACTTCTCGTAGTTTGAGCGGCTAACAACAGGATCGAGCTGCTACATCATACTGTGGCTTGATGTGATTGGTCTCTGAAGAGTGTGACGAGCAGATCGTCCAATCACCAGCTGCTCTGGTATTTTAAGGTTCTGCCCTCTGAAAACACCAAAACATAGAAATAAGGGGGTGCTGGTTTGGCGTAGTGGTTAGCACCCCATGTACTTGCTTCTGCCGGTCCAGGTTCCAATCCCGCCTGTGACCAGTTTGCAGAGTGTCTTCCCCTACTCTCTCACCCCCTTTCACAAGCCTATCCACTGTCTCTCTCCTATCAATAAAGGCACAAAAATGCCCAAAAATATACATTAAGAAAAAAACATAGAAATAAGACTTAACATGTTTGAAAATTAATTGTAATTAATTAATTAATCACGATTAACGTGATAATTTGGCATCCCTACCATCATTATTAGGCACGCTAGAAACTAATTGTATATGTTGAAAATATTATTTACTACTCGTTTGGCAGGTTTCATATCATTTTCCTGTGATGGCCAGATCATGTGTACATGTTAAATTGGAAATACTTGTGATTTAACATGCTCATACTTGGTTTATTTCTATATTGACATGTAAATGCCAAAGTTATTGACTCTTAAGAGTCAAGGGGCAATACATTTCTTCTCATCTATGAAGCAAATACAAAGAAAGGCAGACCTATTGATCTTAAATAGTTCTGTCTTGCTACTGTGATTAGTTCTAACTTAAAATTGTATATGTCTATCAGATTTGATCCCTTCCCTTTTTATCACTAGCCATCACAAAGTTTAGAGTTCTTTTAGGCCAAGTAACCACCATGGTAGTTCTTGTAGTTATAGTAATTTGGTACTTTTAGTGTTAAATCTTCAAAATTAACAACTAATATCATGAGACCACACTCGACCTCGGCTCATAAGCTTTATCAAGGGCTTGGAAATTTGTGTGAGAGAAGACGGAAAGATTAAGACCAGCATAAGTGAACCAGGCTCTGACAGACTTTATGTAGAAAGAGAGCAAGGTCTAGTGGCACCACTAAGAAAATAAACATGCTAAGTTAACACCATGACTTACTCCTACCCTGAAGTGTCTGCTTATCACAAAAATAATCCCTGTCAATATTTTGAGCAAACACATTGTTTGTCCTGTCCAGATAGAAAAGTTTATTGAGTGTTTCCACAAATCAATGGTGTAATTTTCAACTTAAACTAACAAAACTGATCCAACAGAGCCATGGTGAGATAAAATTTCCCATCTGATATCAGTTAATGCTTCCTCGAGGCAGAGTAAAGCAGTTTTTGACTGTGTTTTCCTATAGCCTGTTAAGTTTAATCAACCCACACACTGCACAGCAGAACAGAGTATTTCCCAAATAAAACACGCAGTAAACTGAGCGCCCAAAGTCCTATGAATGCCTTATGAGTATGGGAGCTGCAGTACACCTCTCCTGTGGCCTGGCTTCAATGTAAAGTGCAGCTTGAAAGCTATTATAATAATAGTTTGAGAAAATAGGGGGAGCTGCAGTGAAAGAAAGATGAAATATGGATTAATAGGAACTGAGGCAGGAGAAAAAGGACAAAGAATAAAACCAGGGGAGCTGCTGCACAACCTGAAAGGATTTTTTTATGATCTTGAGGTGGCATATGAGCAGCAGCTGCACCTCCAGAGCTTTTATGGTGACCATTTCATCATTTCTTTCTGTCTGTTTGGCATGGTTCACCCTCTTCTGGAAGGATTAAAGCCCACAAAACCACTTCTACTGAGCAGCTTTACTGATAAATCCGGCTCATTATCTCCACATTTAGGCACACAAGACGTGAACTTGACATGTTCAGCGACTGACTCCAAGGGTTGGACCTACTATGATAAAGATTTCTGCTCTGGAGACAAATAACAAAGCCCCTTTCCTGACAGCTTCTATCACAAATCAGTCCAAAACAGTCAGATTCACCACCCAGCCAGACTATATGGTACACCATGTCTGTACTACTGATGTAGCCGCTTCAGTTTTTTCCTCCCTGCTATATTCCAGCTGATTTCCAGCAAATTATCAGCCAACTTCCAGCAATTGAGAGTCTAAACAAGTATTTTTTACAGTTTGTTTTTGTTCTTAATTTCTGTACATGGTGGCATTTTTCATGCTCATTGGTCTAGGAGCACAAAAATTAAGTGACAGTTACATTTAAACACAGCAGCAGCTAATCCATTTATCATGCTTGTGATCCACCTGCATTCCTGGTCTGTCATCACCAAATAGCAGAACCTTTGGTGATATATCCTCTCCCAGTATCGTATCTCCTCCTTATCCTCCTTCCAATAATGTACTTCGTCTTTTTAGATCACTTTGAGAGTAAATACTAAAACAGAGAAATGTGGACAATCACAGGTAAATCCTTAGGACACATTTTGACTTACATCTATTTAGCAAGCTTTTTCTCTCTTTTTTCTCTCTCATGTAGAATTTAATTTTAATATAAGATTGATCTCTCTATCCATGGTTGAATTGGTTATTCATCCGAAGTAACGTTCTTTACAACCATATAGACATGGCCGTCCCTCTTGAAAATGAGATGCCACACCTCGGGGACTTTCCCTTAACACACGTATTTCCAACAAAGACACATATGGAGCGATATTGTGATGAGGACTCTCCCTCTCCCTTTGTGATATTCCTCTCCCTTTTTTCTTTTCCTCTTCTTTTTCTTGTAGTTTTTGTATTTCTCCCCCTTTTTTCTTCTACTAGTCGTTAATAACTCCCTAAGTTACACAGTTTGTATTGTTTTGAATGCATGACTTAACACATTAAGGACTAAAAACACCTACCAAAATTACCTGTAAGTCCCCCCCCCATGCCTTAAGTTTTCCTTTTTCCTATCTCCTTCTTCCTACAAATCCAAGACGAAACAAAAAACGCCTGATTAATTGATTTCTCCCTACCTCTATAGCAAATAGACACAAAGTTCAAATCTGACTTCAAAATGACTTCAAGATTTCCCGTCCCGTCCCATCCCATCTTTTTACATGAAGTCTGTCCTGTCCTGTCCCGTCCCATTTGACAGTTTTGATACTCACTTGTTGTTCATCTCCACAAAACATACCCTCTGCAACAGGTGGTGACGGCATCGTTTCTCTTGCTACCAGTTGTGGGTTGCTGCTGCTAGCCGCTGTCGTCGTCACTTTAGTTAACTTTGAGAGCAGCTTTCTGCTTTCCTCCTTCTTTCTCCTCTTTTCAGCACAGCTGGGGTAGCTTCTTTTCATCTTTTTCTTTTCTTTTCTTTACTGTTCTCTCCTCTTCTCTTTTCTCTTCGCGGCGCTTGTTTTGTTTTGCTGCTGTCTTCTGGATCCTTTCTGCACATGCACAGTAAGATGGACTGATCCAATGTAATGGAGACTGATGGGGGGGCAGAGACACAGATAATACAATGAGCATACTGCTGGCATTTTAGCAAAAGGATTTTAATCAAAAATATAATTAACGTGTGCAAATAAATAATAACTGTATTAACCATAAGTGTATGAGGAGTTTTATGGGGCCCTCAGGAACTTGGGGCCCGAGGCAACCTCCTAGTTTTGCCTATTGGTAAGTCCGCCCCTGGTCATGAAATAACACTTGTTGAACCCACAAACTGTTGAACTAGCGTTCTACAATTAAAGATTAATGGATTGAAACGCCTTGTTAATGTCATTGAAAGGCAAAAGTCACTTAATTAAGTCATTGTTCCAACTTGGGCATGCAGAAGACCATCTCTGATCACACAACACATCAAATATTGTCTCAGTTGAGAATTGGAACAACACAATGAGGAGTTACAACTAAGATATGCTCTCGTCGTATGGTTAACAATATTTATTTAGGCCTGTGTGATGGTAAATTCAGACCATCAAGGTGCTCTTTGAGCATTATGGGGTGATCCTGCACCTCAAGCCTGAAAATATTCCCCAGGGCTACACACACTCAAATACTGAAACACACAAACACACACTCAGTGAGATCGTCAGCGTCTTATTGAGATGCCTGTTTGCTTTTCCAAAGCCACACACTCATCCTCCCTTTATCCCGCCTCAAGGCAGCTGTACCAATCCAGCCTGCTGAGAGGGCCAGAGAAGGTGTAAGGTACACACACACACACACACACACACACACACACACACACAACACCAGCTGTGTGTTGGGACCATGTAATCTCTTCTCCCCCAGCAGCAAGAGATTGGGTGCAGTACACAACTCTGATCCGTGTGTGTCTGTGCTTGTGTGTTTGGCTTAATAACGATCATACCTGAGGTGATCTCTTGTGTCCGGGGTTGAATCTGAACATTTGATGTCTCTGTTAATCCACTCACTCAACCATTCACTAGAAAATGTTGTTTACCTAATTTACATGAAGATATTTTGAGGTCAGAGGCGTCTTTGTGTGTCACATGAGGTCAAACTGGACTGTTTTTTTTTTCTCTTTCACAGTGTTCAGGTATCACAACTGCGTCAAAAGAGCTGCAATCAAATACAAAATGTAAAAAAATAAATTTATAGACTTGGACACATGTCTGCAATAGTGTAACTAGATCCACAAATGTGTGCACTGATCTGTAAATCAACACAATGTGTCTTTCAAATTCATTTAGGTATTTACTTATTTACATAAGTTAAGTAATTTTTTGTCTTTTTTTTGCTCATGTTTGAACCTTTTTTCCAGGCTCAGATGGGACATGCATGTGTAATGGGTTTGTCTTTTTGTATAACCACTCAAAATAAAGTTGAAATAGTCTCATCAGACCAGTGTTGGACATTAACAGAGGAAATTCAGATACATATTTTATCAAGTCTGATTTTGGGTATTGATGCTTTTGTTGAGAATTATGCTGAGGGAGATATTTTGGTAATACTCTTTGAAGCCTCACTTTGTAAACACATAATAAGTATGTATATATGGATTTGTGATATGCTTAAAATGTGATATTATTATAGTTACAAGGACTTGAGTTATTTTTAAGTGCTTAAGTCATTGTGAAGCTTTTGTACACAAAAAGTTTTAGAGAGTTATAAACATAAAATTATAAACATCCTTAATGCTTTATAACAATAAATCTGATAGATGGTTAGTTACTGTAAATGTTTGCCAAATTGGCTGTGCACAGCGGGGCCCACCAGGCTCTGCGCACCCTGCGCTGCACCACGAAACTTGGGCCCTCAGAATTGAGTCAGTTTGTTTCCATTAGTCCAGTTTGTTTTATTTAGATAATGCACCATGTCATAAGCTTCAAAATCACCAGATCTCAATCCAGTAGAGAAACTTTAGGATGGATGGAACATATGGATTTGCATCACCAATCAGCAGTCGACAAATCCTCTGCAATCCTGTGATGCTATCAGGTCAGTAAGAACCAAAATCTTTAAATCATGTTTCTCATCCAGATGCAGCCACTTAAAACTTCCACCTTTTCCCTGACAGGGTCCTGGCTGGTCCCTGACAGTCATAGATTGCAAACTTTAGGCCATATTTTGGTGAATTTGTGGTGTCAAGTTTTCTCTTAGTTGATTTGGCAGCTGGTTTACTAAGGAAAGGTCGAGGCTGCATCATCTCATGAGGGAAGCGTCATCTCATGGAGACACCCTGCAAATCAATGGTTGTGTTTTCAATGGGTTTTCAGCACAACCTCAGACATGTGGGCGGGCTTCCAGTGGCAGGAAGGGAGAATTGAAGGAGCTGGATCTGCGTGAAGTTGAATCTATGTAAGTACGAATTAAAGCAGTTCTGAAGGCAGAAGTGTCCAACCTGGTACTTGCAAAGTGTACGTTATAAAAAAGTGAACACAGATCTAACAAAAACAGCTGAGTTCATGGCTCTCACTAACGTGTTCCTTTATTCTTGTGTCCTCATCACAGCTGATCTGTGAAAATCCTCACCCACATGACTGATCCATGGGGCAGAAAAAAGTTTGAGAGCCGCTGCCTTAAATTACAATTTAAAGGATAAGTTCAGTTTCTACAGCTTTCACATTGTTTATAGAACGAAGTAGAACAATATACTCACCCAGAAGGTTTTCCTGATCCAAACAGTGCTTCAGGAGATATTTAGATCCAAAATCGAGCAGCAGACATTCGTATAATAGTAGCACACAGGGCATGTATAGTGCAGCTCCTAAAACTGCATTAATTGTCCAAAAACTCATTAGTTTCACCAATATTTCATCATGGTCTGCTCGCGCTACTCCTCCACGACAGTCCGGGGTCACTCCGGACATGTTTTTGTGACTGTGCTGACCTCTGAACTGAAGACTGCTCTCTGGCCAGCTGTTTTTCTCTTTGCCTCCGCGTCCTCCTTTCGATGAGCTCCTCATCTGTAAACTCTGGCTCCAAACTGTAAGGACACCCATCATATTCAAAGTTCTCCTCCACAATGTCTTCATCCGATAGATATTCGTCCATTTTGCACAAAGCGGGAAGAAGAAAGTCGTTGAGTAGCCGGTGGTCGCCCCTGAAACAATGAGCCGTACTGCGCATGCACGGCAGCCGTAAAGAAAGTCTTCAGTTCAGAGGTCAGCACAGCCACAAAAACATGGGTGGAGCGACACCGGACTGTCTTGGAGGAGTAGCTCGAGCGGACCATGATGAAATATTGGTGAAACTAATGAGTTTTTGGACGATTAATGCAGTTTTAGGAGCGGGGCTATGCATGCCCGTGTGCTACCATTATATGGATGTCCGCCGCTCGATTTTGGATCTAAATATCTCCTGAAGCACTGTTTGGATCAGGAAAGCCTTCTGGGTGAGTATATTGTTCTACTTCATTCTATAAACAATGTGAAAGCTGTAGAAACCGAACTTATCCTTTAACAACTTGAGATAAACGACTCCATAACTGACAGCACAGCCCGCCCTGATCCGCTGTGCCACTGTTTGATCTCATCTGTATATGTTAGATTAATTGCCGCAGTAATGATTTGTGTCCTGCAAAATCAAAAGGAAATGACAAACATGGCTGGAAGCATTCAACCTGCTCTGAGGTGATCGAGCAAACACACACACACACACACACACACACACACACACATCACCCACACTGCCAGGAGGCAACACTTGTCCAATCAATACACAAATTAACAAAACAAATTAAACGTGTGTAATCACAGCCTCCTGGTAGGATGAAAAAAGCCTGCAGACAGGGTTCAGATAAGGATTGGTGTGTGATTGTTTTTTTTAATGCTTCTATTACAACAGGGACGTGATTGCAGCCTCTTCTGTAGTTGGCTAGTTTTTCATGCAGTGCCACAACATGAGAGGTGCATTGTGGGGTGGATAAAGACAGTAAATGGAAAAAAAGGTTTCTCGAGAGCAGGAGCAAACACAAACACTCAGATTTACTTTGGCATTACGTTCAATTTCCACAGAGCTGTTATGTAGCTGTACCCCTCAGCTCACCACTGCAGCGGCTCTCAAATGGGAACTGCTGCTGGACGCGGGGATCCAATATGCGTCGGCTGCGGGGCTGGCGAGCTGGTGACAGATCGTTTGTACAGGAGGCTCTCTGCACTGCACTTGCTGCCTCGCCTGCTGATTCGTCCATGGGCTGACTTCTTTGGGCATTAGTATAGATCTATGTGTGTGTTGGTGGGGCGAGTGTGGGTGTATGTGTGCATCAGTGTGATTTGTTATGCTCTTTATGCCGTCCATATGCTCCCAGTTTGACTCCTGTGTATCCTCAGGCCGTCAGAAGAGGAGGACATTTTTCATATTTAAGAGCCGGCGACACCGTGGGAGTTCAGGCTTCTCTCACTCACAGAGCACACACTCTGTTACCTCTCACACACTCCACTCCCTCCCTTTCTTTCTAGGAGGTAATGAATTAGGGATGAGCGGTAGTAAAGAAGCAAGGTTGTTGTGGGTAAGCTCTTTAAAAGCAAAGTCTTGTCTTAACCCTGTGGACCCCCAGTATCTCAAAAGCATGTAGACCCCTGTCAAGATGCTCCCAGTTGGATGGACAGCCCGCTGCACTGCTAGCAAGACATTTCTTTACAATCTCATGTTTGTGTCGAAATAACTTTTCCTGTTTTTTTATTGTTTAATAAACTATATACAATTCAGACAAACTAAAGGAAAAAATAAGAGTTTATTTTGATTTAACTGTATGGGCACATTCTTTACCAGTGTTAATTGCAACAGCACTTTTTTAATGTAGTTTTTAGTTATAGTCTTGTGCCTAAAATAAGTTTTGGTCGTAATAATGTAATCTACATTTTTGTTGAATTTTAGTCTAGTATTAGTTGATGAATTTTCACTTTAGTTGACTAAATCTACCATAAGTTTAGTAGATTTGTAAATTTATGTTTTATTTCCTTGAATTTCTGAAGTCCTGTTTTCCTCTTGGATAAAATCAAACATCTAATAACCCTTTATTGAATGTTAGTAAAGTCTGAATGTCTAAATGAACAGAAACAAATGTTCCTTTGTGTGAAATGCAGTCACCTTTATTTAGGCTACCTGGCAGAGCATCTCAGTTACAATACCAGAACTGACAACAAACAGTGAACCTGCTCTACATGAATATATCAATTCATAAAGAGAGCAGCTCTGATTGGATCGCTCCACAACTTATCCCACCACCACCAAGCTAAGGCAGCTGTGATTGAATGTCCCTCTGAACTCATCCAACCTTTAAAACAACCAAAGTAGCTGTGATTGGATAGATCCCTAACTTGTCTCTACTTTCTACATGACCAAATTAGGTCTGATTGGATTAAGTCTGTCAAACTTGTTTTTTTTGTCAATGAAATGTCAGTTAAAGTAGTTTTTGTCCATGCTGACTTGTGTTTGTTACTTTCTGTTTAGTATTTGTCAAAGTAAAAAAAAGGCTTTTGACGAAAACTATGAAGAAAATAACTAGTCAACAAAATAAACATTTTTTTCTTTTACAATACTGTTTTATTCATGTCTGTGATATATTAGAATTTTAAATAAACATTCCAGGGTAAAAGCTGGGTTGTATCTGGTATTTGAGTCATCAGTGAAACGGCTAAAAGGCTCCCAACAGCACTGTTTTTTTACTTTGTGATGCAGCAAATAATAATAATGATGATCATACATTTTATTTTAAAGCACCTTTCATGACCCCCAAGGACATTGTACTAGTTTCAAATAGCAAAAGAACTGGAGAGCAGCATCCACTCACCTGGGGGTTGCAGAAAAGGAGAACAGGAGGGAGGAAGAAGGCACCTGTCAGGGGGGCACAGTCCGAGATTGAAAAAAAAACCTGAGCACATAAGCAACATATTACAACAAAACTCGAAGACGAGCACATGGGGACAAAGGAGGTGTTGAGTTGGAAGGGAGTGTGTGTCATGTGTGCCTTTGTGTGTGTGTATGCAATAGCCCATGTCCTTGACTCTGCTTCAGTACCACCCATTGCCTCTGCCATCTGATAACTGATGATATGAGAGATGGTCTTGGAGAGAGTTCTGATCCAGAGGAAAAGTTCACAGAAGGAGGAGGGGTGGGGTGGGGGGTAAGGGATCTAGCTTATAGTTAATAATATAGTCAGACAATAGTTTATTCTACCCAACACAGTTTTGTGGCTTATTTTTGCATAAAACACACAAATACAAAGAATAACTAAACCAGCTTATCCTACCAGTCTGAGCTTGTTCTAAAATGTAAGGCAGTGATGGGAGCTCTTTCAGACACTTTTTTTCACCATAAATTCATTGACTTACTCAGTTTTGGCCCCGTCTGCTACAATGAATTGAGTAACTTTCTTGCAAGTATTTTCCTTACAGAAGCAGCGCTGATCAAAGTCACTATTGTGAATGTATTTACTTTTGAAATGAACTTAATACAACCCTACAAATTCAAAAACCTAATACCTACTAGAGCAATCTACTCTGCGGTATTGGTCAGTCCTGCATAGTTCAGTGCTGTTGTTTTAGTGCCTTCTCTTTCTATGTTATATGCAATGAGGCTTCCAAGGCTGTGCTTGCTTCCTGTTTATGGCTTCCTACTTGTTTCTTTTAGAATCAGAAGAATCAGAATGGCCATTATTATCATTATACACAATGTACAACAAGATTGGAGAGCTTCTCCTTTCAGTGCAATAGGTAGTTAAATTAAGTTACAAAAGTATTCAAAAAAATAGTATAAGTAAAAAAGAAAAATTAACAAGTTGCAAGGAGGCTTTAAATATACAAGATATGTACAAGATGAAACGCAGACTTGCGCACAGCACAATTGAGGCTCAGTGTACAATATGAGGTAGATGACAAATATTAATGAATGAAAAATAGTCCAATTCCTAGTTCTCAGTATTTCTATGTTGTTTACATAGTATTGCACATGAAGTAGTTATGTATTGCACGGACACTAGAACATGTATTGCTTGTAGTGCACACTAGAAAATGTATTAATTTTAGTGCAAATGTAGGATGGTATATACAGATGGGTAAATGTCACATATAATTGTATTACACATGAAGTTGTCTTTCTAATAGTAAATAATGAAAACTTTAGTTAAGGGGACCAGAATCCACTTCTGAGAGAATTAAAGTTTATTATTTTATCATTTTTTGTGGTGTCAAAGAGCTTAATTGTTTCTTTTACAGACTGGGACTGCTAGGATATTACAAACATATGGATCAATTGAAAAATTTGTGTCATCCATCTAAATAAAAGTGATTCTGTGTCCATTGGTTCCCAGCCTTTTTTCTTCCTCATTCTCATCTTTTAGAAGAGCCCAACAGACCAACACTGAGGCAAAGTATAAAACCAGGATTAAATTGGTCTTAATACATATTTTAGGCTAAATACCATTGCAGAAACCTTATGCTAAGTGTGTGTTATAACTGTTTGTGTTAGTGTACATACATTTTTGACAGCCTAACAACTGACTGAGCCTCGCACCTCAAAAAAATTAAAGGCTTGAATAAATTACTCAATGACATATTACCCTGATTTGTATGTAAGCAATTGAAGTGTCTTCTAGTCCTCAGGGTAGCACCTGGTCTTAAATTATGAAGGATGTTATGTGACTCTTTTATTCATGCATTTTACTTAAAGAATAAATAGTAGTTAGTAAGTTTATGAAACTAAAATATGCATGACTGATGACAAACAGATATGATTGGATCTTCATTTCATCCTACTTTTATAGCGTATGTACCTTTCAGCATTAATGGTGCCTGACTTAGATGCTACAAACAAACAACGTAAGAAAAATAAATCATTTGACAAAAACAGCCTTGACTGTCAGTCTTTTCATCAAGTTGGAGAGGTGCTGATTTTTCTTAACTTAGATCTTTTCTTTACTCCATCTGTCTCCATCTGTTTTCTATTTGTCATCTTTGTGATCCATCAGCGTCTTCTCTACTCATCACCTTCTGTTCCTGCCTTTTGTTTTGTCGGAGCTGTTCATTTCTCATTTACTTTCCTCACAGTCCATCATCACTGTCTGTCATCTACTGACTGATATCTCTGTTTCTTCAAAGCTTTGCCCTCAGTTACTCTCTCTCCTGATCTTTCTTTCTTTCTTTTATCACCACTACTTTACCCTTTTTACCACTTTTCCAATTAAGTGTTTGATGAGCACCCAATCTGTATTCCTTCTGTCACATTTCCTGTCAGTCTTGTCACAAGTTTTGGTCTGTCTTTATTTCTCTGTCCACACTCCCACATTCCTCCCGGGCCCTCTTCCTGTGTGTGTTAACTTTGAAGATGATCAAATAAAATGTCATATGCAAACAAATATGAGATCCAATGAAAAACATCTAACAGTATGTTTTGGACCACTTCATTGTGCATTTTGTTTTCCATAATTCAAGCACCTTACAGCTAAAGGTTATCTAGAGGACAGAAAAAGAAGTGTATCGATGGAAACAGTGCTCTTATTGAGGAGGCAGCTGGACTGGTTCAGCCTGTTGAAGACGTTTCGCTTCTTCTCCATAAAGCTTGTTTAGGTCAAAGAACTGTCATGGGAAGAGCTTGAAATATGAAGCTTCTGTCGACCATTGATATGCAAATGATCAGGGTGGTCACCTGAGAGTCGTTAGCATGGTCATTATTTGACGTCTCTTGGAGGTGTGACAGGTGGGCACTTCCTGTGTCATTTGGGTGACATGTGGTTTGAACTGTTTGTCAAAGAAATCCAATACTGCCTCATATGTAAGAGCTGGACATGAAGGTATGTAAAATTGTTTCATTTTTCCCATGGTTCGGTTTGGTTTCACCCTTCTCCAAACCGAAGTGAGGGGGACCAAAGCCTGTCGAATGTTGAGTGATCTCGTCTTCCATCTCCTCTTGGCGCTGAAGCTGCAGCCTGTGTTCCTGCCAACCAGCCCATTGCTGCTTTATGAGCTGGAAACACACTGACTTAGTGGGAGCATTATTTAGCTTGAAGCAGTTGGAAGGATGCTGTGCCATAAAAAACAGATAAAGCTGCATTCAGGCTACATCAGGTGTTACTTGCATATTGACTGTAGCAATGAATAAACACATTTCTCATGGATGTGTAGACCTTACACTGTCAATAGAGTCAGTGACTGGTGGTACTAGCAATGAAAACATTAGCCACAATCTGCTGTATTTTCCACAGGGGCTACAAAAGCTGATACTCGGCCAGATCCAAGGCACAATTTTGGTCTGTTTTCCTTGGAACTAATTTTATTTGGATTGCTTTCACACCTACAATGAACCAACAACGATATATGCTGTAGTATATATGCCAGGCCTGCAGGTGACATTGTAACACTGCTGCAAACACACCAAAACCAGAGAAGAAGGCATGCAGTGGAGACATAAATCATTGGAAATGTCAATAAACAATGGTGTATGTTATTCCCCATGTCCCCTTGTTCCTCATAGAGGAGGAGAGGACAGGCAGAGATTTTGGCTTTAACAGCACCTCTGTTAAAGCCAACACAAGCTCAGGAGCTTCTGCAGGCAGAGCACAACACTATATTTGGACATTGCTGTCAATTCATGCATACTGTTTAAGGAAGAGATGGGACTGTGACGGCAGAGTTTTTGAAGTTAGCCGTCTTAGTTGTCCACACAGAAGTACAAGGATAGCATTTTCAGATCATCCGCTCTTGGTCCCATTTCCTAAATTGTGTGTTTCCTGGCTCCTGAAACCCTGTTTACATGTTGATAAATTAACTAAATGATCCTTCCCAGGTGGATTAGTGAAATATTTCCAATATGGAACTGTCCATATGGCATGTCAGGTTACGCTGTCGGGAGAAGAGCAAGGTAGGCTCCTGCCTACCTGGACTCCCTCATCCAGGTCTACACTCCCTCTCGCGCACTTCGCTCAGCCTGCGAAAGACACCTGGTGCTCCCAGCCCAACATGGCTCTAAATCTCTAGCCAGGCTCTTCTTTTCTGTTGTTCCCAAATGGTGGAATAAGTTACCCAACTCCATATGATCCGCAGAGTCCCTTTCTACTTTTAAGAGATGTCTAAAGACTCATCTGTTCAGGGAACACTTTGGCACTTAATCTGATCTTCTCCTCTTTATCCTCAGAGGTAGAATGAATCAGAAGGTCTCAGACCGGCTCTGAATGAATATTTAGCACTGAATTTTGAATGCTTGGAATGTTGATCAATGTTGTTGACTTGAATTTTTGTTGCTGACTTGAATTATTTGTTGTGACTTGAATCATTTGTTGTGATAAGCTGCATTATACCCCCCCCCCCCCCAAAAAAAAAAACAAACAAAAAACTGGCACTTCTTCTGGCACTAGATGGCAGCACCTGTGACCAACTGACTTGAAGCACTTCGATGCACTTGCTAAGGTTTTTCCCCTCAGTCCAAATACTTGCTTGTGTTGTATGTCGCTTTGGACAAAAGCGTCTGCTAAATGAAATTGTAGAATTGTAGCAAAAACGTGGTTAAGAAAACTTGAAATGGCATTGTCTGATTCGGCTGTTAAAGTTGGACAGTTTTTCTGCATTGGGCTCTTCGTGCTTGAGATTTTGAGGGGTGGAGAACAATCTTTGATCTCCCACAGTAATCTAATGAATTTATATGAAATGCCTCAAGTTGAGACTTTGTTCAGTAATTTTTGAGTGAGATTAAAGGAGAGATTTATTAGATTAATTAAAGCTGGGGTTGGCGATCTGATTTAGATACACTTTTTGAAATACTAGTTAAAATCGTCTTTATGACCAGATGGTAATCGACTCATCATGTGTTCTTAAAACAGAGCAAAAAATATCCGCTACCTATAGCAGGAGTAAAACAGGGAAAACGCCAACCAATAATCTTGCAGGGATACCTTTTTTTACACCAATCAAATCCCGTCACCATTCTGCGTGCCTGCTGCGCGTGCATTTTCCCGGCATGCACAGACAGTGCATGTAGCATGTAGCATGTAGCATGTAGCGTGTAGGGAACAGACTCCGCTGGAGAATGTTTATCTTTCAAGCTCACCAACCAAGCTCCAGTATCCCTCACATTTTAAGACAGATTTACAAGAAATCTAAAATAAACTCTTTGTTTTTCTAAGTTTGTTCTGTTGGCTCTAATCTCACGACAGCTGCCACCCAGGCTACTGCAGGTGGACGTTCTCACCAGGCTTTTTCTTCTTCTTCGGTTTTACAGCGGTTGGCATCCATCATTTTGGAGCATTACCGTCCCCTTCAGGCTAGAGACAGAGTTCAGTTTGGAGAGGCAGAGGTATGTTTTTATTGTTATATCATCACATGGGAGATGATACAGGAGGACGGCGGGAAAGAGGAGAAAATATGGTAGATTCATGGCCAAAACAGGACACTTGACAGCTTTGTCCCACAACACCAACCAAGCTCCAGTATCCCTCACATTTTAAGACAGATGTACAAGAAATCTAAAATAAACTCTTTTTTTTTCTAAGTTTGTTCCGCTGTTGGCTCTAATCTCGCGAGAACTGCCATCCATGCTACTGCAGGTGGCAGTTCTCGCGAGACTTCTTCTTCTTTGGTGGTTGGCATCCATCATTTTGGAGCATTACCGCCCCATTCAGGCTAGAGACAGTTCAGTTTGGAGAGGCGGAGGAATGCTTTTATTATTATATCGTCACACGGGAGTCGGGAGATTTACAGGAGAATACTGATACAGGAGGACGGGAGAAAAGAGGAGAAAATACGGAAAACACGGTAGTTTCATGGCCAAAACGGGAGATTTGACAGCTATGTGGAGAATGTCAGAGGAACTACCTATACCCCGATCAACATCGGCTGTGAGCACTTACTAACTTTACATGTTTGTTTGGTGTTTTCTTCGTGCTGACTGAGACATGACTTGGTGTAGTGTGAAACAAACACGTTGTGCCGAGGGTTTTGGAGTTGAATCAGTCTTCTGGATATAGTGGCTGCTCGCGTGCATGTGAGCGGGGGGTGGGGCTAGGCGGAGCCCTGAGGAGATGCTACTTTCAAATTCATGCTAGTTTTCCATCCGGCCATCCATTATCGTTAGGGTCATGAGGAATGAGACCTATCCCAGCTGATATTGGGCAGGAGGCAGGAAACAATTTGAACTAGAAAGCACTCGGAGAGCGCAGACCTCCGCCAGTCCTCCTCAGTCCTCAGCCATATTGTCATTTTGACCATAAATATTACTCCTACCTTTATTTCATCTAAATATTTAGATTCCTTGACCATGAAAACATACCATTAGCAATTGGATTCATAGTGATATCTATTTTACTTCAGTAGTTATTCACAGAAATCACATTTTTCGCCATGGCGGCCAGACACTGATCCGGATCAACACCAAAATCGAATCAGTTCTTCCTTTTCCCATGCTGAACATTTCATCATGTCAAATTTCATCCAAATCCGTCCATTACTTTTTGAGTTATTTTGTTCACAGACGGACGGACAGACGGACAAACTCTCCCAAAAACATAACCTCCTTGGCGGAGGTAACCAGTCACCAGCCAATCACAGGGCCACATAGAGATACAGACAGACAACCATTCACACTCATACACATACCTAAGGTCAATTTGGAGTCACCTATCAACCTAACAAGCTTGTTTTTACTCTGTGGGACTGTTACTCCTCCATACCCAGAAAAAAAACATGGCTCAAGACTAGGTCTGAAAAAGTTATCGTTTTTTGGGTCGAAATTGCAATTTCCCACAATGCAATCATGTGATTGAGAAAGCTGCATTTTGTAGAAGCACCCCTGATGACCCAGGATGTTTGCTTTTACAAGTGACATTGTGAGTGGTAAAAGAAACAAAGAAATAGAGAAAGAAAGAAAAAAAGGGATAAAAGAAGCAAAGGTAGCAGTTGAAGAAATGATAATTGGACATTTAATTTATTGTATGGTTAATTGATTTATTGATTATTGTGACAGGCCTAATAGAGACTAAAGAGGACACCGAGTGAGTTAGACAAAGAAGGAGACTCCCGATTGAGCTTCTTTATTCAATCTTTACTTTTTCTTTGGGGTCAACAGTCCGGCCAGTGTCTATACATCAAAACAAATTGGATTATTTCTGAGAAGCAGCAGAGACTCATTTTGCACCTGCAGCACACTTAAAAAACACGAGCAGTCTATTAGAGAAAGTCGAGAAGAAAAAAAGGCGAAGGTGCCAACAACAGACTCGCTATCACTTTGGCTTGAGAAATTACATCGCAGGGATTTGATTTTTTTCACTGATATGAGAGGCAGCATAATGAAGTATGGGACGCTCGGAACAAAGGCACATCTCAGCCTTGACAAGGCAATTAGAGCAGAGCAGCATCCCATGTGCTCAACAACACCTAATTTCATCCGACTCAAGGTAGAGAAGCGGCAGAGTTCATGACATGAAATCATCTGGGGAGGTGATAACGTTATTACGCTCAGTCATTAAAGCTGCAGTGTCTGAATTTACGTGTAAACAAGTCTGTTACTGCGAGTCATTTTCAGGCAGAAGCTGTACCAGCCTGTCAGAGGTGAGTCTGTCTGAGTTTTCAGCATACTGACGTGAAAGGATGCTCAAACTGTGGCCCAGGAGCTAACTGTGGCCTTTGTTCCAGCTCTTTGAGAAACACTGTGTGTGACTGTACACAGTCAACAGTATATTGTCCTTTAAAGATGCTATGAGGAGTTTCTAAGTAATTACAAAAAAGTCTTACTTTTAGATATATGCCTGATGGAAATACACACTTTAAGATGAGTTTTATAGCATCAAAATAGGTTATCTATAAATGCTATTCCTTAGCTTCGTGGTCGGGTTGGACAGGACTGGACTGGCCTGGATACTCAACTTCGGGAACAAGACAATTAAAACTTGAGCAAATTTATATTATTCAGACACGTCTTAGAGCACCGGGCTGTAAGTAGCGATATATAGCCGGCTACTAAACTACAATACTAAATTTTCCAAAAATTGCTTGTTGTCACACATCAAAAACTACCGCTGCATAACTAGAAAGAGATACATTACCTGGTCGCTTTGCATCCTGTAAGTTGTTGAAAAAAGAAGTTGTAAAGCAATGCAGAGTTCTGAGGAAGGTCCGAGCTGCATTCATTAGCATCACAACAAACACACGCTTTGGCTTGGGTCACGTCTTTTGGTGCGTTCCAGTTATAGTCAGAAGTAGGAATTTTCTGGTTCTGAGTAGGAAACTGCAACTGGAACGTCCCCCAAAGTCGGAATTTCCTACTGGGAACTCGGTGAAACCTCGCCACCCCTGAGTTGACAATCAAAGATGGATGCCCCCAGTGTGAACAGTTATTTAGCTCCTGTAATATTTACAAAAATGCTGCCATAGTGATAATCACATTCTTCATGTGATATTTGTGAACAACAACGCAGGGCGAGCTAACAACAGCTAACAATAGCCTGGTAGATTGGTATTTCTTTTTCCGACTTCAACTGGAACGCTGATAAGTCGGAGATGATGTCACTCCCAGTTCGGAGGTTGCTGGAACGTAGCATTACGACAGTCGCCGCGCATGCTCATGGGTAGCAGAGTCTTATGCTGTGTTCCAGGCAACCCATAACTTGCGTTTTTCCCACCTGTAACTCGTGAAAATTGACTGGAACGGCAGTCGAACTCGTACCAGATCGATGTACTCTGAGTTACGACTTGTGACGTCACATCACTGCCTCACCAATGAGGCAGCCTCTTAATAATGACAAACACTGTAAAGTATAAGCTTCTGTTACAATATGCGCCGTTTCCCCACTTTTGTTTCACTTAAATGAGCTTGTTGATAAAACATAAATTTTATAATGCCTGCCATGTTGGTTAATTTACATAGCAGAATTCCTTGCGCCCAAACCGAAGTCATATTTTGCCTGGAACGCTTTCAGGTCAGAACTCAGAGATTTTAACTGGGAAATATCCGAGTTACGGGTTGCCTGGAATGCAGCATTAATGTCGCCGGTAATAGATTCTCCTCATAGCACCTTTTAATAGATGCGTTCAATGGGGCAGATTCTGTGGGAAAAAAATACTGTCTTGCTGGAAATGACAATAATCAGTCACTTAGTGGAATACTTTGAATGGGAGCACATTTTATTCAACAGTCTTACTGAAAATTTCAAGTATTTTCAAGTCATCAGACTAAAGTCAGAGTCAAGTCCCGAGTCACTGATGTCCAAGTCCAAGTCGAGTTGCAAGTCTTTGATGATATTGTCAAGTCGAGGCCAAAGTCAGCAAATATTGTCCTTTAAATTAAATCTATGTTATTTTAATCAACAGTATTACAGTTTGACACTTACAAGATTTCTACATGGTGGTAAAAGAACAAGCACAATATGATAAGATATAAAAAATACTAAAATTGGTCCCACAAAGGCACAATAAAAAAGTAAGATGTCGGTGAAAAGCATTTGTGAACTATTCAAAATCTGTACGATCTCAGTTACAGTGAGAAAGTTCATAAAAGAGTGAAGCAGAGTTGAGGTAAAACCGAGATGAGATGAAAGACGTGTGATAGACTGACAGAGAAAGAGAGTGACAGTAACGATGACGAAAGCTGCACTCGCACACAAAGAGCACTGAAGAGCAGTAAGGAGGGAGTTTGATGCTTGTCAGCCTCTTTTGACTCCAACATCTCCTTCTTACTCTTGCATGAAGACGGTTGTCACGCTGCAGAGAAGAGTGAATTCTTACAGTAGTTTTTTTTTCTTGTTAAATATAATTCTAACATATACTGTAACCACCTCAGAGTTAACCAGGAAAGTGCCGAGTCCAAGTCCCCGGCAAGAAACAGAAGAAGAAATGTTCGGGTTCAAACTGAATCTCTAATTCAGGCAGTGGGTGTGTGGGAGAGCAGCTTCAAGGCGGCGGCGGGGAAACTTAAGAACAATGAGCTATTGGACATGAACTGTGACAGCCTGTTATTAATTTTTAATTGAATACAGCCAACAGAGACGTTCTGCAGTCTTGACACAGGCATTCACTGAAAAAGCACCGCTCTAAAACATTTTTAATGAAGCCACTGCACACTTGCAGCTTTATTTCATTAGAAATTTCCTCTTCGACTCGGAATTCACCATTAATGATTACAACAAAACTAAAGTAACAAAGTTTAAAATCAGTCGTATTTGTGATAATTGTCTCTTACTGATATGTTTTTGAGTATTTTTAGGGCTGGAAAAAGAAAGTATAACAGCCTTTACTATCGAAGAGTCAATCACACATCTCTCTCCTTCACATACACACTCGATCATGCCCTTGGCCCCACATATCACATGCGTAATGATACTGAACAGAACCCGGGAGCTGCTGTTTCATTTAACATTGCCTGTTTTCGAATTCGCCGACTATACTAGCAGTGTGTACTGATTTGACCAAAATGTAGTGTGCAGTATACAGTATACGAACAAAAGTAAAGTTGCAGTATGCAAAAAATACCCAGATGACATACTGATTCGGGAAAAAATTCACGGTATGCATCGGACCAGTCTGCTTCGCTTACTGTTACCCACAATGCAAAGCAGCTGAAGCAAAGCTTCAACAACCGGAGCAGCGCACGAAAATAATTATAAGCCAACACTTGTTATCTTTACCTTTTCAACAGGTAATAGTGTGTAATAAGTTGTAAAAAGGTCTGTGTTGTTGTTGTTTTCCATTAACGGTTTGTAATGGCCAGACGGTGGTGTTACGTCAGTCTTATACCTGCGACATTATTAGCATAAACCACTGACAAGTTGAACATTTTACCGGTACATTCTGTATTTCTCCTCTGTATTTCCACCACCTTAAATGTTCCTACCTCTCCTCATTCTTAATACTGTATTGTGTGTATGACGTTTATTCTTGAACTGTTTGTTTCTTTTAAGTGGCCCTAATTCGCTGTCGTAAGCCATCACACAATAATGTATAAAATAATTCCTCTCCGAAATAATACGTATTCTCCACCACTGACTGTTTCATATAAAATGCTGCTTCTGGCAATATCTTTGCAGATTAATAACTGAAATGTCAACATGTACTCATGGTTTGTTTGTTTTGTACAATTAAAATTAAGTTTGGGAAATAAATCATCTGTAGCCTACTTCCGCTTTGCTCAAACTGGAAACCAGCGTAGCTACAAAATAAACTGAACAGAACAGTCAGACTACAGACTACATTCAAGTGTAGTAGGCAGTGCCTAGTACATACTACTTTCATACGCAGTATGTTGTAGGCGAATTCGAAAACAGCCATGGTCTAGATATAACAGGAAAAACTTCTTCTAAATTCACACATGTATAACAACTGAAGCTACTTGTGGTGTTTTGAAATTTAGCATAAAAATTATCTGTAGTCCTGTAGAAATATGAAAAAATAGTCATAAATATAGCAAAAATAATATCAAAAACATAAAAATAATAGTTCCATTATTAATGTTTTCTTCATGTAATTAATTTTATAATCTTTTTTAGACTATATTATAACTGAGATTTGCACAATGTTTTTTTTTATTAATATAAAATTTATTCAGAAAAACTGCCTGTATCCAGTCTAAATTGAGCTGACATTACAACATTTTGAACCTAAACAGTAATTTACTTTAGGCTGTGAACTAAACTTAAAGATGCTATGACGAGTTTCTTTCACTTTTAGATATATGCCTGATGGAAATACACACTTTAAGATGAGTTTTATAGCATCAAAATAGGTTATCTATAAATGCTATTCCTTAGCTTCACGGTCGGGTCGGACAGGGCTGGAGTGGCCTGGATACTCAACTTCGGGAACAAAACAATTAAAACTAGAGCAAATTTATATTATTCAGACACGTCTTAGAGCACCGGGCTGTAAGTAGCCATATATAGCCGACTACAAAACTACGTTTTCCTAAGTTAAGTAAATACTAAGTTTTCCAAAAATTGCTTGTTGTCACACATCAAAAACTACCACTATTAGTAACTACATTACTAGAAAGAGGTACATTACCTTGTCGCTTTGCATCCTGTAAGTTGTTGAAAAAAGAAGTTGTAAAGCAATGCAGAGTTCTGAGGAAGGTCTGAGCTGCATTCATTAGCATCACAACAAACACATGCTTTGGCTTGGGTCACGTCTTTACGACAGTTGCCGCGCGTGCTCATGGGTAGAGTTTTTATGTCGCCGGAAATCAGTTCTTCTCATAGCACCTTTAAAGGTGTAGTCAGCAATGTGGGAGAAAACAAGTGGAGAGGTTGATTACGAATGAATTTAGACCCACCTCCCGAAAGCTGATGGAAGTGCATTGTCATGGAAACGGACGTAAAAACTAACTAAGGTAACCCCGACTTGTCAGACAACTCGACTGCCATTATTGATAACATCACAACAACAGTACATTCTGGCAGATTATACAATAAGATGAATGCCCGACGGCTGTTACTGTTATGTGAAGCTCCACAAAGCTAATGTTGCTTACCTATCCAGCAGAAAGACGCCGACATCCACGTCCGTTTTCAGGTCTTTCAATTCGCGAAGTTTACTCCACCGTCGGAAAGCAACACCAATGTTGACCGGGGTCTTCGCTCTTTCATGGTCATAGCCCTTCTTTTTCACTTTTCACTCCTTTTGGGCTGTTTTTCAGCCATTGCTACTGCACCTATTGTATCTTTCTCTTACGCTAACTGCGCACGCTATGCAACCTACTCCCCCCACCCCGTCTGATCTGCGCATGAGTATGATCGCCCCCTGGATATGGGGGGGTGTACCGTGTGGTGGCTAGGCTCGAGCCACAGTATTTACCTTCTGAAATTCAGAGCCAAGGCTGTGTATTGAAGCCAGACTTTTTTTTTCAACATACTGTCAGTGGGGACATCTTGGATGGAGAGGAGAAATACGGTGATTATGGCAAATAGTGCATTAGATTAGTAGATTTGAAGATCGCTGACTACATCTTTAAGCCTACTTATTTCAAATGTGATCTTTCAAAACACTGACAAACAACGTGGTCCTAAAATGAGATAGTCTCTCACAGTGATGGATTTTTTTTCTGTTTATCAGAGGCAAGAGAAAAGTCCATCCATCACTGACTTTGTTGTCTTGCACATAGAAGTACTTCTCTGTGCAAGAATGACATAAAAGCACTGAATGATCTTCAAAACCTGAAACAATAATAAGACCCATTGAATGACTCTAGAGGTGGTGCTGTTGAGGTCCTAACTGCTGAGACAGGAGCGTGCCAATGGGTGAAGACGACAGCCAGCTGTGAATCTGCTGTTTTATAACATTTAAAGAAATAATCCAGTTACTGACAGAATCATGTTATGAGCATGTAAACAAGGTGTTATTCTAATAACAGATTAGAGAAGTGTAAGCATGTCAGATCTTTGTTATGAGCTGATTCGATCCACTTCATGGATTTACTGTATTTACGCGCTCTGACATTTTTCTGTATGATCAACATGACATGTCGGAGACCTGCCAACATGTTGATCCTGGATTAATGCAATGAGGACAGTGTGCAGGAATGAGCGTGTCATTTTTCTTATAAAGATTTAAAAAAGAAAAAGAATATCTCAAGCAGGAGCCACAGACTTAGATTAGTGTTGCCTTAGCTAAGAAAAAGGTATCAATAATGTTTGATCGATAGTTGAGTCCCATCAGAGTTTAACATTCTGGTCGTGGGCCGACTCAGGGACAGGCTCTGCAGTGCTGGAGTGCTCTGCTGAAACATTAAGCAGAAATAATTATGTGAATGTCATTATGGTTTGCAGGCAATGACATTTATAATTGAGAGTCTTTGTTTAAATACAAGCTGGTTTCATATATTGGAGCTGCATCCACAGCACTGAATAGTTTAGCCTCTTCTTGGATTTTTCTGATTTCAGCGTGCATGATGATGGATTACCAACACTGATTGGAAGACAAGCGTTCCCATAATTTCTTGCATATGGTGCCGAGCACACAAGCAGTCTTAACCACTTCATTAACTTTTAATTTCCCATTTGAGTAAGTCAGAAAATAGAATGTAATAACTTTTGTCTGATGTTTGTTGACATCACGACAGGCTGTGTGCAATAATCCTCATTGAAGTTAATATACAGAGACTACATTAGCATTTCACAAAGTTATGTTCCACACTGTCAACATGCACTGCTGGGTTCTTCTGCATTTTTTAACAGTTTGAAAATGTTTCAGTGCTCCTTTACAGACTTTGGTATTGAGATAAGCAGTACTTTGAGTTTTTTACATGTATCAGTATATTTTCCAACACAGTCAAGAGTGAGGCAGCATCATTTAGATTGATACAGGTTATGTTGCTGCTGATTTAGTAAAGCAGATATCCTGCTCATTTTGTAAGGGAATAAACATTTACTGTGTAAATGTATATTTGTTTTTCAGTCCAAAATTATCATTATATAGTTTATTTCTCTGGTTCCAAACCAGGACGTCCACCACTGGATCTTTAGCTTTAGGTCGTCATAGTTTACATTTATAATAGAAAAGGAAAGGGTAACTTTGGTCACTATGAGGGACACAGTCATTTGATCTTCACTGTTAGCAATCCAAGTCATTACAGCTTGCAAGATTATCTTAATTTAATGATTTGAACAATATATTAAAATGAAACAAAAAAACTACCTATAACTAAGACCTTTAATATCATCATTTTTTGATAGAATGCAAGTACAATCATTCATTTAATTAAGCTAAATGCAGAACTCATCCAGTTTCAGCTACCTTTCAGAAGTTATTTAGCATTTTCTTCTCATGAAAGCATATTTTACCAACTTTTCCACTTTTAAAAAGCACCAAATACTTCATAAAAGAAGTCATACAAAAACTACTGCAGCCAATTATTGCTCAGGCTTCCCGGGATTATTGCTGTTTTCAATGTTTTTGAAGGAGATTTACATTTACATTATTTATATACATTCTTTTGATATTTTCAATTAATTCGGTTGAGGTCAAAGAGGGCCCCATGTGGCCCCCAGCCCACCAGTTTCTCAACCCTAATCTAAAATAATGATTCACAGTATTTGTAACTGACAGTGTTTAGAGCTTTAGAGCTCCACATACAAAAAAACAAAACAAAAACAGTAACATTGGAACAGGGTGGTTGGTCTGGTCAAACAGTGGATCAAGACCATGCTAGTATGTATAATAATAATCATAATAATCTCAGTCTTTAAAACAGAGTAGGGATGGGGAGACAAAGGATACAATAAAGAAAAAAAATGATAATATTACAATAATGTGAGGCTTAATTAATAAGCAGAGGCTTACAGCGGGGTAACGCAGAATCAGGAACACAACTGGGAAAATAATCCTTTCTGTATAAACAAGAAAATGGCCCCACACTTCTTTAAATTTACGTGAGGATCCTTTTAATGTATACCGATTTTTTTCCAGTTTTAGATTATTAAAAATCTCTTTAACCCACATTGTGTGAGAAGCCAATAAAGTGGCAAAGGCGATTATATGTACAGTAGTTTAGGTAAGAGCACGAGATATTCCAAACAAGGCAGTCATTGTGTTAGGTTGTAGAAGCGTCCCAGTAACTTCTGATAGAGTTCAAAAATTGCCATCCAATAATCATAAAGAGAAACACAGGACCACAACATGTGGACATGATTTGCAGGCATCTGGTGACATTTTTCACAAGACGTATCAACCGTTTCATACATTTTTGAAAGTCTAACTTTAATCCAATGAGTGCGGTGAACCACTTTGCATTGAATTAAGCCCTGCTGGCACAGATAGATGAGGTATAAGTTTAAGAATATCTCCCCAGAGCTCATCTGAGATGCTCTCACCCAGTTCCTCCTCCCAGACAGTCTTCACAGTATTCGAAGAGGTTGAAGACAGTGTTTGAATGTGACTATAGATGTAAGAAATCATACCTCTTCTCATGATTGGGAATTGAGTAAAGCAAACTGTCCTTGTACATCGTCCTTGTTTGTCATGAAAGGTGCTTTAAAAGTAAAATGTATTATTAGTATTATTGTAAGAATGTATAGCCCATGCTATTCTGATTTGACCTGTGACACCAATGAAAATTTTTGTTTGATTTGCACTGCATTGTATCTTTCTGTGGGCATCATGCTGGCACAGCAGGTAGTGCACATCTCAACTTAACTTTTAGTCAACCCAACAATTAATAACCTATACCTACCAAAGTGTCAGACATCTCGAGGACAGTACTCAATAAGAGTAAGCAGTTAAATTACGGAACATGTATTTGTATTTACTTAGAGACTTTTTGACATTTTCTAACTACAAAACAAAACTCAGAAATGCTATGACGGCAGAAAAGTTTGTAGTCAAGAGCAAATGCTTGTGATTTTATACTATTGTCTTCATAGTACATGTTCTCGTGATCTGTTTTTGTATATTTAATGCCATGTTTGTGTGAAGTGTTTGTATGAAATGTTGAATTATGTAAATTTATTTGTGTTAACTAATATTCTTACTTTAGCTGTATTTTATTTTTAACTTTGTTTAATTGCTTGAGGTGAGGTTTGAAATAAGCCTCTGTGGGTTTCTATCTCACCTGCACATGTGATTTATTTTAAATAGTTTTTTTCTTTTTCTTTGATACTTCTTTCAAAAATGTGCAAATAAACAAACAATGAACACGTGCCACACAGCAAGAAGGTGTGGAGATTGCATGTTCTACCTGTGCATGCTTGGGTTCTCTCCAGGCACTCCACCTTCCTCCCACTGACGTAAAAAATGCTGATTAGACTGGTGACTCCAGATTTGCTCTTTGTAATGAGTGTGGGGGTGGATGATGTGGCTCTGTGATTGGCTGATGGCCAGTTTAGGGTGTACCCTACCTTTCTCATCATGTCAGCTGGGACAGACTACAGTCCATGAAAGGGATAAGTGATGAAGAGTTTTACCAGAGAACCTACAAAAGCTGTTTGTGTGTACTTCATAAGATCAAAATCATAGAAGAAAATTTGATTTAAATCACCAAGTCGCTCGAACTACTTTAAAACAAGTGTGTGCTTTGGTTGTAGGTGTAAAAATATGGAATTCCCAATTACATGACTTAAAGGGTTGTGCAGAGACTCATCAATTTTAAAAAAAAAACTGTACAAATACAAAAAAATGTGTGAAAACTAGAAACTTAAACTGGATGTTATGCATGTTTTGAGATTTAAGTTGGCATATTTATGGGTTCTTTGTTTTATTTTACCTATTTGTTTTTGTTTTGTTTGTTTTTGTTGTAAAAATCAATGACTGGTTGATGTAGGCTGTTGAAAATCAGCTGTATGTGACATCAGACCATCTGTTCTTTTTTTTAATGTTCAAGTAGGGGTAGACAAATATAAGAGACATTTCTTTTCTTGATACTCCTTTCCTATCATGAATGTGTTTGTTTGAGAGTGTAATGTGCACCTGTGTATGGATAATGTTGTCAGCTTTCATGTAAGGAACAAATGAATGAATAAATAAATAAGGATGATGAATGGGTGTCAAATGGGTATAAATATCACAGAATATTTATCATAATCTTATACAACTTTGGTTTTTGTTCTTGTGATGTTGATTAGCTGTTTCTATGCAGAAAATAAATGTTGAGGCATATATCACATGAAACTTTTTAGCTCTGAGGTTTTATAAATAACCATTTGGTCCATGTCTCCCAGTATTATCTGATTGCCAACTGTAGTTATTGACGATCAGCAGATTTACATCTGATGTGTTGCCAAAAATCAGCTACAGTTGTTTTCTAAGTAATCACATTCTCCTCGCCCCCTTCTGTTTCTCTCTCTTCTTGTAGAGCTCATAGATGGGACCCCCACCCTGAAAATAAACCATGGCTCGGGTACAGTGGTGCTACAGCTGCCGAGCAACGTGAACGTGGCGGACAGGCGTTGGCATCGGCTGGATGTCCGCAGTAACAGCAAGGTGAGATTCTTCACTCTCGTATCAACAGACATTTTGAAACGAACTTCAATGCATTTTAACACTGGGATGTATTCAATAATGAAAAAATCACTCTACATCTCATATAAATCATAATGCTGTTTATTGTCTGAAATACCAATATGTTAAAGAGATGTAGAAGAAGCATGTTTAAATATGTCCTTCATAAACAGTTAATTTATCATTCTGAATTCTTGAGATGATCTGGTAAAATTCTGCTGATCTTTTTTCAGTCAAACACCTGAACATGTTGTGTAATTTGATGGCTGAAAACTGATACAAGCTGTTAAGAAGAGCACAAAAATGCTGCACGGTTTGATTGGTCTTCGTGCTCTTCAGACATCCTCCTACAGTTTGAGATCAGCTCAATCAGGCCCCATCCACACAAAGACAAACCGACATCTAAATGCATAAGTTTTTTGCCGAATCTGTGTATCATCCATACGAAGACGGCGTTTTGGGGGTCTGTAAACGATCATTTTTGAAACCAGGTTTCAGAGTGGAAAGATTTTGAAATTCCATATACGCAGCTCCGTGATTACTGGCTCTCCGCAAGTTTTCAGATACGCTTACGTCATAGTTTCATATCTTCATTGACACGCATGCGCCACACGCAGCAACGACAATGTTGGCGTACGGTGTAGCATATGTGCTGATGAAGCTAGTGACCCTACTATCCCTCTTACAGTAAAATCTCCTTCTCAATCACCACCGAGTTGAACAAACAATTATCGAGGACACATTACACCACTTAATGATCACTTTATCACAATCTCTGTTTACAACTTTTGCCGCAAGTGCGCATGCCCACTGTTTTTTCGTCTGTTCCGCTTGTTTCCGTCATATCGTTACAGCGGCCCTAGAGGTCTGGCATGTGTTTTACAGAGTTTCCATGTGTATTGAGTGCACTCATATAGACGCACACATTTCCTGAGATGCCTTCGTCTTTATGACGATGGTTTTGGAAACTGTTAAGGGTTTTGTCTTCGTGTGGATGAGGCCTCAGAGAGGGTTTTTTTTACCATCTTCAGTTTGGCTGATATTTTTGTTAAGAGAATATTGTGACTCTCCTTCAACCTGATTGTTTGGAGTGTTGGTAGTAACAACGATGAATAACCTGTTTGAATAACAAAAAAAGAATTATAAGAAAAATAAGACCTGATGTCATGGACTTCAGTATTTTTCTCCTTTCAACATGTTGGCTTTGGCACCAGATGTCCCGAGAAAATATTTCTAGCCAATTTCAGGGCAACATAGAGACACCAACAACCACTCAGGTTCACACTTACGCACAAGGGCAATTATGAGTCACCACTTAACCTGCAGTCTTCATGCTGTGGGGCACATGCACTACTGGCTCTACCACCATGCTGCCCTTGTGTGATAAGTTTTAACTGGAAATGAAGCAAAGAAACTTTTACAGAGAAAGCAGTTAACACCAGGTAACATGGTCAGAAGTTACAAGTTATATATGACATAGGGAAGGTTCAACAAATTTAAAAACTAGAGAAGCACCCGGAGAGTGCAGACCTCCGCCAGCACCACAGTTCTCAATCATATTGTGATTTTCACCGTAAATATTAGTCCTACCTTTATTTCATCTAAATATTTAGATTCCTTGACCATGAACACATACCATTAGCAACTGGTTTCATAATGATATCTACTTTAGTTCAGTAGTTATTCAAGTAGATCATAGTTTTCGTCATGGTGGATCCAGACGCTGATCCGGATCAACACCAAAATTTAATCAGTTCTTCCTTTTCCCATGCTGAACATTTCCTGAAAATTTCATTAAAATCCATCCATAACTTTTTGAGTTATTTTGTTCACAGACAGACAGACAGACAAACGAACAAACTCTCCAGAAAACATAACCTCCTTGGTGGAGGTAATGAAACTTTAAATGTAAATTATGTGAAAGTTCTCATCAGCCCAAAATAAGTGATTGTTGGGGGCAGAATCTTTCAGAAGCATAACTGAGAGGTGATTGACTGGTTGTTCTGTCAATCAAATTCAGTGCGATTAAGTAAGATGATTTGGTAGGCCGGTGCTTCAGAAAGGAAGGTATGAAACATGACTTACTTTAATCCGTTGAGAGATGAAAAAAAAGCATTTTTTCCATCTTCTTTGTGACCCATTTAGTTAAGAAATAAACCAACACAATAGTGAATAGCATCCATGCTAATCTCAGTACAAGCACCCAGTGTTTGATCCAATCCACTTAAAGGATCAGTTCGGTTTCTACAGCTTTCACATTGTTTACAGAATGAAGTAGAACAATATATTCACCCAGAAGGCTTTCCTGATCCAAACAGTGCTTCAGGAGATATTTAGATCCAAAATCGAGCGGCAGACATCTGTATAATGGTAGCACATAGGGCATGTTAGCGCCACTCCTAAAACTGCATTAATCGTCCAAAACTCATTAGTTTCACCAATATTTCATCATGGTCCGCTCGGGCTACTCCTCCATTACACTCCGGTGTCGCTCCACCCATGTTTTTGTGACTGTGCCGACCTCTGAACTGAAGAGGAAGAATGTTTGCCTCCGCGCATGCGCAGTGCGGCTCATTGTTTCAGGGGAAGACTGCCGGCTACTGAACAACTTTCTTCTTCCAGTTTTGTGCAAAATGGACAAATATCTATTGGATGAAGATGTTGTGGAGGAGAACTTTGTATATGATGGGTGTCCTTACAGTTTTGAGTCAGAGTTTACAGATGAGGAGCTCATCGAAAGGAGGACGCAAAGGCAAAGAGAAGAACAGCTGGCCAGAGAGCAGTCTTCAGTTCAGAGGTCAGCACAGTCACAAAAACATGTCTGGAGTGACACAGACTGTCTTGGAGGAGTAGCGTGAGCAGATCATGATGAAATATTGGTGAAACTAATGAGTTTTGGACGATTAATGCAGTTTTAGGAGCGGCACTATACATGCCCCGTGTGCTACCATTATACGGATGTCCGCCGCTCGATTTTGGATCTAAATATCTCCTGAAGCACTGTTTGGATCAGGAAAGCCTTCTGGGTGAGTATATTGTTCTACTTCATTCTATAAACAATGTGAAAGCTGCAGAAACCGAACTTATCCTTTAATTTATGTTGCACATAAAAAACATACTTTCCAAAGTGTCACTACCAAACATAAATTAATAATGAAATGCAAAAAAATCATCAAAAATGTAAAGAATTACAACATACATGTTCGCACTAAAATACACATACAACACACAAAAATGTGTTAAAATTAAAGCCATCCTAAGAATATTAAAATAAATAAAAAAACATTCAACACATATGCTGAAAAAAAAGCCAACAAGTAAGAATAGGCTTTAAAACAAGATTTAAGTAATAAGGTATAAGAATCTGAATTGGCAAGTATACATACAACAAACTTGGACTTGGTTAATAAGTAAGGTGGAGGACGTGCAGCTGCCTCTTACTGTCATCAGGCTTGTAGCTCCGCCCTCTTTCTCCCAGACAGGGCAGTGTCTCTGAGGACTTAGCTCAGTACAGACATCAGGCTGATCCAGTTACACTGCAAGGTTGCAAAGATTGACAAATTGTCACATTGAGCATCATTGGTCATATGTTAGTGAGTGATTCCTATGTTTGTGTCATCATAAGGGGGCACACTGGGATCATTTCTGATTAAGTGCTGCACAGCTGTCGTACTGATCACTGTAAAGGGAGATTATGGACCTTAAGACCAAGAAGAACGACTACAGCAGCACTTGTCTGACATTTTCTAACCAGAATCATTTCAAGTGGACTTAATTAGGGTGAAATTGAGCTAATCTGCATTTGACTGAGGACCGCCTGGAGCTCTTTACCCCCAGGACTCCGTCATAACTGCTGTCATTTAATTCTTACCCCCTTTTGAGTCCCAGGAAGACAGTCGGAGTGGAGAGAGTCTATTTTTAGTCTTTGACAAAACCCAGACTGAAATCTTCAATCCTGCCGTCTCTGTTTCATAACAGGTTTTTGGAACTCACTTAAATGTGGATGAGGAGCACTTAGAGAAAGAACCAATTCCAAATGTTGTTGGCAAAATTGAAAAAAAGGACTTTGGCCTTCCTCTACAGCATCATAAAAAGAAAATTAAAATCTTCAAATCTTGGACACTTCTAGAAGGTGCACACTTGTCAGACATTTTAAAAACAGAGAAGGGTCAAGGTGAAGGACTGCTACTTTATTCTTTATTTGGTAGTTTGGTTTTAGAAATCCTATGTCCTCAAGGTTCTAGGTGATGGTTTGTAACTATGCATTGAGTAGCTCTCCTGTATATGCCTGGGTTCCACAAAAATATGCCTGTTTGGTGGATGGAGGCTCTATTAAAGCTGGGTTTGGCGGTTTTGGAAAACTAGCATGAATTTGAAGCGAGCAAAACTAGCATGAATTTGAAGTAGCATCTCCTCAGGGGCTCCTCGGGACACCTGGTTTAAAAACAGGTGTCCTGGCATGATTATTGGTTGAGGTTTTCCCTGTTTTACTCCTGCTGTAGATAGTGGATTTTTTTCGCTCTGTTTTAAGAACACATTATGAGTTGATTACCATCGGGTCATAAAGACCATTTTAATGAGAATTACGAAAAAGTGTATCTAAATCAAATCCCACACCCCAGCTTTAAGTGAGTGTTTTTCTTGCTATATCAGCCCTGTGCTTGGCTAGAAACTACCCCAGCTTGTACCCTACCTTTAACCTGTTAACAGCTGGTAAAGGTGGAAGAACCCCAGCAACCATGGAAGAAATATGCATTTATATATGACAAATGGATGGATGGAAAAAAGAATGGATGGATAGATGGCTAAAAAGATAGATAAAGGTTGAATAGACAGAATGGATAGATGGGTGAATGGATAAAGACTGAAGGATGGAAGAATAGATTGTTGGATGGATGGACTGTTTAATGATCAATAGACAGACAAAGACATTGAAAGATAATTGGACAAATGAATTAATGATACATGGATGGATGAAGAGATTGATGATGGATGGATAAATAAGTGGGTGGATGAACGAATATTTACATGGGTGGTTGGCTGTATGAATGCTTATGGTTTATAAAAAAAGAAAGATTGATGGAGGGATAAACAAATGGACAGAAAATTTGTTGGATAGATGGAAGATTGGATGGAAATATATGAACAGACGGATGGATAAATTGATGTATGGTTGGATGAAAGAATGTATGCATGTGTGGATGTATAAATTAATGGATGGATAAATGGTTGATAGATTGATTGATAGATGATTGGGCATATGAATATATGAACGACTGGATGGATTGTTGATAGAAGGATAGATAAATGGATGGATGGATGATTTAAGGATGCATGTATGTGGATGGATGGAGGGAAAGACAGATGGATAGACCAATGATGAATAGATAAATGAATGGATTGATTGATGTCTTAATGGATGGATGGTTGGATAAATTGATAGACATTGTAAGGTAGACAAATGGATGATTGAATATATGGATGGATGGATTGATGGATGGTTGAACTTGTTTATGTTGTGTTGTCAGATCTGACATCACAGTCTTGAGGTTTTAATTGACCATTTTTAAGTGGATTTTAATCAATGCAAGTCAAAGTAATACATGACTGACTTTTATTGATATGTCAATCGTCCAACTTGTTTTAATAAGACACATGATCTTTTTTGGGTCAATTAAAGTTGCATACAGGCCCCCTGTTGGATGTTTGGATCATAGCAATGTACTTCTGGGTCCCACCTACAAGACTGTCTTGAAAAGGAACATGGTTGAATCTAGAGCTATGAAAGTGTGGTCAGAGGATGCCATCCACTGCCTGCAGGGCACCTCGGAGTGCACTGATTGGTCAGATGATGTCAGATTAGGGCTCAGCCGCAGGCACAGTGGCCATTTATGAAGAAGATTTTACTGTGTGTAGCTACATGAAGTTCTGTTAAGAGTCCTGTATTCCTTCTCGACAAGTCAAAGTCTACCAAATAATAAGCCATGGATAAATAGGTCTCTAAAAGAAATAAAAGCTGCGGCGTTGGACGGGTCCTTGCGCAGTCGCAGCTTCCTCATGACCCTTTGACCTTTCTTTCTTCGTCTTCATCTACTTTTTTCATTCTCTCTTTCTCTTTCAATCTCTTGATGTTTTATTTTGTCAGGAATCCAGTCATGTAATTTTGAAAGCTGTGGTACCTTTGGTTTAGATTGTAGAAACCTTTCTTCCATAACTTGTCAGTGGCTGTTTCTTCTTCCCTCATTCATTTGAATAGGAGTAGCTAGGAGGGCTTCTTCGGCGTTTAACACCTATGAGGGCTACTCATTCGCAAACCGTTTGAGAAACAACAAAATCCTGAATAAAGTTTGATCATCAGTGCCTAGAGTGGCATCTCTGCCCATTTCAAGCTGATACCATTTATGGTTTCAGAGAAGACACGTTGTGTCAGGACTGAAATTATAACTTGAAAGGCAAATAGCTGACTTCCTGTTGCAGGTAGACCCCTGGATGCATGAACATTTCAACGTTGGTTTGATCTCTCCATGGCCTTCCTGTGGAAGTTACTACCATTTTAGTGGTTTCTTTTGGTCCATAGATGGTGCTGGAGAGCTCATTTGGCCTGTTGGGGGTTCATTTTTTCATTTTATCAAATTTTGCCTGAGGTGCATGCCAGTTTTGGTGAGTTTTTGAGAATGTTTAGGTGATCAAATTATGCTTAACGCGTCTGGTTGAGTTATAAAAACTTGCAAAGCAGGAACAATAGGATCCTCAGGGCGAGGAACCTATTGTTATAAAGAAAACTAATCTCTTTAATCAGGTACTATTCATGAAAACTGAGAGACTTAAGGCCGGTAAGAGCTGAGATTAAAAAAAGCAAAACTTGTTTTATATAATTAACGCAGCACAATGGAAGATCCCCGCTTGACCGGATAGGGAACTCAACTACCCATGAGCTCTAGCGCGCGCATACTGTTGTAAGGATACAGATCTGCCGCATGCGTTTGTTTTGTAGGCGAATCACAGAAGCCATGACTTCGTTCAAAAGTATTCTAATGGCTTCAGCGGCTGTTTGCAGGATGGATAGCAACGAGGTAATGTATTTATTTTTGACTAAATGACGATGTTAAAAATCGCTAAGATCAACTTGGTTTTATTACCATGAAGTCGCCCCGCCCCCGTCCTGTTGAAGCGATAAAGTGAATAAAAGTAAAGACAACGACGAGCTGGCGATATCACACACTTGAAATAGGTCTAAACCAAACTACATACTGGTATGTTCTGGATTTGTTGTGCTGTACTTTTTTCCTGTCAAGTTTTTTTGAGGAACTTTGTCATAAATTAGTCGCTCAACATACCTGATAGTAGTCGGACATCCCTCCTCGTCTTTTATTTCACGCCAGCGAGTGAACACCGAACCGATATTTATTTTGGTCCGAGCATTCAGCTTGTTTTCCCTCGCTTTCTTTGTTTTGTATCCTCCGACAAAACTTTTCTCTTCCTTAAGTTCTTTGTTGCCTCCGCCATGGCTACAGCTCTGCGTTAATGATTGGCTTTCGCCGAGACTTCCGTGTTTAAACGAATCGGGAATCGGGGGAAGTGACGTATGACGTAAAGCAATCCAAACATGTAGTTTTTGGTGTGGCAGGGTTCCTACCATCCACCTCGAAGTTACATAGCGCCAGTGAAAGGGATACAGACCACTCCAGACCACGACAGAGGTTTCATTCAACTCATTGTAAAGTGGTGGACCATCACAATGAAAATCGAAGGATTATAATATGTTTGAAAAGCTACATAGTGTTGGTTTAAGATTGAACAAAAATTTGATAAAAATGATCTCTCAAAGGTGTCTGGAATGGTGTGTCAGTCATCATAGACACTCAAGGGGAAGGTAATACAAATATTAGTTTGAACAGTTTTAATTCAGATAAGGACTTGGCTTCTAGTTTAAACAATTTCTACCTTCGGTTTGACAGAATTTCATTTAAAGATAAAGTTGAGCAATTCAGACAAATACAAAGTGACCAGCGTCACTAGATTTTGGTGTTGAGGATGTTAGAAACACACTCTACAGAATGAAAACTAACAAGAGCCCTGGTTCTGATGACATTTGTGGTTTTATTCTTAGACACTGTGCGCCAACTGGCTTTTATTTTTCTTCACACCTTTAAGTGTCCCCAAGAGCAGCAAAAGGTTCCAGAGTTGTGGAAAAAGTTGGTGGCTAAAATCAAATGCCCAAAAATGCCCAAAAGTGATTTTAGACCTGTGGCCCTGACCTCACTGGTTATGAAAGTGTTTGAAAAGCTTTTAACGAGAAAGTTGGTCATGGCTGTAGGGAGCTCACTGGACCCTTTTCAGTTTGCCTACACACGAAAAACAGTTGGGTTAAAAAATAACCCAATTTTAACCCAACTGCTGGTTCAGAGAAGGACGAACCCCTTTTTGGGTTATTTTAACCCAACAGGTTGGGTTCTTTTTTTCGACCCAATTTTTGGGTTGTATTATGCTAACTACAATGTTGAGTTGTTCCTAACCCAACTATTGGGTTGTATTATTTAACACAACAGTTTGGTAACTCTAACTACAATGTTGGGTTGTTCCTTACCCAATTATTGGGTTGCACAATTCAGCACTCGCAGTAGTTTGACAAGGAGGCAGTTAGGACCCAGAAGCGACACAGATTTTGCAGTTCACAATAACCAGCTTTATTCAACAGACGCAGGAACAATTGTAGAGAGCGGGGATCGAACCTGCGATCCCTGGGACACGAGGCAGTGACATAGCCCACTTGACCACACAGGAGCCACACACCCATACTGCAACTCAGAGTCTTTAAGGTGAAGCAGGTTAGGACTCACTTTGCCTTTCAGAGCTGGAAATGGTTCTGATTGCCAGAGATCAGGCTGCCACCACTGATTCAGGCTCACAGATGGGTACTCGGCGTCACACACAGGCAGGAGGGTCAGATACTGGAGAACAGATGGCCACCACAGTTCAGGATTCACAAACAGGAACAGAAGGCAAGGTCGGCAACTGAGGAATAGGCAGGCACGTAGGTGCTGGACAGAAACAGATCGGTACCTTGTAGTCTAGCCAAGAATCAGACGATAAAGGCGGAAACAGGAACAGAACAGGTTGGCAATGGGTGATCAGTCCGGATAGCAGGTCTGGAGTTCTTGGCATGAGAGCGAGATGATCTGACGCCGAGTGAGTGTGGAGCTGGTTGTGACATATTTGGGTTAGAATAACAGCCCTATAACCCAGAAAATGGGTCACTCTTTATAAAAATAACCCAAAAATTTAACTCAACACTAGCAACACATATATTGGGTTACCAAAATAACTAAACATTTTTTAGTGTGTACAGGAGCAAAAGAGGACGGGCGATGCAATTTTAGCTCTTTTTAACCTGCTTTTAAAACATCTTGAAGGTCAGGGCACACATGCACATGTATTGTTTTTAGATTTTTCCTCTGATTTTACCCATAAATTAATTATTGCCTCATTTTAACCTGTGTAACCTAACAAAGTCTGAGTCATCCCCTTGTTCATGTATAAAAGGTGAGACAGTGGAAAGGAACCAATAACACAAGTACCTTGGTGTTATGACAACAGGCAGTGAGCTGATATTAGGGCCAACACAGATGCAGTTTTTTAAGAAAGCTCAACAGTGGCTGCAATTCCTCCAAAAACTCAACCGTTTTGGAATGAGTAGTCGGCTGATGACTGTCTTTTATAATTCCATGTTAGAGTCTGTCCTCCCCTTTTTTTTAACTTCTTGGAATGGGAGCCTTGCCTTGGCTGATAAAAAGAGACTTTAACGTGTTATAAAGGTTGCCTGCAAAAAACTGGTGTAAATTTGCTGATATGTCTGAAATCTTCTGTGGCACAGTAAGATCCAAGACTCATGCATCATGCAGCGTCTTGACCATCCTCTATATCCTGATTGATTTTATTTGTGTCACTGTTGGCCGTTTTCATAGGCTCCATACTGGTCTGATGTTTCTCTTGGTTAATCTGTTAATTGTGAATGACTTGTGTGACTATATATTAATTTCTTTCTTACCTGTTTTCAAATCAAATTTCTCTGATGGAACAATTAAGTTAAAGAAGTTTAGATATGACCCAAACCTATGAATGCCAAACTCCACTAAGTGTGTTCTTGAGTAAAAGTGAATATTTGTGCAGAGTTTGAAGAAAAAATCGAAGTATCTTTCAAGACATCACAAAAGCAGTTGGGCAGACATCTCAAAAACATGATGTATTTTTTTAAAAAGCTGTTTAAGCTTTTGTAAGTACAAGAAAACATGCTCATGAAGAAGTGACCTCATTCAGGAACTTTCTTTTCTGAGTGCGCTTAACCAATTAACTTGTGCACAATCACTTTGACAGAAAACAGTTTTTTCAGAGGCTCTGTGCTCTGAATGAAATAAAGGACTCAGCCTGAAGGTCAGGGTAACACTGACTGTAGCAGAAACAGAAGAGCGGAATCAAAACATGGGTTATACAAAGGCATTACTCTGAATAACATGAATACAATAAAGCAGAGGAGCTCTTGTGATTACAAAGGGGATTATTCAGCATCACAGCAGTATTATGTTTAATCAGATGTGAATCTATTCATTTGTCCTCATGTGAACGTAGCGGATAATCCAAACTGGTTATATGACCTGCTCGGGCATGTTGTTGTTATGTTGAAAAGCCAAAGTGGTGAGGGCAGGGTTGTGACCTATTTACTGTTATGCAAACAAATAATGGATCCATGAGCAGCTGAACACTGTACATCATATTCCTGTCCTGAAAGATTACAGCATTTATTTCTCAGAACAGATGCTGAACACAAAATAGACAATATGCAAAACAGTGATTTTATTCATCAACTTCATCCTTCAGTGGGGATATTAATAATCACATTGATGCATTTAACCCCTCCTTTAAGCCCTGGGTCAGTTTCAAGTCTTAATAAATTGTTATGACAAACATAACATAATAGAATGTATAATCTACTGATCTTTTATAATATATTGTAGTATATTAAAATTTGTATATTATAACTAGAAAAGCACTGATAGTGCAGACCTCTGCCAAGCAGCTCGGTTCTTCCCATAAATTGTGATTCCCATCCATTATTATACAAAACCCAAAACCAGTGAAGATGGCACATTGTGTAAATCGTAAATAAAAACAGAATACAATGTTTTGCAAATCCCTTTCAACCTATATTCAATTGAATACACAGCAAAGACAAACTACTTAACTTTCAAACTGGTCAACTTTGTTATTTTTTGCAAATATTAGCTCATTTGGAATCTGATGCCTGCAACATGTTTCAAAAAAGCTGGCACAAGTGTCAAAAAAGACTGAGAAAGTTGAGGAATGCTCATCAAACACTTATTTGGAACATCCCACAGGTGAACAGGCTAATTGGGAACAGGTGGGTGCCATGATTGGGTATAAAAGCAGCTTCTTTGAAATGCTCAGTCATTCACAAACAAGGATGGGGCGAGGGTCACCACTTTGTGAACAAATGCGTGAGCAAATTTTCCAACAGTTTAAGAACAACATTTCTCAACCAGCTATTGCAAGGAATTTAGGGATTTCATCATATACGGTCCTTAATATCATCAAAAGGTTCCGAGAATCTGGAGAAATTACTGCACGTAAGCGGCAAGGCCGAAAACCAACATTGAATGCCCGTGACCTTCGATCCCTCAGGCGGTACGGCATCAAAAACCGGCATCACTGTGTAAAGGATATCACCACATGGGCTCAGGAACACTTCAGAAAACCACTGTCAGTAACTACAGTTCGTCTACATCTGTAAGTGCAAGTTAAAACTCTACTATGCAAAGCCAAAGCCATTTATCAACAACACCCAGAAACACCACCGGCTTCGCTGGGCCCGAGCTCATCTAAGATGGACTGATGCAAAGTGGAAAAGTGTTCTGTGGTCTGACCAGTCCACATTTCAAATTGTTTGGGGAAACTGTGGTCGTCGTGTCCTCTGGACCAAAGAGGAAAAGAACCATCCGGACTGTTATAGGTGCAAAGTTCAAAAGCCAGCATCTGTGATGGTATGGGGGTGTATTAGTGCCCAAGGCATGGGTAACTTACACATCTGTGAAGGCACCATTAATGCTGAAAGGTACATACAGGTTTTGGAGCAACATATGTTGCCATCCAAGCAACGTCTTTTTCATGGACGCCCCTGCTTATTTCAGCAAGACAATGCCAAGCCACATTCTGCACGTGTTACAACAGCGTGGCCGTAGTAAAGAGTGCGGGTACTGGACTGGCCTGCCTGTAGTCCAGACCTGTCCTCCATTGAAAATGTGTGGTGCATTATGAAGCGTAAAATACAACAACGAAGACCCCGGACTGTTGAACAACTTAAGTTGTACATCAAGCAAGAATGGGAAAGAATTCCACCTGAAAAGCTTCAAAAATTGGTCTCCTCAGTTCCCAAACGTTTACTGAGTGTTGTTTAAAGGAAAGGCGATGTAACACAGTGGTAAAAATGCCCCTGTGCCAACTTTTTTGCTATGTGTTGCTGCCATTAAATTCCAAGTTGATGATTATTTGCAAAAGAAAATAAAGTTTCTTAGTTCAAACGTTAAGTATCTTGTCGTTGCAGTGTATTCAAGTGAATATAGGTTGAAAAGGATTTGCAAATCATTGCATTCTGTTTTTATTTATGATTTACACAACGTGCCACCTTCACTGGTTTTGGGTTTACTAGGATAGGGGGAAAAATGATTAACATAAATATCAGGATTTTTTGTTTGCCGATTTTTAAATTGATTTTTTTTGTTCTAAAATAGTTTTTTTTCTAATTCAAATTCTTCATTTTAGTCTGTGCTAATGAGGTACTTTTAAATGCAATCCAGGCTTTTGAAGAGAGAGTATAAACAGCTGGTTAAAATATATTGCTAAATAAATCTTGAAAACGGTCTCACATGTGACGTGTATTCATCCTGATATAGTCTGTAGGCATCATCATTGTTCATCGTTTTCACTGGTGTTAAAAAAGCTAACTGAAGATTGCAACAATCGACAATATCGTAGAATCACAATTCAAATCGAATCAGCACCTAAAAAAAACGTTTTAAAAAGTTGGGAGAAAAGAATATCATCCCAGCCCTAGTTTTTACAATCACACATACACAGACTTCCGCTTCGACAGATTATTTCCGTTTCGACATTATCAGCAACCATATTTCAAATGATTAACAGGCACAGCTTGAGGGACTGCGAGCGAGCACAACTGTGCATGCACAGCTTTCACTGCTGATTGGCTGTTCACTATGCCCTGAGTCTGCATGGAGACCTCTGCTGGCATTGCAAGTGAAGCTGGGAAATGTAGTGACATTGGCTTGAAACACATAGACGTCAGTTTGCAAATAAACTACAATTCCCATAATGCCGTAAACAAATGGGATTTGCTGTTACAAACTTTAACATTTTGTGATGTCAATTTGAATGAAAAGATCAGCAGCAAAATGTACTGGCTTCTTCCTAGGACCAAACGACACATCTGGTAAAATTTTCATGTAAATCCATCCAGTATATTTTGCGTAATTTTGCTCACAAACAAACAAACAACAAACAGACACTAACGAAAACATAACCTGCTGTGCGGAGGTAATAAACTGAATTTGGCTTCTGGTAAGACTGTCTGCAAGAGCCACAGCGTTCTGTGCATGTTAACAAGCAAAGAAAAATAAGGCTGAATGTGAAGACCTGCATAAATGTGACATCAGATGGATTTTTTCCTTGTAGATACACCTTAGACAATGAGAACCTGGCATTTTTTCTCTTTCTTTTGAATTCTGCAGCACAGAGTTAAATAAAAGGGACAATTACTATTTACTTCACGCTACACATCCCTCTCAAACCCACACTGAAATCTTCTTGGGAGGCTTGAGTCTTGGTCTTAGTTAAAGAGAGAGTTCTGTTTTCTGTATTGGGGTTGTTTGAGGTACTCTATTCATAGTAAATACAATATATTATCCACAGTAGGTGCTGCCCAAAGTGTCCCCTTTAGGGACAGAGCAAACTTCATACAGTCTTGGCAGAACGACTTTACATCACTACAGACATACCTGTTTATACCACACCATGAACATTTATCAAGTGACAACAAGCTAAAGATCAGTGTAGTAATGTGCTTTTAATTTTAATCAAATCCAAAAAACGTCATTTTTGCAGAAAATTCATTTATTGAGAAATTCAAGATTTAGGCAATTTCCATCGACATTTTCTTCTATTTTGACAAATGAACGAGGATATTCAACATCCTAGATTTACATTTTAGCACAAAAGACATTCTGCAAACTGCCATTCATGGGATGACAGGTTTGACATTTATCTTGTTTGTATGCACTAAAATGGATGGCTTATTTGACAATTTAAAAAAAATCAAATCATCAACGAAGAAATGTTTACTTTGCAGTCCTGTAGGACTACAGTTTTGTATCCCATATGCTGTTAAAACAAAGAAGCTGCAAAAACAAACATTTCAAGGCACCTGTGTACACTATATTTTATACCTTTATAAATTAAATTAACTAAAATAAACGTAACAAATTATTGTGTGCTGAGGTTGCTTAGAAATCAAATCCGATAATAAAATACTTAGTTTGTTCAGTACACCCTCCATGTTCAGGCATTTTGCAGTTTTTAATAGATAGGCAAGAGAGACAGAGTCGATTGGCTTGTAAAAAGGTGGAAGTAAGAGGTGGAGGTGGTCTGTCTGCAAATGGGCCTTGAGTTGGAATATATACAGGAAGTGCCTGGTTGCTTAGCACCAGTTTTACCCTCCCACAGTAGGTTTCCCAATGATCAAGCCTAGACCAATCATGACATGGACACACTGCTGACCTCTGAATTGTCACACTACCCCAACTCATCGTGGGTGTTCGATGCAGACTTGTGGAAATGAAATGCCTCGTGTTGTCAGCTCTCTGATGCTGTGTGACTGCCCTACCATCCTAAAATGTCAAATCAAATCAAATCAAACTTCATTTATATAGCACTTTTCATATAAAAAATGTAGCACAAAGTGCTTTACAAACAGACAGATGAATTAAAATGAAGGATTTATGACCCAAACCCACTCCATCCAGCCCTTGAACCCACCCACACAGCAATCCATACACAGAGTTGATAAAAGCATCATTAATAAAAGACAATAATAAAGCACACTGCTGTACCCAGTACGTACTGAGGAAACACCATCTTAAAGATTTAAAAATGAGAAAACATTGGAGGTAAAGTTTAAAATTAAATATGTCATAAAATAAATTAAGAAAAATAAATTTTAAAAATAATAAAATTAATAATAAATTGAAATGAAGTTAAAAAGATAGAAAAAGTAGAAAATAAAATAAGAAAATGTAGAAAAGATAACAAAATAAGATAATTTTTTTTTTTAAAAGTGGGCTGTAATAAGAATAAATAAAAACACTAAAAGTTAATTCAGGTAAAAGCTAGACTAAAAAGGTAGGTTTTGAGTTTGTTTTTAAAGACATTAACATTAGGTGCAGCCCTCAGGTCTTCAGGTAGGCTGTTCCATAAGCATGGGCTTTAGTAGTAAAAAGATGCCTCACCGTAAGTTTTTGTTTTAACTTTGGGAACTGTTAACAGAGAGCTCCCTGAAGAACTGAGGGCTCTACTGAGCTCATACGGTAAAAGCAAATCAGATTAATAAGAAGGACTAAGACCATTAAGAGCTTTAAAAACCAAGAATCTTAAAATCTATCCTAAAAGAAACTGGTAGCCAATGCAGAAACCTTAAACCCGGTGTAATATGAGCTCTTTCTGGTCCCCGTCAGCATTCATGCAGCTGAGTTCTGCAGGAGCTGAAGAGGGTAGATTTTTTTTTTTTTTTTGCAGAAGACCAGAAAGAAGATTGTTACAGTAATCTATTCTACAGGTGATAAAAGCATGGATTAATGTCTCTGCATTGACTTGAGAGTTTGTTGTTTTCGCTTAAAACCCTCTGTGACAGTGATTCACAGAACTTGTTACAACCAAGGTATCCAGAAGACAATTCTTGAATGCACAGCATGTACAATCTCAGAGCAGATGCACTTCAGCAGCAAAAGAGCTCACCCTGTGCCACTCCTGTCAACTTGGAACACCACAATAGGGCTGTAATTTGCATAGACTCACCAAAAAAAAGTTGCCTGGTCTGATGAGCCTGAATTTCTGCTTCCATGTCCAGATGGTGTTTGATGTAACATTGGTCATGGTTACATGATGTTTTTTAATTCGGAATTAATTATTCAGAATTAAATAATTCGAAATTAAAGTTTTTTCCTTCATGTTTACATGGAAATAATAATTCAGAATAAAGGTTTACATGGAAAACTCGTTTATTCGGCTTTATTCAAGGCCTTGTGGTTGGGAATTGTTCTGATTGGACAGGGGGCAGACATGACGTATGACGTATTTACGTCTACTGGAAGAAATATTTCAGTTCAGCGTCTCCATCAGGGTAACCTCGTCCAACTTGGACGCTACAGCTTTAAAATGGTCCACATTTGAATGCTTACATCCATCCACTCATTAATTCCAGATCTTCTAAGGTTTCGAGGAAATTGACTGTCTCGGCTTGCGTGGAGTCCATTGTTTGCTTCGGGCAGCCTTCCTGTTCCCATTAGCATTCGCGCTTCATAAAAACAGGACAAAGAAACTTAAGCAAGAACGACAGGAATTAATTTAAAGCGGAATGAACGTATACATGGTTGAGGAATTATTTAATTTGGATTCAAGATTAGAATAAACCAGCCACTTACTTTGGAATTAAGTTTGAAACGATCAGTTTGATTCAGAATTAGGTGTTTACATGGCCATTTTAAATCTTTTTAAAGAGGATTTAAGTTTTATTCGTAATGAAAGAGGAATTAAAGTCCATAAAGTAAAAGCAGCAAGTGTGGATCTATCCTGCTTTGTGCCAACTTTTCCGGCTACTGGTGGTGCTGTTGTGGGGGATTTCTTTTTCTTGAAACACTTTGGGCCCTTACCAGCAAAGCAAGTGCAGTACTTAAGTAAATTTACTACATTTCTGTACACCACTGGTTGCTTAGTACAACAAGGTTCACTAATACTTGAGGCACCAGTGGCTAAGTTCGAAAGTTGGCTCTACTTTCAATCAAGGAGAAAGGTGAAAGACAGAAGCTTAATGGCCCGTGTACTTTGCGGCCATTTGTTTTTTGTGTTGATATGGGTAAACGGAAAACGGGAAACCATCCAATTTTCCGATTTCTGTTTGGATGAAGGGAAACAAAAAACGGGAAACGACTCTTTTCCTGTTTTTTGTTTGGTAATCAAAAATCCAAAAACGGAAAATGAGCCTTTATCTGACATCTATTACGGGTTTATTTTTACGCAAGTCGGGATATAAAATACGGCCGTAATTCCTTTCGTAAAGCTTGCTTTGCCTTCACCCGGGAGTACTTCCTTCTCCTGCGCTGCCAATTGTAAGTTGTTTTGAGATAACACTTGTTATGAACTGGTGGTATACAAATAAAGATTGATTGATAAAACATTGCAGAACCGAGGCTTACCTTGTTTGTAATGTGTAACTGCCCATCTGGTAATATGTGTTTAGAATGTAGTTTGACAATTGAAATAAATGGCTATTTATTAATACATGGTAATAACAAATACATTTATTCGGAACTAAATACAATTTACAGAACTAGCATAATATTTCATTAATGTCTACAGTAAAAGAAGGTCACACACTAAAAGAACATAGATATATAGTGAGAATTTGAAACTCAATTTATAGAAAACAATTATGGTTACGAATGATGCTTCGAAATGGGCTTAGAGCATGGCAAACTAATAATTTCACTAGAGGGCAGTAATACGCCGTAGTGTAGCTTCAGAAGCAGAACAAGGAGAAGAAGCAGCAGCGCAGAAGAAGGACGTGCTTCAGGGTGAAGGCAAAGCAAGCTTTACAAAAGGAATTACGGCCGTATTTTATAACCCGACTTGTGTAAAAATAAACTCGTAATAGATATCAGATAAAGGCTCATTTTCCATTTTTGGATTACAAAACGGGAAACGATTCAATTCCCTTCATCCAAACGGAAATCGGAAAATCAGATGGTTTCCCGTTTTCCGTTAAAGCTGTGGTCTACGATTTGAAAGCGCAGCCTGCCCCCCCTTCCCTCACCTCTCCCCTCCGTGTTCCAAGATCCCGCCCCCAGCTCGTGTCGCCTCATATAGCCCCCTCGGACAGAGCTACGAGCGACTAGCACAATATATCAGCAGCAAACTCAATCAAAAACAGCTCAGCTCAACTGAAAGTATCAAACACGACAGACATCCCCCTCATAACACACAGCAGTAGCCATTTCAATTGGACCGGCGGCAATGCGGGTCTGGCGCCGCCAGAGCGGAGCCGAGTGTGGGGGAGGATTTATCTTTCTCAGCCTGTCCTCCCCAGCTCAGCTTACAGTGCAAACGATTAGCGGCTAACAGGCTCACCCGCTCCCCTACAAGTTATTAGCCCATGCAGGCACAAACTAACCAGAGTTATTCAGCAGACATCTCCCACTGTAGTAAACAAAGCCATTACCTGATCAACCAGAAGGGCGAAAGCGGTCGATGCTGAAGGTCTGGCGGCGGCTGAGGCTATTCGTTAGCCATTAACCGTTAGCCCGCTAACAGGCCTCAACCGCAGGCAGAGCTCCGTTGGGCCCAGCGAGAGGGAGGCAACCGGTCTCGGCGCTAGAGGCTCCATGATAGTTCAGTAGCTAACGCTGCTAGCTGCTCACGGAGGTAGAGGGAGGAGGCGGGACCATGGCGCTACGCATGACGCTGCGTAGCGAGGGAGACGAGGATTGGATGGACTCACAGACCAACTCACGGACCAATTAATAGTCGCAGGTTCTTAGGTTTGATTGGTCAGCTAGTATGCAGCTTTTCAGCGGATATACTGAATGGATTTTTTTCGTTCTTTTTGGTCTTTATACTGTGTAGATAGGACCATAGGACCATAACAGCCTTATAAACGGTGTTATTAATATGTACAAAGCTTCCAAATCGTAGACCATAGCTTTAACCCATATCGAAAAAACAAATGGCTGCAAAGTACACGGACCCTTAACTCTGGCTGTCGCATGTCAATGTGTCCTTGAGCAAGATGCATGCCCCCACAGCTTGCTCTCACTACTACTAATTTAGAGTAAATTGGAATGAAAGAATGTGGAGCTGTTTGCTGCTATCAATGGGAAAGTTATTAGAAACCTAAGCTATCAGTAAGAGTGTATGGGTGAAGTCGGGTAGTGCTGACCTGTGCTGTAAAAGTTCTTTTGGAAAGACAAGAAAAGTGCTCCTGCACATAAAAGCTCAAGTCCATTTTATCCATTTTAATACACTCCTCTTGCCTTAGTTAAATTACTTTGCACAAATAACCCCATCAGAAGCATTGTGAAGCCTTTATTCCTGGCTAAACTCCAGACAGTCTGCCAACATTTGCCACGCTGACCACCATCTCCAGTGGTCATTTCCAATGATAAGAATGTCATTCAATCTCTTTTAAAACACTAAGAAAAAACTGGAGCTCTATTCTAAAACATCAGTGTTTTGATTGCAAAAACAAAAGCTGAAGAAGGGTAAAAAACAATATTGGAGGCTGGCAGATTGAGGAAATTTGATCCATTAAAAGAGTTTATATGCTTCTGTAGTCTTGTTTCCTGAGAATCAAATATTGGATAAAATCAATGACTCTAACCATCTGAAAACAGGTTGTCATGGTTTCTTCGTCACCACCATTTTCTCAGCAGCTTCTTGGTGATTGGAACATGGTGGTTTAAGATGAGAAAGCTTGTTTTTCTGTTTGTGCAATAACAGGAAAGCTAGCAGGCTGCAGCACAGTAATAAGCCCTAATGAAAGAAATGGGAGTCAGAAGGCAGCTCCCGCTACAGTAATAATGGAGAAGGAGCACTTGACAGCAGCAGGGGTGCTGTCATTATAATGGAGGGAAATAGGGGTCTTTATTAATGCTCTTGGTTTCCCTGAGAAGATAATCGCCATACAACATGTTCTTGTATTTGTGTTCTCTCCAGGAGGTCAGGTTCACCCTGGATCGATGTTCAGGAGCACCTGTGATGGAGATGGAGGGACTGGGCAGCTGGTTGACCACCGAGGACCACTCCTCCTGTGAAGTGACGGGGGTCACACCCAACACTGACAGGTACTCATCACCTTTTGATACAGAGAGACAAATGTGACTCCCTTTGAGGCATGGCTGCTCAGTAATTAAATATGAGCGATGTAATAACGTGTGGCGAAGTCATGAGACTGTTATGTCACATGTCACTCAAGCTTGTGCACTTAACAAAAAAAGTGCATGGATCTAATGTTCTTTAGTGAACATCAGAGCTCTTTACTTCACATGCACTCAAAGACAGTCAAGTTTTTATCCTGTTTTCCATCACACTGCAGACCATACCAAACCTAAACAGCTTTTATGAGGACATGCCAGCATTTCCTTTCTTTCCGTGTCTTGCCTCACTCCCGAGTCCATGAATCAGAATCAGAATGGCCTTTATTGTCATTATACAGAATGTACAACTAGATTGGAGAGCTTCTCCTTTCAGTGCAATAGGTAGTTAAATTTTTAAAAAATATACAAAAAAAGTATAAGTAAAAAAGAAAAATTAACAAGTTGCAAGGAGGCTTTAAATATACAAGATATAAACAAGATGAGACGCAGACTTGTGCACAGCACGATTGAGGCTCAGCGTACAATATGAGGTAGATGACAAATATTAATGAATGAAAATAGTCCAATTCCTTGTTCTTAGTATTTCTATGTTGTTTACATAGTATTACACGGACACTAGAATATGTATTAATTTTTAGTGCAAATGGTGGATGGTATATACAGATGAGTAAATGTCACATAATTAAATAAATATAAGTGTCGAGGTAGTGCTAAAAAGTAGCAGCAACCGCAGTGACAGTGATATAAATATTGCATATTTTGAATTACGCTACTGACCGGAGTCGTTGTATATCCGAGTTCAGGGTTGTGATGGCTCTCGGGAAGAAGCTGTTTTTCAGTCTGCAGATAGACACCATTCTTTTGACTGTGCATGCAGTAGCAAGGAAGAGACGGGCGGAGCTCACACACGGCTAATTGGCTTAGCTCACACCCTTGGGGTCAGTGGGTACTGTTGGCCTGCCTCTGCCCACAGTCATCAGATAAACTCTTTAGCAGCTCTAAACAGTGTTTTCATTGTGACTTGTTTTTTTCTGGCGTTATGTCATATTATCTCCTACTCTCATGGTTTTATTGTCTTCTACTCCTAAACAGAGGCTTTGTTTTGTTGACCGTCTTCAGTGGTGGTTTGAGCTTGAGGTGTGTCAATCATGAATGAGTGGAGTCTTTTACGTGAACACTTTGCGAGCCATTCTTAAATTTGCATGTAATTTGAGCCTTTCGCTCAATATCCGCTGTGATAGGCTCTAAGTCCAGCGACCGTGAAAGGGATGAACGTTGTAGGCAAATGCAGCTGCACTGTAAGGTTAGCTCAGTGACTGCAGTTGACATAATCAAATTCGTTAAATGTTTAGTTGTTTGTATTTTCACATATTGCCCGTTGAACTTTTCACAAAATGAAATTGAAACTTGATTCAGTGCAGCTTACCCGACAGACTGGCATCAGAAAAATTATGTTTTTGACTAATAACACCAACGTGTGCAGCTCAAAAAGAAAAAGGAGAAAAGAGCATGTTGAACGTCAGGGCCCTAATTTCGTGGCGCAGCGCAGGGTGATGCAGGGTGCGCAGAGCCTGGCGCACCCCGAGCAGTGTTAATTTCGTCCAGCACACCGCAGTGCAGTGCACATCCAATTTGGCAATTTGGTAGACCGGCTGCGCCGAGATGGGTGTGACTGCGCACCAGGGGGAGGTGCTGACAGATTCAGGTTGGCGCAGTGATAATTGTCCAAAAAACTGCGCAGAAGTTGCGCTGAAAGCTCGCCAGCTCCAACCTGGTCTATTCTCGGCGCAGACAAAGCACGCCCCCCTGCAGCTGTAATTTGGTAATGGATGGATGTGCCTCTATGCGCCTCAGTGCCCCATGCAGGGAACTTGCGATGTGCGCTGTACACACCACGTCGCCTCTCTCATGCCTCTCTTTAGTTGCAGTTCTTTAGTGAAGTTTTTTTTTGTGCCATTGGTAATATGTATGCTCAGTGTATACACACAGCTTTTTATAAGTTGTTTTACGAAGGTTTTACAGCTGACCTCAAAGTATGTCAGTTGAATCAATGTTTTCTGCATCTGCTTAAATGTTTACTTACTGTGTTGATTTTTTTAAATCTTCACTTGGGAAAAGGAGCAAGATGAGTTGAGATTCAGTTGAGATTCAGACTTCCTTTAGTGTCAAAGTGTGGACAACTTGTTGCTCTGTTTTTAGTCCCTCCTGTTTAACTAACAAGCCCTTGTTGACTAAATTGTTTAATACATGTTGTGTTGATGCTTGTGTGCGTTTCAGACACCTGAACATGAGCCACGTGCTGCAGCTCGGCGGTGTGAACGAGGACATCCCTTATATCTACCCTCAGCTTCAGCACAAACACTTCACCGGCTGCATCCGCAACCTCATCGTGGACAGCAAGGTAACACACACATAGACACACACACATCTGTACAAAACCACACAACCATTAGAATGTCGGCATGTGAGCTGACTGACACATGAGAACCTCCACTGCTCTTTCACGCCGGGCTGGAGAAGTTTTCACCTTTTTTTAACCATAAACTCAGAGCCCTTTTAAATACAGCACACGTGCACTCGGACAGAGAAACAGAACATGAGCATTTCCACTCCAGTACACTTGAACTCCATGTCAAGACTTTAAAGTAACCTGCCACTGCTCTGCTAAGAGAAAGTCCAGAAATCTGTTTTCAACCACAACAAATCAAACCAAACCAAACAAAACCAGATCAGACCACAGTGGGGCCACTTTCCGCCAAAACCTACATTTTTTTTTCTTTCAGGGTGATATCTCTGTCTCAAAGAAATTTAAACGAGGAAATGCTCAGATTCAACATGTACGATAATATTCTAAAAAATAATAAAAATCAACTACATCTAAATCAAAATCAACTAGAAAAGCACTCAGAGAGCACAGACCGCCAAAATGTAATTCTGCATCAGTCTTCACTCATGTCTGTCCTTGTAGAGAAGTCCTCTACTGGCATTGCAAGGGAACCTGGGTAATGTAGTGACATAGGCTTGAAAAACATTGACCTGAGTTTTCACTCTCTGTTGTACAAATAATAGCGGCTAATGTCCGTTAGCCTGTGCTCATCATGGTTACTCAGTTAAACTTGGCTCTCCTCATAAGTTTATTTTGGGATTGTCTTTGGCGAGGTTCATGTCACATAAGTGTTAATGATACATCTGTGTTGTACAATTTTATTTGGGAAATTATCTTCTTAAGGTAGTTTAGCTATCAGCTAAAGGTCGTTAGTTGCTATGGCTAGCTGTTAGCCATTGTCCTCAGCTGCTATGGCTAACAGCTAACAAGGGTAAACAACAGTTAATGGCTGTTAGCTGTAGCGGCTTAGCTACTACAGCTAACAGTCATTAACTGTTGTTTGCCCTTGTAATCTGTAAGCCATAGCGGCTAACGGTTAGCCATTAGCCGCTACGTTTAGCCGCTACATATACTACGTCATGGCAGCACTGCTTGATATGGATTGTTCGCTGATGAGTGTGATGAGCCAAACGATCGTCCAATCACAAGCTGCTGTTGTTTTTGAAGGTTCTGCCACTGAAAACATTTTTGCAGGGCTCCTCCCAAATGGATTAGTGAAATATTTTCAATATGTGACTGTCCATCCGGCATGTCAGGTTAGGTGCTTGCAGTCACGTTGCAGGATTTAAAACAGTGGTTAAAAATGAGAACAGCTGGTACTGCTGAGGCAGATCTTGCTGATTTACTGGGATATACAGAACTTTCCATCCTTGAGAAGTTGCCTGTTTTCACCAGTGTCATGAAGGCTTTTGTTTTTATAGCCCCTGTACACTTTAATAGAGCAGTGGGTTTCACAATTGTTTTTTGCCAAAGGTGCACCGAAGATCAAGCCAAATCTCACAGCCCCCCATGTTTATAAAAACGTATAATAGCTTTTTGGAAATAGCAACAATACTTTTTCCCTTTGCCTCTGAACATCTCTGAAACACACTTAAAATCACATGGGCCTTTCCGCTTATTATTTATTAGGGTTTTTAATAATAGAAAAGTCATAATATAGGTGATACCTGTTTTTTTGACGGGTTTCTTGTGCCTTTCTGTCAGTTAGAAACATATTTTGACAATTACTGTAGTACAGCCTTTTAAATGCATTATTACATATGCTTATTTCATATGTGAATACTTATTCAATGGCCACGCTGCCTTGAATCCTCTCTTGTAGAACAACACTCATGCTATCTACTTATTACTTGCACATGATGCCACACTGCGTTACGTATTGGCTGGATGTCAAAAAGGATGTCATCCTGCATGTTACTTATAATAAAAAAGTTCCCGCAGTGAACTTTGACCATTACATCCAACTATGATTATATAAAATGCTGCATATAAGATTATTCAAACAAGACTTTAAATGTTAGTTTTATTGATCTGAAATTCATTTTATGAAGCTTAAACTGTCATGTTTGAAACTTTCTGTCAGTTTAGTGGCTCAAACTGCATCATTCGTGAATCTCCAAACAGCGCGTCCATGGTGCAGTCTGACAGTGCGCTCCGTCAGTAGTTGTAAGGTTGCAGGGTTGAGCCCAGCTCCACATTTTGATGTGTCTTTGGGCAAGACACTTAATCCATTGCTTCCACTGCTGCATTAGTGGCATGTAAACAGGTATTAAGTAGTCAAAGAGACTAGAAAGGCACGATATAAGCTCAAGTGTATTTACCATTTTCACATAGTTAATGATATCTATGCATTTGTAGCACAACTCACAACAATATGCACAACAACATTTAGTAGTTGACATGCAATACAATTCTTCCTATCAATTATTGCCAACTATTCTATTCAACACACAACCGCCCACATGTGCACATGATAATCTTGGTTATTGTGATGGATTAAAAGATCATGATCAGCGAGCACAATTGATATTAAAACATGTTTTTGGCATGATAAGAATAATTTTATTTTTGACCTGTCTAATAAAGGTTAATTGTTGTATGAAAAGAGCTTTATATGAAAGTTTGATTGTCTGACTGTGTGGGGCCTGCTGGCTAAGCTGTGAAGCTGAATCATTCACATGATCCAAACCTGCTTCAAAGATATGTAGCCATGAATCTTAGATAAAAAACTTTCAGCAGCTGCAAAGTGGAATATTCTTTTCTTTCCCTTTTGTCCTCTGCTTTGTCAAGAAGTCTAATCAGGTGCACATAATGGTTCAGGAGAGTAAGGGCTGCAGCTTTTTACCTCCTTTGAACACAACATGGCCGTATACATCTATTCAGTCCACCTGACAGCTCTGTTATAAAGACGCTGAATCCTAAAAGGAGGGACTTGAAAGGCTCTTCATTCTTACCGACGCACGGCTAAAAGCCATTCGCAGATGTGTGGCGCCTTATGTGAAGATGTTGCATTAATAAGAGAAATCTGCGTGAGTTATGTGGGTGGACATGAGGATAATAAATCTCCACAGAGCAAGCTACAAGCACCAGTAGGCGGCCTGATGATTAATAATGTTGATGGACACATTCTGCCATTGTATGGCTTTTTTTCCTGTAGTGCTTATTAGTACAAAATGTGAAAATGTGTCACATTTGTTGCTATAGCAACATGATCTGTTTCCTTGGTGTGTGAGTGCCTGTTATGTGGGAAAGGTGGTTGACACAGATAGGCTGTTTTCCTAATTATTGTCAGTTTCTTCAATGTTTTATTCATATTTGTGTTCATTTCTGTGTTTGAGTTGTTCTTTCAAAACTAAGATCATTTATTTCTTATGTTGTTGAATCACCGAATAGCATGATAGTAAATAATATGAAGAAGGGACATTTTTTCATCAGGTTGTGTGAATGTGACTCTTGTCAGACTCTCGCTCTAAATTAAATCATGAATACCATCGACAAGGTGAATAACTCCAGTAATATTTCTAAATTTAAACTATTACTAAAATTACTATAATGAATTTCAGGTGAGAATTGATTAAGTAAGAGGTGTATATCTAAGCCTCTGTGGCTTAGATATACACTCATTTTTATTTAAGTTCACCCCTGCAAAAAGTGAAATTTAGGCTTGTTTTAAAAAGAGAAGTTACTACAATCCTTCCTGAAGATGTGCCTGAATGGTCCGATCAGTAATGTGAGCTGTGGTGTGGATCAGCTGAAAACTTCTGCTGCGTTCACACTGCAAGCAACCCAGCTACCAAAAACGTGTCGCCCACTGACGTCACATCGCTTGTCCATAAATACCTCATTTTGGTCACCGTTGCCGTCGGCCATCGCTCGGTGACCTCACGTCTGCTCGAGTTTTACCGCGATCATATCATATATCATATAATAGGACGTATATGTGGACATTATTCCAGCTGTATCCTTTTCACTCTCTTTATCAAACACAAAACACTGCAGCTGATGATGCAGCAGCATCCTCTGTTAGTTTTCTGCGGTCTACCTAGATCAGGGGTGGGCAAATGCGGCCCTCCACATCACTAAATGTGGCCCTCCATTCATTCCCAAAAACCAGCAGCTGTAAATATGAAGAAAACTCAGATATCTAATAGAAATAATTCTATATAATCTTATGTAAGTCATTTACAACCTTACTTTGCTCTTATAGTATCTAAATCTCTTTCATAAAGCCGTTAACATTACATCAAGTATTACTCAATATTATATTTAAAAAATGGCAGCAGCAAAATATTTGAGCTTTTAAAATTTAAAAAACACATCATTTTATTAATTTGAAAAAAGCTTCATTGGCTTTAATTCCATGTATGTTAGCTAAATTTGTTTGAAATCTATGTCAAGTTAATTTGATTATGCATAATAACCTGTATTTATGTTGTAATATATGAATATTGGTATTCTAATTTTATGACAAATTTATATTCTCATCTGTTGTTTATCCAACATTCTTTTTCCTCATTGAGAGTTTCAGAAAATTCGTAACAATGTGGCCCTCAGGCTGGGAAAAATGGTTTTATGTGGCCCTCTTTATGTGGTAATCAAAGTTGCCCACCGCTGGTCGAGACGGAACTAATGTCCTCACTGACTTTATGTTTCCCACACGGACACAAATTGTTCCTCTGGATGAAAAACTGTCTGTCACGGGTACCGTCACGCATGCACACACCACTGATTGGCTGTCAGCCACACAAGACATCGCCTGAAAAGATCAACTCTTTATAACTTTGACATCGTGTGAAGTATCGTCTTGTACGCAGCAATCGCATCACAGGAGGGTTAGCCCCGCCCCATCGCGGCTGTACATTGACTTTGCATGGAGAGTGATCGCTGAGGTAGTTCAAGTATCGTCCGGTGTGTAAGTACTTTTACCCCCTGGGAATGAAGGTGTGTTACCAAGAGTTTTCTTTGTCAGAGAAAAATTGAGTAACTGTAAAAGTATCTGAAAGGTCACAAAGTTAAACTGTACATGTTTACATTACATTTTAAATCAGATCAAACCTGAAGAGTAAAAAAGAAAATAATATAAATAAAACTATTAAAGTAAAACCCTCAAATAATAATATCTTTGAGGCGAAGACTCACAGATCTTTAAGAAGTTTCACGAGAAAGAGGCAAAGACTGTGGTGCACAACTTTAGGAGCCAAAGTTAGACGTCCTTAAAAATGATAAGAAACCCCGTCTGGCTGCTTTTGCTGTTTGTTTTTTTACTGTATCCCGGTTCAGATGTTAGAAATGGTGCCTCTTCTCCACAGAAAGCATATGCAGGACCTGCTAAGGTCTGTCTGCACCTTTGTAAACAACCATATGTCATGAAACAGACTCTTTGCACCAAACACTCAAATGCAGAGGAATCAGATCCGTGAGAACAAAAAGCAGGGTTTATTATCAGTCCAAGGTTTGGTACAGGAGCAGGTAAAAACTATCCAGGCAAAAGCATCAGACAAATAACAGGCTGGAGGAAAGTACAGGCCCAACGGGTCTATGAACAAGAACAAAGTGATGAGGAAAGTGTTGGGAAGTGAGACGAGGTTCAACTATCAGGCAACAGGACAGGGAAAGACATAAGGGTTAAATACATGAGGTGATTGGGGGTGATGAGACACAGCTGTGGAAGATCAACCAGAGTTCAGGGGTGGATCCGAAATAGTAATTCCTAAGTCCTTTCCTATCCACTTTACCTTAACCCCGATAAAAAAATGTTCCAGGGTCAAGGGAAGGAGTGAAAAAGACGAGAGGAAAGGAGAACTACAGCCAAAGAGGAATTCGACTGCACTTTCACTTTAATGTCATATTTATGTGACAACGATTACTTGTGACGTAGGTAAGCCATGACAAACTACAATGCTCCAAAAATGAACTAGAAGAAGTGCATTTGTCCTCTGCCTTATCTTACAGGGTCTTTTTGTGTCTTCACCGGTTAACATTAACAATCCTGATCAGAGGATTCACCTGTGATGGTGTTTTGTCTTTGGTCATGCAGTGTGTGTTTCCTGCTCACAGCTGTGAGGTTCATGAGAGCGTCTATAAATGTGGACAATCTGAAGCCTGATAATACAGCAGGGTGACAGAAGCACTATTCCCCCTGTTTCATTCACATATATCATCATGAACATTGTTTGAATTTAGCATATTTGGAGTATTGTTAATGTCCTCATTTGTCCTTCTTTTATTGATTGTTTTTAATAAACGTTATCAGGCCTCATCGTTTTGTCCCTTCTCCATCCTAAGTGTCCGTAAACCTTCGGCAGGAGCCGTATTTATTAGTCACGTGCCGCGAGGCATCTTTGGGCGTTTTCTTCTCCTTTTCTTTCATAAAGGATGGTACAGTGTCTCCTAAGCTAAAGGAGATATTTAAGGAAGCAACGACCCTCCTTTCCTTAACTTTTGGAGAATTCAAACAGCACTTATCATGGCAGACGCTTAAATGCTTCCGGGTCATTTCCTCAGCAAGGAAGGTTCCTTATCAAAAAAGGACTATTCGGATGCACCCCAGGTGTGACAAGGCCAGACAGGAAGCAAAACTTACCGAAGACAATGAGATACAGAGGAATTTCCAAAACAAAACAGGAAGCATGAGACAAAACGAAAAAACAAAAGAACAAAATGGGTAACTACACTAACAACAACAGTAACATGACATGACATAGTGCAAAACTAAAATGTTGCACTGAGGACCAGTTTTGAGTTGAATCAGTCACATGGTCATGAATCAGTGGCCCTTGTGCATGTGAGCGGGGGGGAGCATGGTTTCGGAGGAGCTCCAGGGAGGGTTGGGAGGGGCTTGGCGAAGTCCTGAGAAGATGCTACATTCAAATTCATGCTAGTTTTCTAAAATTACAGATCATAGCTTTAATATAAGAAACTGTAATGATAATGAAATGGAACTAAAGGAAGGCTAAACATTTGCAATTGTAGTAATTGAAGCCTTGTAGGTCCACAGCAGCAGGCCCAAACCGCCGACTAGTCAACAACCAGAGACTAGTACAGGTGCAAATGAAACAGGGCAAAGAGGTATACCGAGAGACAGAGAGGGGAGGAGCTTAGTGTGCTAAATCCTCTGGCAGTATAGTGTAAAAATGCAAAAGGAATAATCATAAAGAAAACTAAAGAAATTGAATTTTTCAGTTCTTTTAACATAAGCTTAAATGGAAAATGCAAAAAATAATGTAAAAAAACAAGGTCAAAACAAGAACAATTAAGTCAAAACTTAAAGAAAAATGTGATAATAATCAATAAGAACTTCAGAAGCAAGAACAAAACAGCAGTAATAATGTTGACATGTCAAAAATGATGGTGAAATGTACAGTTAAGCCAAAAATACAGTCAAAATGTCAGAGGAAAAAAGTGATAATATAAAGACAGTACTAACCAAAGACCACTACTACTGCTTCTCTATCTATCTATCTATCTATCTATCTATCTATCTATCTATCTATCTATCTATCTATCTAGAAAAGTAAAATATCAAGTAAAAAGGAGCTAATATTCATTCAGTTAAGTCAAAATGCAGAAGGCCACCAAATACCAAGAATCAGGATTAAACAATTTCAACAGAAAGTTCTTTTTACATAATTCTAACTATGTTGTCTTTGCCCTCCTTATGATTTCTTCCCTCTGCTTGACCCTCGATCTCTTCTGTACTTCATACATACGCCTGTTTCTCTTGCGGAGCCAGACAGACGGATGTACAGCCGGTCAGGACCTTGTCACCTCAATTAAAACCTAATGAAGTGTGATACAGGCTCAGTGAATGGAGCGGAGAGGCAGGACGAGCCAACGGCGGGCTGTTCACGAGGAGATTCTTCTGTCTCACCATAACTGTGTCTCTTTTCAGCAGGTTCATGGTTTTTCTCTCACTTCTTGTTGTCATTATCCTTCTTGTTTTTCTGCTCTCAGCTCCCAGTCGAACATTACTGCTTAAGTTATTTTGTTTTTTTTGACTAAACTGTCATTGCATTGGAAGTGTAGATGTTTGCAGTCTCAGGGTGTAATGGCTTCATGGATGCTTGAAGCTCTGAGTGGGAGTTACATTTGTGTTTTTCTTCTGTGCAGAAAGTTTGATTTTTTTTTTAAAGATAATGTTCTGGGGAAATGTAACAAACATACATTATAGTTCTGCCCATACTAGGTATGTAGCTTGAAAAGAGAAGATTGTTCTCTTTTTCTATATAACATGATAGGGAATTTCCCTTTGGTAGAGGTGTGGACCCAAAAGCAGATTGAGGAGACCATTTTAGAAGATGTAACAAGTTTTATTGAAGGTGAATCTGAGGAGGGAGGGGGAAGTGTGGATTTGAGTGAAGGAGAGAACCGAGAGAGAGTGATACAGAGGACTGGGCTCGAGAAGGCACTGGAAGAGAAGAGCAAAACAGTAGTTGGTATAGGCACCCAAAAACACAATCTTTTTAAAGTTCTCAGGCCCCATCCACACGAAGACAAAACGCTTAACAGTTTCAAAAACAATCGTCATAAAGACAAAGGCGTCTCAGAAAATGTGTGCGTCTACATGAATGCTCTGTAAAACACATGCCAGACATCTCGGGGCGCTGCAACGATATGATGGAAACAAGAGGAAACAGATGAAAAAACAGTGGGCATGTGCACTTGTGGCATGCCAATGAAAATATGAAACTATGACGTGAGGGTATCTGAAAAGTTGTGGAGAGCCAGTAATCACGGAGCTGCGTATACGGCATTTCAAAGTCTTTCCACTCTGGAACCTGGCTTCAAAAATGATTGTTTACAGCCCCCCAAAACGCCGTCTTTGTATGGATGATACGCAGAAAGTTTGTTTGCAGTTTACTGTATATTATAAAACCCTGACAGAAGCCAACAATGATGTTTATTAACACATTAGATATTCTTAAATTTATTGACTTGTACCAAACATGTGAGCTGGGAGTTAAAGGGTTAATGTTTGTTATAACTGTAGCATCTCCTCTTTATACGAGGGTCACCGAGTTTCAGTCCTGATGGTGAAACATCCATCACTGCAGAACAGTCACAGCCTAAATGCTTTCATTTTGTTTGTTTATCACCCCACAGGAGCCTGAATATTTGATACCAAACGCCTGAAATTCATCTTTGCAAACAGGACAGCCAAAACTGCCTTTGTGTATAAATGTCTCAGGCTGCTGGGCTCGAGCCTCGATCTTTTATTCCAGCTGAAACAGGTTTATTTTTGTCCTTTAACTCAGCCTGAATGTTTTCCTCAGTCAGAGTGACACAGATTCACCGAGGAATCAATCACCGCCTCTCCAAAGCGTCTTTCAGTTATTGATTGTTCATGTCTGAGTTACACGCCCTGCAATCAACACAACCTGTCTAAAGCCAACAAACTGACACGCTGGAGCTTTTAAAGGTCGGAATCCAATAAGATACCTTTTTCCCGGAGGTCACGGCCAATCAGCGGCTCCCCGGCGGCGTGACTCTGACAGTTTTTACAATCTGTTGCATTCCTACGTCCTCTCCGCAGCACTGACACAACTCATAAAGTTAGGGTGAGTCAGGGAGGAGATTGAACATATTAACGCCTTTTATGGCCTGACAGATATTGACAGTCAAGGTTCCTCCGTCCTGGAGGCTTCTGCTCATCGGGCTGTGTTTTGGTGGGACAATCATCAGTCCTGAGGGGAGTAAGGACAAGAAGGATGGAGGGCCTACATGAAACTTTTAAAAGTCTACCCTCCTGAATTCAATATTTTATTTGGTAACTTTACTCTAATTTTTATTCCTGTCTGTCCTTTAATACTTCCTCTGCTGCTCAATTGTCCCAAACTAATGCCATTTTTTTCTGCTGTGGTTTTGTCTTTTGTCCCCTTTCTAAGCTGCTATTTGTCTGATGTGGTTTATGATCAGTGGACACCTATTCACTGTGTCCCTTAATAATATTGGATATCAGAAATAATTATTTAAATTAAGTAATGGGATTTAATTTACATTAAACCTCTAGGAACCACCCATAAAGGGAAATGATAGTCAATTTTCTAAGCTAGCCTCATTAAGGTTACTGACTATTAATTTGATTTGTAATTAACTTAATGAAAATAACCAAAGTTATCTAAAGAATTGTCAGTCAAAGTTAAAGGGACTGTGAGGAGTTTCTAAATAATTACAAAAAAGTCTCACTTTTAGATATATGCCTGATCGAAGTACACACTTTAAGATGAGTTTAATAGCATCAACATAGGTTATCATAAATGCTATTCCTTAGCCTTCCGGTCGGGTCGTACAGGGCTGGACTGGCCTGAATACTTACCTTCAGGAACAAGACAATTAAAACTAGAGCAAATTTATATTATTTTATTATTTATATTACACGTCCTAGAGCACCGAGCAGTAAGTAGCGATACATAACTGGCTACAAAACTACGATACTAAGTTTTCCAAAAACTGCTTGTTGTCACACATGAAAAATACCGTTACGTAACTAGAAAGAGATACATTACCTCTTCGCTTTCATCCTGTAAGTTGTTGAAAAAAGAAGTTGTAAAGCAATGCAGAGTTCTGAGGAAGGTCCGAGCTGCATTTTTATTAGCATCCCAACACACAAACACACGATTTGGCTCATGGTGCGTTCAAGTTGTAGGCAGAAGTAGGAATATCTGAGTTCCGAGTGGGAAAATGCAACTGAAATGTCCCCCAAGGTCTGAATTTCCTACTGGGAACTCTGTGAAACCTCGCCACCCCCGAGTTGACAATGGAAGATGGCTGCCCCCAGTGTGAACAGTTATTTAGCTCCTGTAATAATCAATTTATTTGCACTTCTGACTGGGGTGTGTCGCTCTAGATCAGCTGTATACATAGTATTGTTAGACTTATATTTACAAAAATGCTGCCATAGTGATAATCACATTCTTCATGTGATATTTGTGAACAACAACGCAGGGCGTGCTAACAACAGCTAACAATAGCCTGGTAGATCGGCATGTTTTCCGACTTTGTAACTGGAACGCTGATAACTCTGAGATGATGTCACTCCCAGTTCCGCAGTTACTGGAACGCAGCATTACGACAGTTGCCGCGCGGGCTCATGGGTAGCAGAGTCTTTTACGTTGCCGGTAATAGATTCTCCTCACAGTCCCTTTAAAGGATTGGGAGTTCTGCAGAGAAGAGGTTAGCAAGATTCATTCTTATACAACATTAACAGACCAGCAAATGTATTAAAAATCATTTATTGACAAAGAAAACATTGAAACATTCAAAACCTAAGCTAACAATATCCTATGTCTAAGTGTGTATATGTGTGTGTGTAACAGACAAAAGCAAGATGGCTGCCTCACAAGGGTGTCTTAACACCGCATGGCTCAAAGGCATTTACGACCAGGACCACATGGGAGTGTGGAGGTTAGAAATGGGTCTCTTTGTGTTAGGTTGATGCCTCTACCTGGAATAGTAATGTTAAACTATGCAGAAGTTAGCTATAGCTTAAAGCTCGAAGAACATATCCAATAAAGCAATGTCGTGATTGTAAAACTGAATAGTCCTGTGCTTAGTCGTGCGATGCTAAACTGTGTAAGGCCCAGTTATATTACCAAGTCCATGGGAGGAAAGGTGTCCGTTTAGGTTCTGCTCTGCAAAGTCCAGTGCTGCAGGTTTGATGGTTTCCTCATTCTGTCCCTCCAGCTCCCGGGTCTGAAGACCACTGGTTGCTCCTTTGTCCCTTGAGTTAGCAACTTGATGCTAACTCTGTTGTGTTGCTTTTTGTTTCGATCAGTAACTCCTGTTCCTTAGGCAGGCTCTTGTTTTGCCCATGGTGCTACGTCTACATTGAGCAGGACTGTGGAAGAAGTCTTGAGTTGTAGTCCTGAGAAGAGACTGGAGAGGTTTTGTGTCTCTTCTACTTGTGTATTTACTCAGTTTGAAACAGCAGGGGGCGATATGCATGTAACTGGTTACCAAACCTGCTACGGATGAGAAAGAAGAAGAGGCTACCATGGTAACCATTTCCTACACCAAACAACTAATGTTTACGTTTCGCTCTCTTTTACATTTTCCTTCAAATGTGTTTTTTTATCGTTTTGAGACGGCATCAGCGACCTTCTGGACCCTCGTAAATCATCGTAATCCTCAACCAGAATAAACAAATCAACAAGTTGAGTAAGCAAAAGATTCAACCGCGGGATTAACAGGAAGTAATGCATCAAAAGTAAATCGGTTCGGACCAGTGAAACCACTCCAAATGTAGGGAGATGGAGTGGATCGAGACCACCCCTTCATGGAGGTCTCAGACCGGCTGATTTGGTGCGCACCAGAGTGTGGTGGTTGCATTCACATTGATACTAACGTACCAAACCCTGGGCCAAAACTTCTTTGGTGCGCACTAAATATGGTTGGTGTGAAAACACCCTGACAGCACATCAGATTTAAGGGTGAACTGACTTAATTTCACATAATTGCTTCATACTCTTTATTTTAACCTCGTACCCTTTGCTTTTCTCCTAAAAAATTGAAGAAGATAAGAAGGCCAGGTGTTACTTTGAAAGTCTTTGGTTCACTTATTTATTCAGCATTAATTCTCAGGTTTAAAGCACAAATCCCTCCAATCACACAACTGAAAACACCTCAGCCTTCTTAAACCAACAGAGTGTGTTAAGTTTTGGGAATACGTTTCACTTCTCATTCAAGAAGCTTCTTCAGTTCCAAATGCAAACCAGAAACATCTTCAAAAAGCTTAAGCACAGTTGCCTCAGTTTTGAATCTTCACGATAACCATGATGTGGATGAATGAGAATCCGCGCAGATGTCGTCTTCACAGTGGCAGATAACTGCAGCAGATAGTTTACAATGTTTATCTGAACTTTCCTGTGGTTCCCCTTATCTCATTCACTTTCCCTCCTTGTCATCTGCTATCTCTCCCATTCAGCTGTATGATCTGGGCTCCCCGGCAGACTCTCAGTCCAGCTCTCCGGGCTGTCTGACCACCGACAGCAGCTGTGTCAACATGGGATACCCGTCCTGCGGCCACCGGGGTCGCTGTCACGGCGAGTGGGGCTCCTTCAGCTGCCAGTGTGTGCCGGGATACACAGGACACCAGTGTGAAGAGGGTAGGCCAAACTCTGTTGGATTTTGTCTTCAGAGGAATACATCAAATGTGTGGACTGAAACACGAGCAGCACAACAAAATAGTTCCTGGTCCTGGAAGGATCATTTGGCCCTAAGCTAAATTATTGGTTTATGCTGGAAAGTAATAGCTCTCAGGCTCAATTATCCACAGCACTGGAGTTTATAAAACTGTTGGTTTCTCCACTGACACATCTTTTGAATATAAACCTAACCAATTAAAAGTTATATAGGAGGATAATTTTAAATCATGTGAATTTACTGGTTCTGTAATCATCACAAACAGAGCACCCTGGCTGCAGGACAGCTAAATAAATGGTGGGTTTAATGTCAGTGATAAAAGATTGAATGAGACTCTTCTAGGTTACAAGCTGTTCTCCTTTGCAGTTTCAGTGCTGGAAGTGGATGAATCGATGATTTTAAGAGTTGAAATTTGGTCTTTAAGGCCAAAAATCTGCCTTAATTAAACAAAAATAAAACATTAACCTATTTTGTGAACACTTAAGAGAATACAAATTTAGCGAATGATTAAAACTGCTGGATAGTATCAACAAGGCTAATTATTGTAACAATAAAAGTTCAGGTGCTGAAGAATGAAGAACTACAGATCCTTAAGTGTCCACTCAAAGCAAGCCCAAAAAGCCTAGGAAATCTGCATCGGACCACAGACTGCATAAAACCTTGGTGAAATCTTCGTGACAGCACTGACTGGTTCCTTATAATCTGTATTAGCAGTGTTTTCTTAAACTGACTTACTGTTGACCAAATAACAGAAAGTAAGGTACAGCGGAGCTGACACATAGTCCGCCTGTGCAGCATCCCATCCATGCTGCAGCTTTTCTTTGACCATCGATGCAAAGTGCTGCACAGTAGAGCAAAGCCTGGAGAAGCTTAAAACAAGATAGCAAGATCATGAGGGCCACTGCTGCAGGAGGTTATTGAGCAATAATAATAAAACAGGACGAGCAACTAACAAAGTATATACTCTGCCCAACTTTAATTGCTGTCTTCATTGATGTTATATCCCAATATTTCTTTATTTGCATTTACTAAGAAGCTTTGAGTGCTTGTCCTTCTGGGTCAATCTACTTGGTCGACTAACAGAGAGGTTGTGGTCTTAGCAAAAAAATGTACTTGCTACATTTTGCACTGTTTGGCTTGTCTGACTGGTAAGACTGTCAAAAATGTTGCTTCTTATGCTGCGTTCACACCGCACGCTACTTGTACTACCTCGGCGATCACTCTCCATGCAAAGTCAATGTACAGCCGCGATGGGGCGGGGCTAACCCTCCCGCGATGCAACAGCCGCTTTTCACACTACCACATAGCTTGTCGCGCGATGTGAAAGTAAAAAAAAGTTGATCTTTTCAGGCGATGTCGTGTGTGGCTGTGCGGCAACAGCCAACAGCGTGTGTGCGTGTGTCTGTGACAGACAGATTTTCATCCGGACTACAGAGGAACAATTTATGTCCATGTTGGAAACGTTGGTCAGTGAGGACATTAGTTCCGCCTAGACGGACCGCGGATAACTCGCACATAATGCTGCTGCATCATCAGCTGCAGTGTTTTGTGGCTGATAAGAGAATGAAAAGGATACAGCTGGAATAATGTCCGCTTATACATCCTATTATATGATATATGACATGATCGCGGTGAAACTAGAGCAGACGTGACGTCACAGAGCGATGGCCGACGGCAACGGTGACCAAAATGAGATATTTATGGACACGCAACAATACGTCAGTGGGCGACGTGATTTGGGTAGCTGGGTCGCTTGCAGTGTGATCACAGCTTTAGTGTGCAGCATGTACTTGGGGTTCTATGCAAGCAGACTATGTGTAAACGTGGGCATGAGTTGGACTCTGACATCCAACTAGAGACCACAAGAGTCAGAGGAAAAGGCACAGAGGGTCACATTAACTAAAGCAACAAAATGAAAGAAAATAGAATAAACTGGTGGAATTGGAACAGCTGGTATAATGTATGATGACAAGGAGATGATAGGACAGTAGATAGATAATAGATTTACAGATACATAATATTTAAGACTGCCAACATCACATCAGGAAGATAGTAAAGAAGAGGGCAGACAGAGGACTGGTAGAAAGAGAAAAAAATACTAATAATCAATACTACTAATAAATAAATCAATACTTAAAATAAAGTGAAATAAAAATAATGATAATAAAAAGAGAGTATATCAAAACAAAAAAGAAAATAAAAGCAGGACTAAAACAATGACAAACTGTGAGGAGGATAAAAACAGTAGAACTTAAAATAAGAAAACAAGTAAAAAAAAAAGTAAAAGCAAGTCTAAAAAATGGGTTTTAAGATGTGATTTAAAAGATGAAACTGATTCAGCTTGCCTTATCTCCTCGATGAGTCCTGTCTAAAGGCCTCGTGTCCTCGACTGTTTGGATGTTTACAGCATGTATGGGTGTCTATTAATAAAGGATTTGAACTTACTTGAAAACAGAAATGAAACATTTAATCTCTGTAGAGGATCAGATACAGCTCCTTTCACCTCCTCTTTGGTAACACTGGGTACGGCGCATGTCTTCTTGAACGGGGAGTTTAGTGAAATGTGTCAGTCTTCTGCTCCCTAAGCCGCTTAAAACAACATGAGAAGCAAAAAAATAATTTTGTATGACATGGGTCCTTTAAACATATTTCCCTCTGACACAAAGAGCAGATCAGACACACAAACGCAAACATCACTGTGTCCTGCCCATCTGTAGCACCCTATAAGTTTACAATGAATGTAAACTACTACATGATAATAGGGAAATGTGTCCCATCTTTCAAGTTAAAGTCTGCAAGTAAAAGCAACATAATATAAGTGTGTTTAGTTTGCAGAGCATCTTTGTCCATTTGTCCATGTTTTTGATAACAAACAGCAAAATGAACATAAACTACAACATGGCAATTAGGTAAATGTTTTTGCAAGATAGTCCATAACGTTCTGATTTAGATTTTTTTTTTAAATCCCGGAATGTTGGTTATGGCACAATCAAGAAGTTATTATTAGATTTTGGTGGAGATTGGGTTGCAAGAATTCATTAACATTGGAAGATAAGACAGTTTTTCACATTCTCACAGTAGCAATAGTCGTCTTTGGAGAAGGTAACCAGTTTCCTTGGTGGAGAAAACTGTTTATCTTCTTAAAAATGTTTCTTTTATTTCAATGTTGTGACAGATTTGCAATGGAGGTATATTTTAGAACAGTTATGCAGGGACATTTTGTGGTCTAATGTAAAGCCTTTTCAAAGGGACAACGTTTTCAACATTTTCCATTTTTAATTCTCCTTTTTCTGTTTGATTTGAGGTGTTTAAAAAATTGATAAGATGAATCTTTAAAGGTAGGGACTTGTGAATATTAAATTTGGCTCCATCATGCTTCTTGTTATACCTGACTGATGTTGTGCTGTGAAGCGTGAGGCCCATTACTACATCATCTCTTCGTCCATCACTCAGCTGAAGTTCGAGACATAATTTCCAGGAGAGTGGCCACCATCTTTGGTCTTCAGAACGTCTCTTTAATAGGTGACATCACTGAGACTCTGTCAGTGATTTATGCAGCTAATGTTCACCCCCACTGCTGTTTAATGACTCTAATACATTTACAGTACCCAGTGCCATTTGCATTTTGGCAACGCTTACGCAGGTTGGATGTACTCTGAAATTTATGCATAAATAAATTTAAAACTTCACTTTACCTCAGAGGATTCTCCATTACTGCACTGTAACTCTTGTTAGAATGAGAGAGCAGCATGTAGCCCTCCAACAGCATCCATATTAAGGATCTTTACATCCTGCAGTAAGCAGATCCTCAGTGCACCAGCTCTAATGACCCCCCCGGTCCTGGACCACCTGTTGCACACTTCCTGCACTTTAAGGGAAGCAGCTCAGCTTTCTGCTTACAAAGCAAAACTCCGCCGTAGTGCACTAGCTGTGGAGTTCTTGTATCCTTCATTAAGGCTGCCTGACAAGAACTCTAAATCTGCTGGTATGGAATTTGCATTTTTTTCTGCTCATCAAAGTTAATACAACTTTCATAATATCCAAACAAAATGCTTTCTATTTAAAAAAGGAGAAAAAAAGACGAATACCTCTTCATATTCAGAAATGCTACCTCTCATTTAGCAGCAAATTCACTCAATAAATCAAGAAAGAAGCACTGAATGTGGGTAAATCTATCAGCATATTCATGAGGTGATTCATATTTCTAAATGAGCAACAAGCACTGCGAACATGTAGCACATGAGTTTAAACTGGAACATCAATGAGGCTGTTTTCAGAGCAGGAGCACAATGTTTTCTTTTGTACCATTTTTGCATACCGGCTGTGTTACGTGATCTGTCTGAATATCCATCAGTATGACGTGGTCCCTTTGTGAGAGCGTGCTCCTAGGACAGCGTTAGAGGTATGTGAACAAACATTTAATCCAGATCATGTCTGTAGGATTGGTCTCCATTCAAACAGGACGTACTAAGGCAGGGCTATTTAATTAGAAACTCAGTCAGGCCAAATTTTCAGACTTTGGACATGAGTTGGGCCGGATATTTTTGGCATACAGTCAGCAAATTTAACCACGTAAAAGAAACACAAATAGATAAACACACTGGATGTTTATTAATTCATTGCCACATCCAAATGGGCATAAACTCAATTAAGACCAGTACTTAAACTAAACTTTACATTTCAAACAGATAACTTCAACAAGTTTTTAACAGGTCAATACAAGGACACATTAAAGGGACTGTGAGGAGTTTCTAAGTAATTACAAAAAAGTCTCACTTTTAGATATATGCCTGATCGAAATACACACTTTAAGATGAGTTTTATAGCATCAAAATAGGTTATCTATAAGTGCTATTCCTTAGCTTCGCAGTCGGGTCGGACAGGGCTGGACTGGCCTGGATACTCAACTTCAGGAACAAGACAATTAAAACTAGAGCAAATTTATGTTATTCAAACACGTCTGAGAGCACCGGGCTGTAAGTAGTGATATATAGCCGGCTACAAAACTACGATGCTAAGTTTTCCAAAAATTGCTTGTTGTCACACATTAAAAACTACTGCTATGTAACTAGAAAGAGATACATTACCTCGTGGCTTTGCATCCTGTATGTTGTTGAAAAAAGAAGTTGTAAAGCAATGCAGAGTTCTGAGGAAGGTCCGAGCTGCATTCATTAGCATCACAACACACGCTTTTGCTTGGGTCACGTCTTTTGGTGCGTTCCAGTTGTAGTCAGAAGTAGGAATTTCCGAGTTCCAAGTAGGAAACTGCAACTGGAACGTCCCCCGAAGTCGGAATTTCCTACTGGGAACTCAGTGAAACCTCGCCACCCCTGAGTTGACAATGGAAGATGAATGCCCCCAGTGTGAACAGTTATTTAGCTCCTGTAATAATCAATTTATTTACACTTCTGACTGGGGTGTGTCGCTCTAGATCAGCTGTATACATAGTATTGTTAGACTTATATTTACAAAAATGCTGCCATAGTGATAATCACATTCTTCATGTGATATTTGTGAACAATAGCCTGGTAGATCGGCATGTTTTTTTTCCGACTTCAACTGGAACGTCGATAAGTCAGAAATGTGTCACTCCCAGTTCAGGGGTTACTGGAACGCAGCATTATGACAGTCGCCGCGCGTGCTCATGGGTAGCAGAGTCTTAATGTCGGCAGTAATAGATTCTCCTCATAGCACCTTTGAGGTGTGTATGAACATAAAAAAGTGCAGATTTAAAACACTGTCTTTTGGTCACACATGAAAGTGTATTTAATGTAACTTAATCAACAGCAACCTTTCAGAACGTGTTGCATTCAATGTCTGTAATAATGTTGGAATTTTTGTAAGACCTTGACAGTGTTTGTAGAAGTTTTTTCTGGTTTTCTCACTGGACCTCAGTCGGGCCACTCGAGGGTTACTTTTGGGCGGCATGTGACCCTTGGGCCGCTAATTGAATAGGCCTGTACTAAGGAGTGGGTGCTGGTGTGGCATGACCCACAACTCTGCTTGGGTTGTGTCGTCCCTCTGCCTTCCCTGCCCCCTTCCCTATCCATTGTGTCTCTCTGTCCTTCTAATATAGGCACAAAATGCCCAAAATATGATATTAAGAGAAAAACAAAAGGATGCACAGATCATCCAGCTGGAAACACTAAAATGCTCTGCTGTCAGTTCGAAAAAGGATGTTAAAGTCTTCATGTGCCTTACTGTATTCTGCTCTTCACATAGAGAGCTATCATGATGAGGCTGTGTTAATGTGTGAATGCTGTTATTTAATTTGCTTAATTGGAATCAGAAAGAGAAAATTTCAACCTAGGGTCGGTAATTTTGGAAAACCAGCATGAATTTGAATGTAGCATCTCCTCAGGGCTCCATCTAGCTCCTCCCACCCCTCCTCCAAAATGACGGCCCCCGCTCACATGCATGAGCGCCGCTGATTCACAACCAGAAGACTGATTCAACTCCAAACCCTCAGCACAACGTTTTTGTTTTACACTAAACCAAGTCATGTCTCATGACTCAAAACATTATCATAGTAAAGTTAGAAAACAAACAAACATGTAAAGTTAGTTTGTGCTCACAGCCCGATGTTGATCAGGGTATGAGTAGTTCCTTTGCCATTCTCCACATAGCTGTCAAGTCTCCTGTTTTGACCATGAAACTACCATATTTTACGTATTTTCTCCTCTGTCCCGCCGTCCTCCTGTATCAGTATTCTCCTGTAAGTCTCCCGTGTGATGATATAACAATAAAAACATTCCTCTGCCTCTCTAAACTGAGCTCTGTCTCTAGCCTGAAGGGGACGGTAATGCTCCATAATGATGGATGCCAACCGCCGTAAAACCAAAGAAGAAGAAAAAGCCTGGTGAGAACGTCCACCTGCAGTAACCTGGGTGGCAGCTGTGGTGAGATTAGAGCAGCAGAACAAACTTAGAAAAACAAAGTGTTTATTTTAGTTTTCTGTACACCTGTCTTAAAATGTGAGGGATACTGGAGCTTGGTTGGGGTTGTGGGATGGCTCACAGCGAGCTTCCCTTATTTTCAAAGCCTAAACCTGACATGTAACCATTCTCCAGCGGACTTGGATCCCTCTCAGCTCGGCTACATTGAATCAGGGCCAGTGAAATGTATAGAGGCGGGCAGAATGGCGGCGGGATTTGATTGGTTTAAAATGTGTGAAACAAAGATGTGATTGGTAGGTGTTTTCACAGGTTTATTCCTGCTGTAGATAGCGGATATTTTTCTCTATTTTAAGAACACATTATGAATTGATTGCCATCGAGTCATGAAGACCATTTAACCAGTATTACAAAAAAAGTATCTAAATCAGATTACCAACCGCAGCTTTAAAATGATGGGTACAACTATGGCATGAAGGAAAAGTGACGACCTTGTTCATCAAAACAGACGGAAAAAGAAGGCAATCTCTAGTCAGAAGTAAAAATGGTGGAGATATTTCATCCATCCAGCAATGCCATTTTTGAGTTGTGTGCTTTTCACAGATGGCCTCCTAAATCACGTTTCTTCAGGCAAAATGAGAGATGTTGGTGCTGGAGATCTCCAGTGTGTTTATTTGCTTCAAACTTTTTTCTTTATAGCTGCTTTGTTCTCCCAAACTCTCCATGGTGACAGGAAAAAATCCTCTTTCAAAGAGGGCGGTCCGCACCACTTTTGCACTTGTTATCAGTCACACACAGTCATAGTAAGTCACCCACAACACACCCACTAATAGCACGTGCAGTCTTTTAGTTTGCACCCATTATTTTAGGTCCATAATGTGCAGGCAGTCATATAACTGAGCCAACATGAGTACACCTTAATGCATCACACAATGCTTTTATTGTGTAGTTTGGTTTGGTAGTTAAATCTTTAGCCTGCTGCTCTCAGCCCAAAGTGTAACAAGGCTTTTAACTCTGGATTCATATTTTAACTAACAGGACTGAAAGACAAAGTTTCTTTATGAGGATGATAGAGCAGCAGGAGCAGCATATGCGTGGAAAGCTTTGTTTTCAGAACAAAGGTTCACAGGGAGCTTGGTGTTGGAGCTTCGAAAGATGTTGCAGATGAATAGGAACCGGTCAGTTAAATGAGCTCCAGTTATGAGATGTAAACATGGGGTTCCTTTAAAGGGCATTTCAGGTGATCCATGTTTATTTTTCAACAGGTTAGTCCCATTTAGATCAGACACCTTTTTTTTCTAGGGTAATATGACCAAGAATGGTAGAAACACAGTGAGAAATACACAATAAACAATAAAATCAGTGTTAAACCATCTGTTAAAACAGCTGCATCATGAGACCTGAATTCAAGACTTTTAAAAAGGATTAAAAAACATTCAAGGATGTAATTTATGTTCAAACTTTTAAGATCAGATCATGGCCATTGCGAGCCCCATAATGCATTGCAGCATGCATTAAGACCGGCATTCCATAAAAAATCAGCCAAAACTTCCCATTTTCAAAATAAAAGCATCTTTTATTATCTCCTTTTAATTCTTTGTAAATTGGGCTCTTTTTTTGTAGCCAACCGGAAGTTTCTTCGATAGCATAAGGGCGCGCATAACGGAATGTCCGAAATGCGGAAATTAAATTTGTATCTGTGCGTTTTATGGCTCACATGACCACATTTTGGTATTCTACGTGGTGACTTTCTCACCTAAAATGCTCTCTGAACTTTCAAATGTGGCTAATCAACAGAGATATTTGATAGCCTGGTGTGCTTCCGATTTTTGACATCCGAGGTTTGAAATGCATCATGGGAAACTTAGTGTGAACGGTTGGCATTCTAATCATACTTATAGTATGTAATATACAGTATATACACATGAGTATGTAGTATGTAGTATGTTAGTATGCCACTTCGGACACAGCCTATGTCTCTTATTGTGATCTTTTTGTGACACCTGTCCACTTACTTACAAACAGGGAGAAATGCAGTAAGCACTAAGCCTGATTTTTCTGCTTTTTTGAGGTGTAATATCTTTCCTTTTTGTGACATTATATATGTCCTGGAGACAAATGGGGGAAAAAGTTGCCCCCCTCACTGTTCTGTTTTCAAAGGTAGCGACAGAGGCGTGATTTTGTAAAGAGCTAGGCATGAGGACTCAGCGGGAGACAGGAGTGCTGCAAGTGAGCGCCTCTGCCTTGATGCCTGAATGAATGTGAATGTCTCTGTGAAGCAGAACCTTGATGTGGTGCTGGGAATTTGGATATAGTTGGAGGTGGAGTCCTGAGCCTATATCACTGGAGAGCTCACATTTTAAAACTCTTGTGCTAACGATGACACGCTGTCAGATGCATCAGAAACATCACACATTTTTGCAGCATTATGAGCATTATGACAATCACAGGACAGCAAAAGTGTGTAACTATGACACGGATGAAAATGAACAAAGAGATACACACACGAAAAAATACCCCCCTTAAACAACAACAATATTGTACATGACTTTGTGTTTTATTTAAATGTTGTTTTTGCATGTACAATGTGATGTTTTGACACTTATTACCCTTACAGCTGGTAGGACATACTGTATGTATACAAATATATGGACATTAAAATTCTCTTCATATTTAGTACCTGGTCCTCTACTGTCTACTTTGGGTATTCTAAATTACTGTAACTAAAGCCAGGATAAACATTTGTTTATAGCTGTAATTAAGATAGATATGCTGATTATAATTACATGTTTTGTCTTTTTTTCTTTTTGCTTGCCTAGTTAGATTGTGATGTGTTCCAGCTGGGTTGGGTCAGGTGTGAACAAGTGTGTATTGAATGTGGCTACTTGAAAAACACTTGTTAAGTTTGAGGAGGAGCCATATGGCTCAAAAAATAAATGATTTTCAAATAAGAAATTATATGAAGGGAGCTGTTTTTTGGTGTGCAGGTGTCTTTGTGCTTTTTCATGGCATTTTTTTTTTTTTTTTATTCCGCATCCACCTAGGAATGTATGCAAAATCTTCTACTATGACACAGAAGCATTAAAAGTCAAATGTCACTTCTGATTCATAAGAAAGGCGTACAGATGTTTGGATGTTAGATGCTACAGGACACTTGACTGGAGACACAGCGGTATCATTCTGCCTTTTCCTTTTGTTCGTAGGACCACTTAAACCTCATACTGAAAAGGTGAGCAATGTAACTCCATTAATTATTGTATATAAAGTTCAGTTACCATATTTTTTTTATTAAAGATGCTATGAGGAGTTTGTAAGTAATTACAAAAAAATCTCACTTTTAGATATATGCCTGATTGAAATACACACTTTAAAATGAGTTTTATAGCATCAAAATAGGTTATCCATTCACATGCCACTGACGCAACATGTGGGTTAAGTGTCTTACCCAAGGACACATCGCCATGTGTTGTCCAGAGCACCAACTGCGCCACCTACAGGAAGTGTGTAGCAAGGGCAGCAGCTTAAGTGAGCTTTATGTACTGCGTTAGCTGGGAATTCCTCATTCATGGGAAATAAGTGCAATCCCTGATCCCTATCATGAGTGAGGTTCAGCAGGTTACCCACGTGACTTGGCAAAGGGTAGATAGACATTGATCGACTCAGTGTGGCACACATGTAGAGACATTTAAGGGCATCACAGGCAGTTCGTTTTGTTGCTTCAGTTTGTACAACGTCCTTGGGTGTCACTAAAGGTGCTTTAAAGATGCTATGAGGAGTTTCTAAGTAACTACAAAAAAGTCTAAATTTTATATATATGCCTGATGGAAATACACACTTTAAGATGAGTTTTATAGCATCAAAATAGGTTATCTATAGATGCTATTCCTTATCTTCATGGGTGGGTCGGACAGGGCTGGACTGGCCTGGATACTCAACTTCAGGAACAAGACAATTAAAACTAGAGCAAATTTATATTATTCAGACACGTCTTAGAGCACCGAGCTGTAAGTAGTGATATAGTCGGCTACAAAACTACGATACTAAGTTTTCCAAAAGTTGCTTGTTGTCACACATCAAAAACTACCGCTACGTAACTAGAAAGAGATACATTACCTCATCACTTTGCATCCTGTAAGTTGTTGAAAAAAGAAGTTGTAAAGCAATGCAGAGTTCTGAGGAAGGTCCGAGCTGCATTCATTAGCATCACAACAAACACACGCTTTGGCTTGGGTCACGTCTTTACGACAGTTGCTGCCTGTGCTCATGGGTAGCAGAGTCTTTATGTCGCCGGAAATGGATTCTCCTCATAGCACCTTAAATAATCACAATTAAAAAGGTTGAGGATAGTCTGTAGCCGATTTCCTCTCTATAGTTAAATCCTAAGCTCAGTGCTTCAGTTTCAGTGGATGATACACTTGTTTGTTTTGTTTCTGCCTCTGTTTTATGTTTTTCTGGATAAACATATGTGAAATCCACTGTAATGCATTGCACTATTGAAATAATAAGCCTGGCAGTGATGAATAAATAAAGTCTAAATCAAATATTTTATCCACATACTAGGTGAATATCCCAGTGGAAAGGTGATATTTATTTTAAACAGCTATAAAAACTAATCTGATTTCATTTAAATCTTCACAAAGACTTCAGCAGCAGAGATAAACATGGTTAACAAGAAACAGAGTGTTGTGGAGGCATGCTTGATCAGCTGCATATTGCACGCTTTGAAGAAATAAAAAATATGTTTGATTTAATATTTGTCTCCGTAGAAGATCTTATGAATCACTCAACTCTGTCAAAGCAACGTGGAAGAGAGACAAAGACGGAGAGGTGTTGTAGGGAAAGCGGGGCAGAAATCTTACTTGCATATGCGACGAGCTGGAAGAATGATTCTGAAAACATTTTAGGTGTGCTCTGTTTGGTCTGACTCGCATGCACAAAATCCACTTCTGGGAACATGAGTCGAAGAGAGAAGAACTGAGCATAACCCGGACTAAACCACACATACATATTCTATTTTGTGTTTTGCATATTCTGTCCTGCAACACAGCTCTCTGCAGGGGAGGAGAGCTGATTTGAGTTACCTGAGGTCATGTTCCCTCACTGTTGAAATCTATAAAACGGTTTGTGTTGATTTAAAACTGAATTACATTTGCTCTTCAATCCAAACACTAACAGCTGATTGGTTTGTTTCTGTATCATCATCAGACGTCCCAGAGTTCTCCTTTGACGGCCACAGTCATGTCCATTTCCAGCTGTCCACCCCACTGTCAGCCAGGAGGACGTGGGTTCAGATCCTGGTTCGCACTCGCAAACACAGCAGCACCATCCTCAACCTGATCTCAAAGGAGCAGAGCGAATACATTCGATTGGAGGTAAGCAGCGTTCACTTTGACAGCACTCTTAATTTAGTTTTAGTTATCGTCTTTTACCTACTTACATACTTTTTAATTTAAGTCATAATATAGTCATCTAAATTTTTTCAATTTTAGTCTAGTTTAAGTTGAAAAAAAATTACCATATTTTGGTTTAAATGTTTAGTGTAAAGGGTAAGGTGTTTTTGTGTCCTTGAATTTCTGAAGTCATGTTTTACTCTTGAGTAAAATGAAACATCAAATAACTAGGGGTGTAACAGTACACAAAAACCACGGTTCGGTATGTACCTCGGTTTTTGGGTCACGGTTCGATACATTTTCGGTACAGTATGGGAGCAACGCAAAACCATTTGTTTGTTTAGCATGTTTATTCAATCAAAAATTTCTCATTCTACAAACTGAAAATCAAAATATATTCAGTGTGCTGCTTGGTAATACTAATAAATTAAATAAAATAAATAAGCAACAAATATATGAAATTAAAAATAATGAGTTTCTTTTTAAATTCCTGGCTTAAATGTTGAAGGCTGGGTACTTTATACCAGGGCTCAATCACCTTTAGCATGAGTTTAAAACCAGCATTTTCCACAACTGAATATGGTCTTAGATCCGATGCTATAAACACTAAACTGTCAGGGAGAGGCTGCTTGAATGCAGACGGCAGTTGAATTTGCGCTACAGTGTTTTTTTTCCCTTACTGTGGGAATCTTTACACCTGAGTGGTGCCATTTCAGGTGAGCTAGCATGTTTGACGTGCTGTCCGAAAATACCCGACCTCAGTTGAACAGTATCAGCACTAGGGCTGTAAAGTCCAAGTCGACTGGTCGACTTATTGGTCGATGCGTGCTCAGTCGACCACAATTCTGATTGGTCGACCAAATGTATCAATTTATATTTTCCCCTGCAGTATATGGTTCATTTTATCAGGAGAAATGTATCAAGTGAACCGTTTCACAGGTAACAGCCTGTCTTTTAATGTATTTATCATTCATTTCAATATCAATATTATATGGAGAAATTTTCAATATTCAAGTCTAATAATCCTTTATTCGTTTTATAGCTGCATGCCGCTGCTGCATGCGCTCTGCCCACTGCAGCGGCTGCATCCCTCACCCTGTTCACGCTGGATTGTATGCCTCATATAAATATCCAAATGCAAAAACGACATCACAGATGGAATTGTCAATTTTATTTCTGAGGGTATGAGGCCCATTGGTGTCATGAAAGGCCAAGAAAAACATTGGAACCTGGATATTCAGTGCCAGCGCGCCACACAATTACGCACGCACATACGGCAAAATACGAAGGAGTAAAAAAGAGGAAGTTTCTGAGTTAGTAGATAAAGATAAAGTTAATTGATAAAGAATAGATAAAGATAACAGATGTGGACGTCTACTCAAATGGAGTCTTATATGACAGTGACTGCTCATTTCATTGATGAAAACTGGAAAGCAAAGAGTCTTCTGCTTGAGAGAGGTAAAAAAGGAGAGGCGGACACGGGAAGAAACATCGCTGCGGATTATATGAACTTGCCGATGCCTCAAAGGTCGAGCAGAAAAAAAAGTGTCTGTTGTAGTGAACAACATGGCTAATATGGAACTCTGTATGGAAACACTTAGGGAGTCCCATGAATGGTTTAAGATGCAGGGCATTTGGAGGTGCGCCGGGCGCGCCGGGCACACTCCCGCCATGGCGGCAGCACGTCATGTTGTGGCGCATTTTGATAAGGGGCACAAAGCCAAAACTGGGCTAAAACAGAAGCAGAAGCAGGTGCTGATATAAGTTTAATCCAGCAGCAGCACTTCATTTTGTGGCGCATTTTAAAAAGGGACACAAAGCAGAAAAACTGGGCTAAAACAGAAGCAGGTGCTCATATAAGTTTTACTGAGCCGCGGTCCGCTGAGGCCCCCCCCACGATTGGTCGATTTTTGGTGACAATTACTGTGTTTTGGTCGACCAACAATTTCTTTGGTTGATTACAGCCCTAATCGGCACACTGTTGTCATTTTATCCACCTGTCTTTCTCCATTGCAATATTTCACCAGGAAGCCAAAGTGTTCCCAAACAGGAGATTTCAGCGACGGAGGAGGGTCTTCAAGCTCTAATTGGTCACTAGCAGTAGCCATGATGCACAATTCAGACACAAGTTTTTGTGGTTACGGAAGCTCTTTGATATTAGTCCTCTGATTGGCTCGCCGTGAGACGTCACGTCCACAGGATATGTACATGATCGCAAGAGCACGAATCACAGACCACTTTCCTCATGAATATTAAAAAGACTTCCCTAACCACACCAATCGTAGACGAGTACCCCCGTGAATATTAAAGAGCCATGTGCAGCGGCTAATGTAAACTTACTGTACTCGTTCGAATACAGCACTGTACCGAACCAAACCGAACATCCGTTTTGAACAGTTTGGCACGGATACATATACACCCTTACTAATAACCCTTTATTGAATGTTAGTAGAGCTTGAGTGTCTAAATGAACAGAAACAATTTTAACTTTTGTGTGAAATGCAGTGACCTTTATTTAGGCTACCTGGCAGAGCATCTCAGTTACAATACCAGAACTGACAACAAACAGTGAACCTGCTCTACAAGAATATATCAATTCATAAAGAGAGCAGCTCTGATTGGATCGCTCCACAACTTATCCCACCACCACCAAGCTAAGGCAGCTGTGATTGGATGTCCCTCTGAACTCATCCAACCTTTAACACAACCAAAGTAGCTGTGATTGGATAGATTCCTAACTTGTCTCTACTTCCTACATGACCATATTAGGTCTGATTGGATTAGGTAAAGTAATTAATAAGTAAACAATATTTGCCCTGGAGGTAAGACTGATTGGAGTGTTTGATTTGTTTGATTGGAGACTAATAAAGGATTATAGGACATCCTGTTGCCTCTTAAACTGAGTCATAGAATAAACAGCAGTCCTCAGTTTGAATGCTTTCAGCTGCCAGGTTGTAAACAAGATAAAGAAACTGGAAATGACAAGGCTTGTGTTGTTTATTTAAGGGAAAAACAGACGTTACAAGCCATCATAACTGTCACAACATCTCAATAAAACATTCACATTTGAATGATTCCTCGAAATGTAGCTTCATGTTTGACAGTTTCTATATTTATTTGGGCACAAATGATTGAAAAAATGCTTGATCAGCATAAAAACATGTCATCTAAACATGTCAGCTGGGAGATTTTGATCTCAAAGTGCTCATTTGGGAAGAAATTGAATTTTGACAGAGATGTGCTGACTGTATTTGAATAACTTGACGTATGAGCATTTATTCCTAACTCCTGGTTCTCTGCATCTTTAAAGCAACATGCACAGATGAGGTGTGTGAACTTTTCTGCTCTCAGTCGGTGATGGGCAGAAATATCACAGCAAGTAGCAAAATAGCAGCAGTTAAGGCCCGATCTACTAAAGGTTATTTGGAAAAGAAACAGTTTCTCAGTTTGAACATTAAATATCTTGTCTTTGCTGTGTATTCAATTGAATATAGGTTGAAAGGGATTTGCAAATCATTGTATTCTGTTTTTATTTACGATTTACACAATGTGCCAACTAAGGATATAGGGATGGGGGGAAGGGAAATCCAAATGTGGCTGTGGTCAGTTTGCCATCTTCTCATCGTGTCTTTTATGTTTCCTTTATTTGTTTCTCTCATTCTTTCTCTGATTTACTCCCAGAGATCCCATCACACCCCCCCACTGCCACTGCTGGTATTGATCAAACATCAGTGTCCAAAATGAGGATTGTTATCCAAACCACAGCTCCCACTAAAGAACAACCTCTCCTCTGATCCCCGCCCAGCCATCTGTCTCCCCCTCCCATTCACCCATTACTATATTTCCCACTAAGTGTCACAGCTGCAGCAGCAGAGCCACACGGGACGAGGGTTCCCATCGCTTATCCTCGATAAATAGTGCCCTCACTCTCGTGTAAAGATGGCATGGCAGTGTGTGTGATCTCATAAAGGCCTCTTCCTCTCATTGAAACACTGAAGCTCCACAAAGTCCTTTGGTAGAAAAAAACCCATTCTGCCTTCAAGTGCTGTGTTTTTCACTTTAATAGTTGTGTTTGCTTTTAATCAGCAGGAGGAATTAAAGGGCGTTACTCTTGGCTGTCTGCAGACTCACAGTGTGAGGAGCTCTTTGTCTCTGCTGTTCGTGTGTGACATAAATTCAAACAACATTAGTGAAATAAATTACATTTTCTTTGATTCTGAGAGCAATGCTCTGGGTGAAGTTAAGTGTTCAGTTAACTCTGAACCTACTTCATTCTTATTTATCCATGTTTGAAGGTCTTGTTGTTGTTCCAAAATGTTTTTCAGTGGTTCGTCTTCCTTGATTACTTTGATAAATTTCAGCTTAATTACTTCTTATGTTGCAATTTATTTTTTAGAAATGGATGAAGCAAAGAAATTGAAGCAAATTGCCTTTGAAATACATGAAGACAGTTGATCAGTAGAGATGTCGAACACTCATACAAGTGTTATTCCAAAGCAGGTTATACACTGATGTCAACATTTTTATGACGGATTAGCAGTTTTACTCAGTGACTGGCAGAGAACAACATTAAATAATTAACTTCAGTGGTAAGAAACAAATATGTAAAAAATGTCTTACATTGTCCTCTTGGTATAAATGTTGCTCATTCCTGGAATGTTTTTCTTTTCTTTTCTTTATATGTTTTCTCTTGTCATTCCAACTACCAAAGTTTATCTTTCTGTTATTAGAATACTTGAGAAGTAGCATATAATTCGAGCATGTAAACATGTTGGTATTAATCATTTACATTTCTGCCATATGTTTTGGTATAATCAATGAAAAGTTGCCTTATATACTGGGTTTATTTTACATCTTAAACGTTTTAATGATTTTTATATTTTACATAACAATGTTCCAGATGTTACTTTTTTTAATGTTTTTGTAGATATATTGTAGATATTTTGTCAAATATAGACGTCAAACATGAGCATTTCGAGTTCCACACTGAGGGTAGAAATGGGCACAGAATGAACTAGAAAAGCACTCGGAGAGCGCAGACCTCCACCAGCACCACAGTCCTCAATATTGTGATTTTCACCACAAATATTAGTCCTGCCTTTATTTCATGTAAATATTTAGATTCCTTGACCATGAAAACATACCATTAGCAATTGGGTTCATAATGATATCTATTTTAGTTCAGTAATTATTCACAAAAATCACATTTTTTGCCACGGCAGCCAGACGCTGATCCGGATCAACACCAAAATTGAATCACTTCTTCCTTCTCCCATGCTGAACATTTACTAAAAAAATTCATCAAAATCCATCTATAACTTTTTCAGTTATTTTGTTCACAGACAGACAAACTCTCCCGAAAACATAACCTCCTTGGCGGAGGTAATAATCTACTTTGGGTCTACAATAGTTGGAAATGACCACAGAAATGTACGTTTAAAGATTGTTTTAATATGTCATAAACTCACTATGAAGTTAGAATTATCATCCAAAATATTATGTATGAAATGTCTTTGTTCATATTAAGGAAATCTTTATATGTGTGAGTTTATGTAATGATCTCACGAACATTATGACAAGATTATGTTCCTATAACATAGAGATAGAATCTATATCTAATTGTTCAAAGTTGAGAAAAGGGAACTGAAAACAAGCATTTAGGGAAAGAACATAATGAACTAAACATTCTGTTTCAAAGCAAGGAGAAGAAAAAACACAAAGCTAATTGGGGAGCCATTTTAAAGCAAATTCAGCCATCTTGAATAAACCACATATTTAAGATAATAAAGAAATATTCCTTTTTGTGCCTTATAAGCCAAAGATAAAGAAACTCTGGACTACACTGGAATGCATAAAGGTCTATAGGATAGGAAAATTACACAATTATATTCAAGAATAAATGGAAGTGATTTACTTATTAAACATCCTTTTGTTTGGAGGTGGAACATCCTTTTCTTTATACAGAAGTGAAGGGAGGGGTTACTGTTATTTATAACTCTTTTATTGCTAAACAGTCTGTCTAACCTTGATTTTTGTAACGAAACAGACATGTTAGGTTTTTATTCAAGTTTTGTCTCAATCCTCCACAGCTTTATTATGATGAAAACAGTAGTAACTACATTATAAATCAATTTAAATCTGGCAATAAGGATTTATTTTAGGCGGAAAGGTCTTTTACAGTAATTTGACATTTTTGTTAAGGTGAGATAAAATTTTATTAACTTCTGAATTGGGTATATATTGATGGCAGATCATGCACCAGATTCCTCCTTTTTGGTCTGGTACAAGTCCAAAAAAGTGCAGCCAACAACCCCCAATATACACATGCGAGTTAGCAGTTGTCTGTTAGCGGTGCAGCTCCTGTCTGTGTCTGGCAGAGCAAAGCAGGTCTGATAACAGCTGCTTGACATTGGTGCAAAGTAACGCGCCACATTTCACTGTCAATAACAGTAACGGCGCTGTAACGTTAGAAATAGTAATTAAGTAGATTATCCGATAACGCGTTAACACTGAATATTGTTCATCTACATAGTGACCTTAAGAAACAAGATTCTTGAGCTTAAACTTTGCCTTTGTTCATGTGTCCTTTCAGAGCAAGGCACAAATTTGAATTAGACATTTTTATATCTGTATTATCTTAGCTGCCATTACTGCGCAGAAGTTACTAGCCAGCTCATTCCATATTAACTAAGAAAAAAAGAAAGTACACAAAGTCTTCAATTCACCTGAATAATACTTTTAGTCATTTTCAGTTGGCCAATAGTTTTTTAAATTAAGTTCTCATCTGATTTATGTTTAAAGATGACCAAGTACAACCCCAAAACCAGTGAAGTTGGCACGTTGTGTAAATCATAAATAAAAACAGAATACAATGATTTGCAAATCCTTTTCAACTTATATTCAATTGAATACACAGCAAAGACAAGATACTTGATGTCCAAACTAGTAAACTTTGTTATTTTTTTGCAAATATTAGCTCATTTGGAATTTGATGCCTGCAACATGTTTCAAAAAAGCTGGCACAAGTGGCAAAAAAGACTGAGAAAGTTGAGGAATGCTCATTAAACACTTATTTGGAACATCCCACAGGTGAACAGGCTAATTGGGATCAGTTGGGTGCCATGATTGGGTATAAAAGCAGCTTCCCTGAAATGATCAGTCATTCACAAACAAGGATGGGGCGAGGGTCACCACTTTGTGAACAAATGCGTGAGCAAATTGTCCAACAGTTTAAGAACAACATTTCTCAACCAGCTATTGCAAGGAATTTAGGGATTTCATCATCTACGGTCCGTAATATCATCAAAAGGTTCCGAGAATCTGGAGAAATTACTGCACGAAAGCGGCAAGGCTGAAAATCAACATTGAATGCCCGTGACCTTGGATCCCTCAGGTGGTACTGCATCAAAAACTGGCATCACTGTGTAAAGGATATCACCACATGGGCTCAGGAACCCTTCAGAAAACCACTGTCAGTAAATTGTTACATCTGTAAGTGCAAGTTAAAACTCTACTATGCAAAGCCAAAGCCATTTATCAACAACACCCAGAAACGCTGCTGGCTTCGCTGGGCCCGAGCTCATCTAAGATGGACTGATGCAAAGTGGAAAAGTGTTCTGTGGTCTGACCAGTCCACATTTCAAATTGTTTTTGGAAACTGTGGTCGTCGTGTCCTCCGGACAAAGAGGAAAAGAACCAGCCGGACTGTTATAGGCGCAAAGTTCAAAAGCCAGCATCTGTGATGGTATGGGGGTGTATTAGTGCCCAAGGCATGGGTAACTTACACATCTGAGAAGGTACCATTAATGCTGAAAGGTACATACAGGTTTTGGAGCAACATATATTACCATCCAAGCCACGTCTTTTTCATGGACGCCCCTGCTAATTTCAGCAAGACAATGACAAGCCACATTCTGCACGTGTTACAACAGCGTGGCTTTGTAGTAAAAGAGTGCGGGTACTAGACTGGCCTGCCTGTAGTCCAGACCTGTCCCCCATTGAAAATGTGTGGCACATTATGAAACGTAAAATCAAGTAAGAATGGGAAAGAATTCCACCTGAAAAGCTTCAAAAATTGGTCTCCTCAGTCCCCAAACATTTACTGAGTGTTGTTAAAAGGAAAGGCGATGTAACACAGTGGTAAAAATGCCCCTGTGACAACTTTTTTACAATGTGTTGCTGCCATTAAATTCTAAGTTGATGATTATTTGCAAAAGAAAATAAAGTTTCTCAGTTTGAATGTTGAATATCTTGTCTTTGCTGTGTATTCAATTGAATATAAGTTGAAAAGGATTTGCAAATCATTGTATTCTGTTTTTATTTATGATTTACAAAACGTGCCAACTTCACTGGTTTTGGGGTTGTAAAACTCATGGAGCCATAAAGCTGAACTTATGGATGCAGCAAATAAGCCTGAGTTAATCTGAACCTGTTATATCTCTGTATCAGTGTTACTTTATTTTTATTCAACATGAGATCAGTGTGTTTTGTGAGCCAGAAGCAGAACTTTGAATTTGATTTGAGCGGCAACTGGAAACTTCTGTACTAGTTTGGCTTTTTTTCATTCTTTTTGTATCCCATCAGTGCAGGTTCTGTGTCACACTGTTACTGCTTTAGTCTTCTATAAAGACTGTTTAAAAGTACGTCTCCTCCTTTCTAAATATGGACATTTTTGTATGTAAAGACAGAACTTTATCTTTTTACTCTAGTGTCATCAGGCTGGACATAACTTTAAATCTTAAGCACAAACATGGAGTGAAGTCAGCTTTAAAACAAAAGGCTTGAAGAAATGTCCTATTTCTGAGATTTATGGTGTGCCAAAGTTTGTATATAACTTATCATAAATGTTGACAAGATGCTGTGAGCCATAGCACAAATTCATTATGATGAATTATTGCTTTAATTTAAATTCAGCTTGGACCATTCTGCCCTACAAAGGAAAAAGGCAGTAACTTCCTTGAGTGCAGAACTGAGAAAAATGACTTTAAAGTTTTCTTATTGTCCAGCCAAAATAGTTATAGGCAGATTGTTGAATATGTGGCAATTTTTTAGCCTTATATTAGTTTATTCTTTCTACATATTAATCCTGACCACTGATTTGACCTTTGACCCTTATTTGGAAGTTACTGTATTCTTCCTTTGCATAGTTTACCAAAACATAGTGGGTCATACCAAAGCAAAAAGCAGTAACTTCCATTTTATCTCATCACTTTAGTTTGAAAAAGCTGTATAATGACAAATATGATAAAATCCCTAGTCTGATGATGATTTACAATGAAAATAAAATTTACTGTTCGTAATTACATTATTATTATTATTGTTGTTGTTATTATTATTCATTTACACCATTTAATATTATTGTGTGTGCTTTTGATGTTCAAATAACTTCTCACATCAAATTATTTTAAATGGTTTTGAGATGTTTCTGAGCAGTTTTAAGCTACTAATATTTATATTCTAAAAAGATACTAGGTACCATCAAACCTTTTTTGATAAAATATGACAATGATTGCTTTTTTTCAATGCATCAGTAAACGTTTTTGATGTTGTTACAGTATGCAGTAGGTCTGTTTTTATAATAGCCTAATCATAATATGCTAACAGGTTAAATGCAGGTAAGTGACACTGAATGATATGAATCACGAAAAGACAAATACATTTCAAATGAGTAAACATTTTAATAATTTACAGTACATTAAATTAATGACTGAATACAAAGTAGTAACATATGTTCAAATATATTTAAAGTGCATGGGAATGGGGCACTCAACTTAGAACTTCAATTGGCAAAATAGAGAGAATTATATACACATCATGGATAAACATAACGAACTTTGAAAAAAATATTAACACTTGAGAAGGGTGGGGGTGAGGGGAATTGGAACATAATGTATTAACTGATTTCATATCTGCTCATTTCATTTCATTTCATGTTTTTATGTTTTGTTATTTCTACTCCTCATCCTCCACAGCGTTGCTCACAGGCAGTGAACACCAGAAATCTCTTCTGTTTGGGGGCATAAGGGGACAGAGATTTTTGATGATGTCGGTCTTCTTGACCTCTTCAACCCCCCTGTCCTGTGGTCTCAGGGCAATGGGCACCTTCAGCTCGAACTTCTTCTGGAGGAAGTCCAACTCAGTGAAGTGAGCATCAGTGTGGGACAGTTTGTAGAATAGGCTCCTAGAGCCGCGTTGCACCTGAATCTCTGCCATCTCAGCTAGTTTTGGTGCCTTTGCCTTCTTTATCTTGACAGAGGAATGGCCATCCCTCCATTTCAGCACATTGGCATTCTTCATTTCAACCACTTCCACCTTCCTAGAGTTGGAGCTATGACCACACTGACAAAATCCTCAAAGTCATACACTGCTCCACCAGGACGATTTTTCATTTGCTGCTCAACACCATGGTGGAAACTGTCAGCACTCATGAAGGTGTGTCCTCGCTCGAAGTATTTTAGAGTGATATCCTGTCTAGAGGTGGTATCAGCATTAACCAGACAGACCAGGGAGGATAGCAGGCACCAGTTTTTGTTTTGGGCAGTGCAGTTGTCCATCCAGAAGATGCTGTGGCGAATGTCTCTCTCCTTCTCCAGTGCAGTCGCATATGCAGATGTGATCTCCACTGCACTTCGCCCTGCTATGCCCTCATGCCAGACCACAGAGATTGTGTTTTTTTTATTTTTCTTCTTGCCTACTGAGGCAAAAGTCTCATGAAATACCACAATGCGCTTTGTGAATATTGATTTCTTCACACCTGGCATGCGAGGAAGCATGATAACCTTCTGAAGGTCCACACTCCTCACAGATGTCTCCTCAGGCCAGTCCTTCTCCACATCAGCCTGGTACTGCATCCTGCTCTCCACAGCAGATTCCTTATGTTCATGCCACTTCTGGCACTGCAGGCAGTCCATGACATTGGCATCACCATTGTGGTCACCTTTCACATGCTGATCCTGCAGCAGACAGTCTTCACATTCTTCCTCTCCAAGCTTTGCAAAGCTAATGTTTTTCTCTTTTACAGCTTTGCGGTAGCTTTCATATGAGCAGCTGTTGCCCCTCTCCAAGAAATCTGCATACATCAGCTTGATGTTAATATCACTTGGAAGGTAGCGGCGATTTGGAGCATGCTCCCTCCTGTAGTGGCTCACAGATGGGTTAAATGACTCGATGTGCTCATTCAAGGGCTCCATAGTCAATTTATTGGTTGGCACATTCCTCCCTCTCTGGTCCTTTGGTGGAGCCAGGTGAGTTGTGTTTGACCTGCCCATCATGGTTATGACCAAGCTGTCATTCTTGGGGTGGTATCCCAAAGTTGACAAAAAAAATGGCTTACACACTTGTTTTGGTACTCCACTGTGATCCTGTAGCCTGTAGACAAATGATCGGCCACGGCGACTATTTGTGCCTACAGTCACTTTCTTAGTGGGGAGCTGAGTGACAGTGTGGAACATCCAGGATCTCTTTTCTGAGTACGTCATGTCCCAGTATTTTTTCCACATGTCCCTCCGCCTCTCCTCTGGAATCCTCTCTGTGCATCTCCTCCTGCATTTTGCACCACAGGGCTCTCTCATTGGTGGGGGACATGCAGATGCTGCTGCCTCCATGTTCACCTCAACAGCAACCCCCATGTCTGACTCTGGCTCAGATGTCACACTGGTCCCAGTTATGATGGTTGCGGCTGGTTGGATCACCTCATCGGGACATACGATGTCTGGATACAGATCTTCACCTAGAACACTAGAATCCAGGAATACATCCAAGACCGTCCACACTTGTTCTGCAGGGGGCAGATCTTGCTGCTTCTTAGCCAAAACAGCCTCACATGCACCTGAATTGAGCAGATCAGATTTAAGTCAGCTGCATGAAAAAATATTAAAACCAATTATTTAGATGTAAATTACAATTAGCCTAGATTACATTTTCTGCTTCTACTGGAATTTCTTATTTGTGCATTTACAAAGTATTCTTTCAATTTACTGAATAATCGGATTTAGGATATGCGTTCTGGGCCAGTATACAAGCCATTCTCTAGCCTAACTTCAAATGTGTAGTCACTCCTCCCAAATGCAACAGGATTAATTGGACTATTAGGAAAAGAGGGTGGGCTTTGAGAAACACGTTGACTATTCATATTATAATAAACCTTGACAAAATGTTTGAGATGTTTTGACCCTCTGAGGTCTAAGACCAAACTGAGAAACTTAGGTGATTGTGCCATTTTCTGATATTTCTGTAAATTTCAGCAACATCAAACACAGTGATTCCAAAGTGTTTCCTAATTTTGTTTTCAGCACAAATTCTGCTACAATAATATGAAAGCACTATGTATGTCAAGTGTGTATTTTTTTTTCTTAAATCAACAGAAAAGATAGACATTGTTAATGGTAGCTGTGAACATGTGTACAAAAAATTGCAAAAAGCACATACTAAGAAATGTGTCGAACTGTTATTGTCATTCAAAGGGGATGAATGATATATACTTATATATATATATACACACAGAGAGACATATAGGCTATAGATAGCCTATATATATATATATATATATATATATATATATATATATATATATATATATATATATATATATATATATATATATATATATATACATATATATATATATATATATATACACACATATATATATATATCTATATCTATATATATATATATATATCTATATATATCTATATATATATATATATATATATAGATGAATACATTTATTTATGTATTTATTTATATTTCCCTTTTATAATGTGAGCACCTGTAATATTTGCTGATTTCCCACTCTGTCTGAGAGTCTTATTTTGAAGTGCTGCACTGATGCACACGTCCCCGCTCTCCCCCACTCAGACTGGAGCGATGTGCCGCAAGTTGATGTGCCGATCCGGCACTTTGTTTTTGTTTGACAACCAACTTAAACTGAATGCACAGGCACATCATCGCTATGAACGTCACTTGGGACTTGGAAGAACTAAAACCTAATTTTGTCGGGCTGCAGCAACACACGTGGATATTTTGGAGTAATGCTTTCACTTGCAACAAAGCCTGGAAGGGTATCTGCTTATCCTAAATGAAACGGATTTAACAGCATTGAGTTATGGGACAAGGTAAGCTTTTTACAAGTTGTTAATTACCGCTGTGCGTTTTCTTACAGTCACTTTTGTGTGTCTGTATGTGTGTGCGTGTGTGGGATGGGCAGGGGGTGTTGCCTGATACAGAGCGTCATCCCCGCCGTTCAAGGGGATGTACAAGGCTGTTTAATGCGATCGCATCTGGGAGGAGTTCTCTGCTGTTTGCTGTCTGATTAGTTTGGTGTTCACTTCTGTGAACAATATTGTGGACGATGAGAATTAATCGCTAGCTAAGCTAGGCTGGTGTGCACTAGCTAGCTAACTGCTTGTGATTGCTTATACAGTAATCGTTCTTACCTGTGTCGGGGTACTTGCGCTTCAAAGCCATCTCCACCATCATTTTCCCTCGAGACAGTGCCATGATCAGATAGATCCTCAATGTGTCTTCTTATTATTATTATTTGTGTGTGTGTGTGCGTGTGTGTGTGTGTAGCAGTCTGTGTGTTCTTCAGAAAAGCCTAATTCAGAAGTAAATCACGGCAACGTCAAAGCGCGGCAAAACAGTAACTTCACTTTGAAGTGACGCAAAACAAAGGTGAAGTACAGTAACTCGACTAGAGCGCAGCAGAAACAAAGGAAGAATACAGTAACTGCAGTTACGGTGGTTTACCTTTGTTTCTATAGGGCTTTTTGTAGTTACTGTAATTAGGAGCCTCTATTTTCTCCAAAATACAACACATTTGAGGGAAGATATTTGGCAACATGACAAAGAATGTCTTTAATGTCACAAAAATGATCATAACTCATTTTTGTCAAAAAATGAAGTTACTGCCTTTTTCCTTTGTAGGGCAGCATTGGTCTCCGTTTGACAAATTAAAAAAAAAAAAACATCTTGTTTTGGTGCTGTATTTTAAATCTGTTTCCTGTCCTTGCTTCGTTGAGAAGAAGACAGGATAACATGTACATTATACTAATGATATTAAAAAACAGGGAATGGTAGTTTTACTTCAACACCATTCACATAAGAGATCATTAGTCTACAATTGAATTATTGTTTCATCATAAAGATGGTAAAGGTATCTTTTTGTACACATGAGTGTTTTATTTATGCTTGAAAATTGGTTTTAAAATGTTGTGGCACACTGGTGAGCAACAAGGCAAGTGGGTATGTACTTTAGGAGTGAGCTCACCCTTAAGTTATCTCTACAAATAACTTTTCAGGAGCTTCAAATTCCTAAAACAGCAGCAAATTCTGTAAGTTATAACAATCTCTAAATCATGAGGGGAACCCTGTCTTTTGTCGTCAAAGATTTTTATACTGTTTTTTGTATCTAATTTTAGGTTATCCTACTTTAATGAAATGTCACCTGCAAGTTTAGATGTTTGTTGCTAAATTCAAATATCAATCCATTCATTATCTACTTTTTATGTTTCAAGCAGCTACTGGCACTGTAAACAGGACCAGAGGGAAAGTCTTTTGTTTTGTTTATAGATGTACTGGAAAACGGCTACAGGGTGTGTAAAGCTAAAAAAAAAAAGCATGATAAGGGCTCTTCTAGAAGGAAATTGATTTACAACACTTTTCTAACCTCCTATTTAAAGCAGTAATTAGGAGAGTATTAAGAGAAAACTCTTAGTTAATGGCTCATCGACTTCAGAATGTAGTTTGGAGATGCTATTAGATTTAACAATGACTAACATGCAGCCTTATGCTACTAATTAGCCTGCTAATGAACAGCTTGTTAATGTTTATGTATGAGCTTAAACTATAAAAATACAAGAAGCTGTAATAATTGTTTAATGGGTCACAGGAAACAGCCATGATGATTCAGACTGCAAACAGACAAGGTTGAATTCTGAATCTGAGGATTCATGCACTTTTGTATAAACCTCGAGCCATTAAACCCCTCTGAAGACACTGCTGGATCATTTTCAGCCCCTGTTTTCCTCTGTGTCATTACCTTGAGTAAGTGGCAGAGACAAATCACTAGCCTGCACTGTGGAAAATATTGCACTGAATATGGTTAGCTGAAACAAATTATGATAGAAGGAACACAGATACAGAGAGCTCAGGTAGAGAAGGGTCATTATGTTGAGCAATGTAAGCATTTTTTAAATCTTCACCTTGGTGGCTTATGTCCTTGGTCAGGGTTTGATTTAGGAGAAACTTTAGGACTCATTGACATTTTTTTTCATACAGTTGCAGGGTCATCCTTTGCAGAATCTGAGCTCACGTGAACTGCTGCCAGATGGAGTTTTCGTAGCACTTTTTGTGTCAGTGTTTTTTTTTTTCTATCTGTTATCTGACAACAACAAATAACTACGAGATGTGACTTCATTTATGAGGAGTTATGAAGGATCATACCATCAGTCCAGTATCTACACCACTTAAAGGGCACATATCATGCTTGTTTCTCCTTTTCACTATGCCAGACTAGGATGCCTGTAAAGCATTTCTGCCCTCAGTACAAGTCATTTAGTTCCTTCATTGCCCCATAATTGCGTTCTCAAAATCCTCATTTTAGGCCATTATCAAGCTCTCGTTGAAACACGAGGATCTCAGAATGACCTACAGTTACCTTGCAACGTCACAGCCCTTTGTGGTCTGATTGGTCAGTTCTATCGGGGGCTGAGCCAGCTTGTCCTTCTTCTTCTACTGTATTTTCTGGCAGGCTCAAAGCAGCGACCGCGTATTGAGTCCCCCTACAGGCCAGAGCTGGTAATGAGTGAGTGTGAGCTAGGGATCTATAAACTGCTGCTGGTGGATGTGTTCCTCGGTGACGGTTTTGTGGCCAACGGACATCACAGAGGAGGAGCTGTTTTATCAGATTACTCCAATAAAAAGAAATGTACCTCGTGTCGTCACGACGATTTAAATCTCGCGGACATCTCGCAATGACCTATATTCAGAGACATCAAATCTCGTTCTAGGATATCAGAAAAAATACAATATCTCATTTTTTGAAAATTAAGGGGGTGTAAGATCTTGTTTTCAAATTTATTATATTATATGTAAGTATTAAATCATGCATCAGCATGATATGTCCTCTTTAACCATTGCATACTCACTGGGGGCTGAAGCCTATCCCAGCTGGCAAGAGGCAGGATACACCCTTGCCAATCACAGAGCTACATAGAGAGACAGACAACTATTCACTCCCACACCCACACACCCAACACAGCATGGTGTGGATTTGCTGTTCATCATGAGACTGGGATCCACATTCAAGATTTCCTGCTACTTAACAGAAGGTTTTTTCTTGCCGATGATGGAGGGATTCATGATTGGCTATATGGATTCATGTTGGGTGTTGGATGTATATATTTGTATATATATATGTATATGTGTATCTTTATATGTATATATGTATCTATGCATATGTGTATCCATAAAATGAAGAATTTATGCTTTATTGCAGGGGTGTGCAACTTGCGGCCACCCCTTGCAAATTCTGTCAAGTTAATTTAATCATGCATAATAACTTCTATTTGTTATGTAATATGTCAATGTTGGTTATGCTAATTTTAGGATTAATTAATATTCTCTAATGGTATTTATCCAACTTTCTTTTTCCCCTGGAGAATTTCTGAAAATTTGTAACAATGCGGCCCTCAGGCTGGGAAAAATGGTTTTATGTGTCCCTCTCGGTGATGTAAGTTGCCCTCACCTGCTCTATTGTAAAGTGTCTTGAGATAACACTTGTTATGAATTGGCGCTATACAAATAAAGATTGATTGATTGACACTTAAGGGCAATTTAGAGTCACCAATCAACCTAATGAGAATGATTTTGGTCTGTAGAAGGAAGCCCAGAGGGATTCTTCATATGCACAGGAAGAACATGCAAACCATGAACCAGCAACCTTCTTGCTTTGGGGCATGCACGCTGCAGCACCTTCCCACCCAGGGCCCATACCTTTATTTTCATGTGAACCTTTATTCAGTTTAATCTGTAAATGAACAAAAGAGTAGAAACTCCTGAAATCCAGATGTTGCATCTCAAGGGGCTAGCCTCTAAAATTTTTTTTTCAGTAGAAACAATTATGACGACGACAGGTTTATGATGGGTCCATGGATCTCTCACTAGCTTTACTTCTTACTTAAGTCCACTAAATCTCTTTTTCAAGAGTTTTTTTGCCCAGGACAAGAACATCTTCTACAAAGTTTCAGATAAACAATTAAAAGTCATACATACAAAAATAATGTTAAACAATAAATTTAGCAAAATCTCAGTGGATTAAATTAAAGTAAATGCATCATTAAGCAGTCCAGTGGTTCTTTTTTTGCCTCAAGAAACACCTGCTGCACTCCCTGACATACTTGACCATAAGCTGTCTTTAAGCCTGTGATCAATCTTTTTAAAACTGGTTGAAATATGATAAACAAAACATTTAAGTTTTCAGAAATAAAGACATCAGGACTTGTGTTTTAATGGATCTCTTTAAATTTATTCTCTCAGTTTTTGCTCTAAAGTGCACAACAATGTTGAACTCTTCAAATTAAATAAATAATTTGTTAATTATGGGGAACTCAAATAAGAACATGGTGTACATAAGACTGGAGTTTTGGATTCACAAATATAGAATATTCAATATAATAGCACGCATATGCCTTCAGGCTTGCAATAAACAGTCCGTAGTGCATGCAGTTTTATGAACAAATCAATATTTATCCAGTAAATGTTAAGACTGCATTACAAACATCTGGAGGGAATAAAGGCAGAAACACATGTATATATGTAAAATAGAAGATTCTTCCTAATGAGCATGGTTAAAGTCATCTCCCAGTGTGATTCGAGGTGAAGGAAAAATGCATGAGACACTCTTGGAGCACATCATCTCCATTTGCACACCATCATTTAATCATGAGGAGAGGAGAGATTAACACATCATCTGCACATGTCTGCACCTCCACAAGGCTGCAGCATCGCAGCAGTCTGTCACAGGAAGCATCTGGGGGAGCCAGAGCGTCCCTGCAGTGGGACTGTTTACCCTGAAACAGTCACACACCTAGACGGCCCTGCGAAGACACACACGCCATTGAACACTCTCACTCACACACCACCCAGGGAGCCGAGCGGCAGCCAAATTGCTCTGCTCCGTTCAACTTTAATTGGGGGTAAAATCAGGTGGCTGTGAGAGCGTCTGGTTAAAAAGCGCTGCCCCAGTGGATTCTAAATATAATTAATACTTCATCACAGAGCGTTGAAATGAGCCATGCTACTTCAACTACGCAACCTTGGAGCTGTCCAGCACTTTAACAGGGCTGCTGCTGAGGGCTGGGGGAAGGAGAGGCTCGGTTTGGTTTAAAGGAGCAATGCAAAGATTTTTCTCATGCAAATATTCAGATAAAGTAAAGATAAAAACCTCTAAGTCTTGCACAGTGGTTGGCACTGTATCAAGGTGCAGGAGCAAAGGTGAATGCACCCTGTGTGACAGAGTTAGGTTTACACAGAGACTCTGTGACTTACAGAGAAGGGAGAAAGTCACTGTTTTGCAAATCTCAAGTACAGACGTGCAAGTCCAAGTCGAGTCTCAAGTAAAGACAAGTCAAGTCAAGTCTGAAGTCATAGACTTAAAATTTTCAAGTCCTTCCAAGTCATCAGCACCGTTGACCAAATTAAAAAAAACAATAAAAACCAGGACAGTTTGGTCACTTTATAAAAAACAACCAGGACAGTCAGGGCAGGACATGAAAACAGGACATGTCATGGGAAAACAGGACACTTGGTCACTCTGGGCCTTAACTTTACAATTGTTTTCAGCTAACATCAGTCTCAGTTTTTAGCCACGATGAGTTTACAAGCAAACATATACCATTGTTGCATATAACAGATGCTAAGCTAAAGTTACCCAAAAGGATCTCACAACAGGTACCAGACCAACTTACCTTTCTTTGTGCAGCTTCACGTGCTGAACAAAGTTTGACGTCCTCGCCTCTCCGTCTGTTATTCTCGCGCTGCAGGTTTTACAAACGTCAATTCTTTTTTTTGTTTTTGACATTGTAGTTTGTGAATGCAAATGAAATTATCCTCGTTAGCCTGGTTCCACATCTCTGGGTTGTTCCTGCACTCCTGCAGTCTTGTGCTCAGTGAAGTAACTGTGTAATCCAAACCCTTTTTGTTTATTCTTCTAAAGCCTGATTGGATGTTAATAGATGCATTCAATGGGGCAGATCCTGTGGGAAAAAATATTGTCTTGCTGGAAATGTCAAAAATCAGTCACTAAGTTGAGCACATTTTATTCAACAGTCTTACTGAAAATTTCAAGTATTTTCAAGTCATCAGAACAAAGTCCCGAGTCACTGATGTCAAAGTCCAAGTCGAGTTGCAAATCTTTGATGATGACTCCAGAGTCATCAAATTGTGACTCGAGTCCACACCTCTGGTGACTTAAATCGCAAAGATTTTTCCTTTGTGTATTCAAAGTCGATCCGCGTTCAGATGGAGATGCTGGAACCAAATTAAACCGCTGTAGTGTGCATGCTGGTTCAGTTGGTGGCGATGTAGGTTTGCAGAGAGGCAGCGCTGCTACAACACACGTACAAAGACATATAACTCTTCAAAAACATCAATGGAGAGTGGACGCACAAAGACGCAGGAGTCTCTTTTCTGGACAACAAATCTGTCTGGATAGTTTTGTCTAGATAACCCAAACATACCTACACACAGACCCACAGGACTCTAAGCCAGGACTCTTTAAAAAGTCACAGAGATCTTAGGAAATAAATCAATAAACCCATGATAATATAACAAAGGTAACAAAATGCAAAAAGTTGATTAAGCTAAAACTGTTTCAAAACCAAACAATAAATAAATAGTGGTAAAAAAGTAGTTAAACAGAAAATAGTAACTCTGAAACTTAAATAGAGTGAAACCCACATGACGCAGATTAACAGAGGAAAACAAAATTCAGCTAAAAGCCGGATTAAAAAGGTAGGTCTTGAGTTTACATTTAAAAATATGAACAGGTGCTGCCCTCAGGTCCTCAGGTATACTGTTCCACAGACAGGGATTGTAATAATGAAATGATGCTTCACCGTATGTTTTTGATCGAACTTGATCGAAGGCATGAAGCCATGATCAACAAGGAGTCCCAACAGCGTAGAGCAGAAAGGGGATTAAAGTCAGCCTGAGGGTGGCATGGCCGAGGCTGGTCTGAGTATTTCAGACATGCTGCTCCACTGGGACTTTTACACACATCCACCCCTTGGGGTTTGCATTGAAAAGAGAAAATATTTAGTGAGCGGCAGTCCTCTAGAGTGATGCCAGTTGTCTCTGCTGGCATCCTTGGCTGTATACTCTGCTGTAAAGGACGGCCTGAATTTGCAGTTTTTTGCACAATTATAGCTTTATTGATATAAATGTAAACAAACATTGAGATGCCGCTCCATGTTGGATGGGAACTGGGGTTTTTTTGGCTGGACAATGCACAGAATAGGGCTGTGAGGAGAGCTTCAAAAAGTCTCTGAGCTCTCTGTAATGAAGTTAAACTGAATTTATTAACATGTTCTGAAATAAAACTGATGTCTGTGTGCTGTTATGCCGTCTGTATAGGCGGAACGAGCTCAGTGAGTGTGTGTATTTACTGTTTATTGTTTAAATGGGCCTTCAAAAAACAGTGAAATCATCCTGCTTTATGGACTTTAGACTTAAGATTCTTTATGTTCTGTTTTTTTTCTCCCAGCTATTTTGAAGTGTGTTGCCTTTGATTGACAGAAATCTGAGACATACTTAGATAGTGGAGCTTCTTTTGACTTTTGGGGCTGTTGCTGCTGACCTCCATCCATTTGAAGTTTTCTTGTTGGGTTTGTTGTGGTGGTGGAATGAGTGGGTATCACTTCCATGATGCTTCAATGACTTTAATAGTTTTTAATTTTATTTATTTAACCTTTATTTAACCAGCCAAAATCCATTAAGACCGTCTCTTTCACAAGGGTGACCTGGCCAAGAGGTCAGCAGCACATACTATAGAAAAACAGTTTGATGAGTGATAATATACAATAATTTAGAATACAAATGTTTAGTGAGTGAAGGGTGTCTTGTAGTAAAGTGCAGAAGCTTTTTGATATAAATAACAGTTCAGAAACACAGACCATGTAATCAAAAACCCTTTAATGGTCTTGCGCTGTTGTGAACCGAAATGCTCTCGGTGAAATGAGCTCTGAGAGCGGAGTTCACACTTGGGGGGCAGTAAAACTGAATGCAGTTTAGTCCTGACACAAGGAACAGAAAGATGGAGAATGTCACAAGTAGGGATGTATACCGTGGACCAGTACTTTCATGTACCGGTCCACAATTCGGTCGGTACCCGAACACCGTTAAGAATCCGGAAAAACGGTACAGTTATCGGTACTTAAACGTCTCTTCAACTGTCACATAGCTATGACACTACCGCCATCCGGCTCAAGCATGTCGGTGAAGTCTATGCACTCGAAGGTTTGAGCTCACTTTAGCAACGCTAATGAAAACTCGTCTCGATGCAATCTTTGTCAGAGAGAAGTTGCATCCAAGGGGGGAAATACTAGCAACATCACCAAACACTTAGAGCGCACGCATAGTATAAAGCTAAAGGAGTGCGGGCTGTTTGATTGCTATAGCAACACGAGTACAGTTAGCAGCCCGGCTAACACTAAAGACTGTAGCACCGACAGAGACAGAAACTCTATTATCCGCCCCTTTGGTAAAAACCCTGCCGAAAACAACACAGTTACACAGGGTTAAACTCTTGACGAAGCGCCGCTGCACTCCACTGTATAACTTGGATGAATAGCTGACGGCACAGCTCTCTTCAGATGAATCAGAGCTGTTAATGCCCGCTCGGAGTGGAAACTCTTCGTTTACTGAGGTCAAGAGAGCACCGGATATGACTGAGGGACAAACTGCGCTCACAGCGCCCTCTGTTGGATGAAACGGGCCACTGCTCCAGGCGCCCTGATGTGCTTCTACACTCAATATTTTACATTCGTATATTTTTTTACTATTCGGGTACGAATATTTATCCCCATATTCGAACGGTTATACGACTATCTAATATAAAGTGACAGCCCTAGTAGTCATCATTACAATATCAATTTTAGCATCATAAGATATATGGGTCTGTCTGTATATGCAGTCTGTTGGGCGGCATGGAGGGGTTTTGCCATCTCCTTAGCTTTCTTTTTGCCTCTGAGAAGGATTTGTAATGCATTACTTCTATTCTGTTGAAGCTTTATTATTACCTTGTGGTAATAAAAAAAGGTTGAATTTTTTAATATCTTGTAAAGTCTTTATTTTTTACACAAAATTACGTGTTGTAGTATCGATACCGATAAGGAGTATTAGTATCTATATCGGTATCGATAAAATCATAACGACATACATCCCTAGTCACAAGACCATAAGGCATAGCGGCTTTTAGTTCTCTGATGAAAAGTACACAAGTATGATGGAACTAAGCCAAGAAGAGCCTTATAAATCAGGGTAAGGCAGTGGATATACCTCCACGCACTTAAAGAAGGCAAACCAGATTTTACATACAAGTCACAATGCTGCGTGAGGCAACCATCGCCAGTGACAAACCTCAAGGCGCTAGCATTTAAGAGGAGCACCCAATACACCATATCAATCACACAGTAATCAATCAGTGGAAAAACGTTGCTGACACGAGCAATTTACTAGCCCTTAGTGACAAACAAGATTTGTTTTGGTTGTAGAGCCCGAGCTTCCCCCTGAGTTTGTTGACCAAGAGTGCAATGTGTGCTTTAAAGAAGCTCATGATCCTGATACTCATAGACCTTGTGTCCTGGTTGAGTTACAAGAGTCTGGATACTTCCTTGTACCTCACTTGAGTTTGATAAGACCATGAGCTTGGTCTTTTCTGTGTTTAAAACCAAGAGACATAACATTAAAAACAGCTTGTAAAAACTTAAAAGCCTGAGTGAGGATGAACAGCAATAAATAATGGTATCATCTGCATAAAAGTGAACAAATGCATTTGACACATTAGTAAACAGACTGCTGATTTACACTGCCAATATTTCACTGGACTGCCTTTAGCTTTGATTACAGTCTCATTCTCTGTGTCATTGTCTCAATAAGCTTCTGTAATGTCACAGACTTGTCCCAGATCACAGCACTGCCCCCACAGGCTTGGACAGTAGACACTAGGCATGATGGGTGCATCACTTCACCTGCCTCTCTTCTTACCCTGATGCTCCCATCACTCTGGAACAGGGTCAATCTGGACTCATCAGACCACATGACCTTCTTCCAGTCCTCCACAGTCCAATCTTTATGCTCCCTAGCAAACTGAAGCCTTTTTTCTGCTTAGCCTTACTGATTAGTGGTTTTCTTAAGGCTACACAGCTGTTCAGTCCCAATCCCTTGAGTTTGTGGAAATGCTCTTTCACTATTAATCACACCCCTGAGTTCTACTGTAGTTTTTCTTTGGTTTAATTTGGCCAAACCTTTAAGTGATTCACCGATCACCATCATTCAGGATTTTATTCTGACCACATTTCCTTTTTGAAGACGATGGTTCCCCACTATCCTTCCAGTTTTTAATAATGTGTTGGACAGTTCTTAACCCAGTTTTAGTAGTTCCTTCAATCTCTTTAGATGTTTTCTCTGCTTGATGCCAATGATTTGACCCTTCTTAAACAGACTAACATCTTTTCCACGACCACAGGATGTGTCTTTGTCATGGTTGTTCAAGAAATGAGAGGCTGCTCATGTCATCAGCCGGAGTTAAATAACTTGTTTCAGCTGAAAGATAACTGGCCACGCAGTAATTATCCAATAGGAGGCTCGTGCCTGTTTGCTTAGTTAAATCCAGGTGGCGATTTTTGTTTTTTTGCCAGGCAGTGCATATTGAAAATAAAATGGGTCCTAGGACTGAGCCTTGAGGCACCCCTTTAGCAACATTCAGAGCAGAAGAGGTGGATCCAGTCCCCTGCACACTGTGTTCTGTTGGTTAAATAATCAGTGAAGCAACAAATGGCAGATTTTGAAATACCAATAAGGTGTAAATCAAGAGTCTGTGGTCTACTGTGTCAAAGACTTTAGACAAGTCTTCAAAAAGAGCGACACAATATTTCTTACCATCCAGAAGTTCAATAAAATCATTTTACTTTTGGTGTTGATAGAAACTATCCTTTTATAGCAATATTTGGTACAACTCAAGAACATAATCAATTCACCTCTCATCATCTTAACGTCATTGTTCGCAAGACAAAGATTTTTGTTGCATTGTAAGTCTAGCAAGGTCCCACTGATCTCTCAGTGGCTTCGAGATGTAATGCTTTTCCTGAAGCTAGAGAAGATAAGAGAGGAGCTGAAGGGCAATTCAGAGATGTTTTTTGAAAAATTGCAACCTTTCCTGACATATTTCAACTCCTTACAGACATTACCAACAGACTGAACAAAAACTAGCACTTTTTTATTACTCCTCCATTTTTTTTATTTTCCCTTTCCCCTTAATTACTTACTCCTTTTAAAAATGTGTTTAATTTCATTAATTTAATTTGTTTAAATTAATTTATTTTACTTATTTATTTTTTCTCAGAAGTGTGGCACCTACATGGTTCATACTGTGTGCATGTAAAGAAGTATTTATCTATTTATTTATTTATTTGAGTATTATTTTTAACAGCATTAGTTTTTAAAGTTTTTAACTTGTTTTTTTTAATTGATTTTTTATGTTTCACTGTAATTTCTTATTTCATGTAATGTAGATATTACAAAATCACAACATGATGCAATTTAAATTAAATTGAATTAACCCTTTAAGGCCCAAGACTATAGATTATAGCCAGAAAATTCTAATTTTTTTGAGCTGAAATGTTAAATGCTGAAAATATCAAAATGTCCATAAAATTCAAGCTATAGATTTTTCGTATCTCATTTGATACATTTTGTGTTTTTGGCAACTGATAATCCATTCGAGGACATTTTTATCATTTATCTGATTGTATTCAAATGGGTTTTTTTTGTAATTTGTTGATCATATTGAGTAGATAAAGGTATGTATCAAATATGAATTGGCTTTATAGGGTTAAAGAGACAAAAGACAATACGAAGCTAGAGTGAGGCTCAGGTGATAAGTTATGTTTTGTTCATATTTATGTTTTTTGACAAAATTCACGCTTGAAAACTTTGTCTTTGTTATCTGAAGGAGTGGAGGCTTAATTTGAGCCACCCACTTCTCCTTTCCCCTCACATCCCCTCCTCTCTTTGTGGCTCTGCCCTTCTCATCTCAGCCCTCTGTTTACGTGGCAGCAGCGGTGGCAGAGGGAGACGGAGGGGAGAAAATTATGCTCAGTGGGACACTTGGAGGAAACAGTTTGAAATTGAAATGAAGGAGACCCACACGGCACCCTGTCCTTCTTAAAAAAGCCTTCGGACTTATTATCTCTGCCTCCCTCCTTCCTCTCTGTCGCTCACACACACACTGGAATGTTTTAAATGAAAATGACATGAAGTCAGGCATGTGTGTTTGCATCACAGCCATCTAAACCAGAGCAGTTTTCATCACAGGATCTGATACAGACAAACAGCTGATTGTCCAAACATGACATGAGTGATTCTCTCTCCCTCATTGTCACGTCTCATCCATAAATTCTCTTTTTCACTCTCCGTGTCCTCGTATTTCTTCTCTCAAGACACTTTCTCAACAAGATGTCCTTCAGACTCGGAGTGTGTGTGTTCAAAAGTGTGTGTGTGTTAAAAGCTTTGACAGCAGGGCAAGTCGTCACAACAAGTTAAATGCCAGCTCCCCTATAACGCTGCCCCATTTAGCAGCCATTGGAAGCAGGCTGCAGTCACACAAGTAGCAATAGCTCAGGTGTTTGTGATCACATAATTGTAAAACATGACAATAAATGTAATTGTGGTGAAGAGTTTGGAAACAAAAACAGTTAAGTTGTGGTCAATAAAGGATTTTCTTATTTTTTTGTTTGCTAACCTCCAGGGAGGTCATCTGGCTTATTGGCCGACTGGCAAAATTGGAGTATTGATCCACTCTTTTACCAACCGAGTAAAACCTTTTCTTTCTTCTGCCCCAATTAGCTTTAAAGAAAGACACTTGGACTTGGGAAAAGCAAACACATTGTTCTATTCACCCTCGGTAGTACACTTCCCTAAAGGCTGCTGGTTTTAGATTGATTTGTTAAGTTTCACAGTATCCACTCAAAAAACAAATGAAATAGAATAAATGTGAATTATTTGGTTTTAGGAAACTTCACATACTAAAGTGAGGTCAACAAAACCTGACAGTGGGGCTGACTTTTGGCTTGGATCTCTCCTTCTGATCAAACTTGGCCATAGTTAGACTATTTGAGGTGTGAGGCGTGTCAAGAGAAACAGAAAAAACACATAACAGTAGTACAACCAAGCATGTTCTCTGTGTTTTGTCACATGGACCAGAGCAAAGCCAATCAGGGAGCAAGCTGGTAAGCAGGAAGCAAACATAGCCATGTCAGCAAAAGTAAATGCAAAAAGAAAGTTAGATGGATGTCAAAGTAGAAGTCCATTTCGTTGATTTGGTTGAAAACAAGAGCATCTAACCTGCAAACTAAATATAACGAGAAAGCATTTGGAGAGTTCAAACCTTCGCCAAAGTGGCTCACATATTCCTTTTATAACTTAAAGGTGTAGTCAGCGATGTGGGAGAAAACAAGTGGAGAGGTTGTTGATGAATGAATTTAGACCCACCTCTCCCTTCATACCTCACCCCTGGCTCCACCACCGAAAGCTGATGGACGTATATCATCATGGAAATGGACGTAGAAACTGCGTAGCTGAACAACGTAGCTAAGGTAACCCCGACTCATCAGACAACTCGACTGCCATTATTGATAACATCACAACAACAGTACATTCTGGCAGATTAGACAATAAGATGAATGCCCAACAGCTGTTACTGTTATGTGAAGCACCACAAAGCTAATGTTGCTAACCTATCCAGCAGAAAGACGGCGACATCTGCGTCTGTTTTCAGGTATTTCAATTGGCGGAGTTCCCTCCACCGTCGGAAAGCAACACCAATGTTGACCCGGGTCTTCACTCTTTCATGGTCATAGCCCTTCTTTTTCACTTTTCACTCCTCTGACCTTTTTCTTTTGGGGCTGTTTTTCAGCCATTGCTACTACACCTATTGTATCTCTCTGTTATGCTAACTGCGCACGCTACGCAACCTACAACTCCCCCTCCCCCCTCTGTCCGATCTGCGCATGAGTATGATCGCTCCCTGGATGTGGTGGTGGTGGTGGTGGTGGTGGGGGGGGGGGGGGGTCCCCTGTTTTGGTGACTCGGCCAGAGCCACAGTATTTACCTGCTGAAATTCAGAGCCAAGGCTGTATATTGAAACCGGACTTTTTTTTTCAACATGCTGTCAGTGGGGACATCTTGTGGATGGAGAGGAGAAATACGGTGATTTTGACAAATAGTGCATTAGATTAGAAGATTAGAAGATCGCTGACTACACCTTTAAGCAATAGTTCCAATAATGTTACGATCATAATATGATTCCTTGACCCTGAAAACCAATGCCTAGCATATGTTGATATCTTTTTATTAGGCAGCTACTCAGCAAAAATTAGTGTTCGCTTATGGCAGTTGTATGGATCACTACCAAAATGTAATCATTTTTAAGTTTGGCCATTACAAACATCTCCTGAACATTTCAGCAAAATCTGTTACGCCATGCCAGCAAAAACCTACCCTCTGTGGACAGAAGGGAATAAACTGATAAGGGAGGACCTGCAGAGAAGTCACAACCACCAAGGCTAGCATAGGAAGCTAACTGCTGATTGCATTAAGCCTTCTGTTGTCTGCCTTCTTGGTGTTAAATTGACACAAATGACTGAAAAAGGCTCCTAATCCACAGAGCATGTGCAAGAGTAAAACTGCCAACATACTGCTCTAAGGGAGGGTTGGACAACATTTGAGGAAAAAAGCATTGCAATGATTTTTCCTAGTTCCATATTTCTGCCACAGAAATATTGTACCAGTCCTTCTGGAGAAGAACCCTTAGACAATGTTTTCAGAGGCAGAACCCTCAAAACAATAGCTGGTGATTGGACAATCATTCTGCCAGTCACACAAAATCATGTCAAGCCACCATATGATATAGCAGCTAGACCCAGTTGTTAGCCATTAGCTTAAGCTACTTTTCAGTCTTCACACTATTGTCTTATATTAAATTTTACCACACAGATGTATCATTTACCGCTTACATGTGACGTGAACCTCTTCAATGAAAATCCCCAGCACGTTCTCCAGGTGAATTTCTTAGGAGAATATATTTTGCCAGGTATCGTTCGGCCCTTCTCCACTAGCACGCCTTGGCCCTATTCTACTCGGCCCTTCTCAATTTGCAGCGTGTTTCCATTAGCCTGGTACCTCCTAAAACAAGCTAGTATTAGTACCTACCTCGCTCTGGTTCCAAGAGAGCTGAGTCAATCCTAAAAGATGACGCCACCGACTGCCGGCTACTGATTGGTGAGACAATGTCGTCATCGATGAGTCATGAGCGCAACGACCTAGCGTGCTTGTGGTAGCTACCATTAGCTTACCCTCGTCTTTTCTTTGCAGCTCGATTGCTCTCGTCCTTGGCTTCATTCTGTTGTATAGTTTCCAAAACTCTCCTGTGCTTCTCAAGGGGTATTTCTTCTTACCATCTGCAGCCTTCTTCTGCTTTCCTTTTTTACTCGGTTTGTGACAAAGAGCCACAGATTGTTGTGTTGCGCTCAAAATGACGTCACCACAGTGCCGCTCAGCTGTTTACAGCGACACTGCACCCCGTTGGGCAGCCGACTGGGGCTAATGGAAAAGCAGCACAAGGCGAGTATAGTAGAGCCGGGTAGAGTCGAGTAGAGAGTAGGGCTAATGGAAAAGGGCCAATTGAGTACTGACTCTAGGCTAACACAGACTAACCAGAATTGTCCGTGGAGGATTTCCGTATCTCTCCCAGTTTCCCAGTAGTGATCCCTGATGGGGAGAAAAGCAAAAAACATGATTCCAGTAAGAAAAGCTTTAAGTGATGGCCTTTGAGACAGCTGCAGAAGCAGCCATTGTTTTCAAACATGCAGCCACTTCCCACTGTCCTCATGTCTTAACTTTCTGCCTTTCTTTCCTATTTGGGTTGTTCAGCATTTAGCCGACAAAGTCTTTGAAGGTTGGAGCTTGGCGTGATGGATCTGTGTAATTTCAAACAATAAATCAGGCAGGTCCATCTGCACTGCAAGGTTAGACTTTTCTACCTGCAAATCAAATCAACTGGATTTTAAAGAAGAACTTTCAAGTCAGGGCAGCAGCATAGCAAGTCGTACATTTGCCTCACAATGAGGAGGTTTCTGTTTGAACCCTGTGCTGGTCATTGTCTTTCCATGTGGAGTTTGCATGTTCTCCTCATGCCGGCATGGGTTCTCTTGGAGCACTCTGGCTTCTTCCCACAGAACAAAAACTTGTGCATATCAGGTTCATGTTACTCTAATTTCCTTCATTATATGGGTGATTTTAAATGGTTGTCTATAGACATCACACTACGTGATAGGATTAATCAGAAATTGAGGTAATATAAAAAGAGGTAAGACAAAGCTTTCGGATGCTGTTGCTTCATCAGACACTCCAGATACAGTTGCATTCATTGAACTCTAATTACTTACTTGGCAAAGACCCAAACAAGACATCATTGTAATTTATTGAGAAGCTTGCTGCCTCCAGTTTGTCACTCTTCTTATTATGGTTCATGTTCATGTCAAGACCCAACATGTTGTGTTTGCCCAGTGCATTTCAATTAAGCTTAATTAGCCATTATTGTCCATAATGATTAATTGAATTTAACCTTGGACTTTGTGGTGCATATAGAAAAATATTCTCAATCGCGTCATGTATAAATTATTCAGAAAATGAAGCAGGACTTGGTTAGATACTGAGTTGACAGGCAAAGACAATGGAACCAAAAAGAGCTATTCTGGATTGACAAACTTCAAGCCACAAAATATCCTGGACTAAATAAAGAGCAAGATTACACTGTGTTCTTGTAAATGAAAGATGTTGTCTAAACCCTGAATTACAGTCTCTAAGTACAGGCTATTTGTAAAAATATTTTTAACCAGAATTCTGGTGTGTTTTCAATTAATTTTATCCATGAGGCAGTTTCTATTGGTTGAGCACCCCTTGAAAAGGGCCTATTGCAGCCTAACATCTTTTTGCATGACTTCCTGATGAAGGCTTGATGCATAAACGTGTTGAAGTTTGTTTTTAAGGTCTACATGACCATGCCGTTACAATAAAGGCATTTTAATGGTATTAAGAAAGTTCCTTGAGTCTGTTCTTTTTGTTTCTTGGTTAGATATTTGTTTCTTCTCTGGTTATGCAATGTGTCTCCATGTGATTCTTGATATTTATTATTTAGGGAATTTTCACAAGTGTCTGTAAAGCAGGAGGTCCCAAACTTTTCAGCCCACCACCAAAATGTACCAGAAACCAAGACCACTAATGTCCCTGAAGGGGATTCTAGGGGATGATAATGCCAATAGTCAGGGGACAACAAAGAAATAAACATGTTGAGCAAACTATGGCTCACCATAAATCCTGATGAAAGGAGGCCATGGCATTGTTTCTAAACCCCAATAAGGAGAAACACTTACACTCTTTTTTCATCAACTGCTTAAAGGGACTGTGAGGAGTTTCTAAATAATTACAAAAAAGTCACACTTTTAGATACGTGCCTGGTCGAAATACACACTTTAAGATGAGTTTTATAGCATCAAAATAGGTTATCTATTAATGCTATTCCTTAGCCTTCCGGTCGGGTCGGACAGGGCTGGACTGGCCTGGATACTCAACTTCGGGAACAAGACAATTAAAACGAGAGCAAATTTGTATTATTCAGACACGTCTTAGAGCACCGGGCTGTAAGTAGCCATATAAAGCCGGCTACAAAACTACAATACTGAGTTTTCCAAAATTGCTTGTTGTCACACATCAAAAACTACCGCTACGTAACTAGAAAGAGATACATTACCTCGTCGCTTTGCATCCTGTAAGTTGTTGAAAAAAGAAGTTGTAAAGCAATGCAGAGTTCTGAGGAAGGTCCGAGCTGCATTCATTAGCATCACAACAAACACACACACGCTTTGGCTTATGGTGCGTTCCAGTTGTAGTCAGAAGTTGGAATTTGCATTCAGATTAAATTGACCTTTTTTTATTTGGCACATTCATAGAAAAACCTGCAACATCCCTAATTTTTGCTATTTTCTTACCACAGATCTTTCAGGGCCTCCTCTGTGTGTTCTTCAACCTTGGAGACGGAGACTACAATCTGACCCTACCCACGTATCGCCTCGACAACGGCGAATGGCATGAGGTCTTCCTGGATCGACATGACAATGAGATGACGCTGCGGCTGGATGGTGGCGGAGGACAGAGGGAGGTCACAGGACTGAGAGGCCGAAGCAGAGAAATCATCATCGACCCGACTGTAGTGATGCTGGGAAATAGCTTCCCCTCTGGAATCAACAAAAGCTTCCAGGGTAAGAGATTGAGCCTGATAAACGTGTTTCGACAACATAGTCTGTGAACCAAAACATAATAACAATGAACTACATGATGGAACTCAACCTATTATCTTTGGTAAACAGCACAGGAATATTTGACATTTTCACTCCTAAAAGTTGTGGATGCAGCTGTCAAATTCAGACTTGTTTAGTTGGTTTAACAATTACAATTTACAAATATGAACTGAGATGCACAGAATTCAAAATTTGAAAGTCCCAAGATAAACAGAAAAAGACACTGGGTCTGTTTTGAGTCTAAGCAGGAGGATGTATCACCCTTTAATTTCCATATAGTTCAGCTGTGTAGCATACATTTCACAACACACACTCTGACATAAAAACCTCGGTGATCAGATGATTTCCAAAGCCTCCGCTACTTCATTGGAAAAATGTACCAAATATATTTTCAGCAGCTTACCTCAGTTTCTGCGATTGACCAAATACAAGCAAAAAAAGTTCAAGCAAAAATAGCAGAAGTACCGTTAATGCAGACAGCAAATTAAAGGGATACACCAACATTTTTGGGGAGGTTGGAGTCTTGCTCTGTCTCAAGTCAATGGCAAGCAGATAGACACCTTTCTTTTGACTCTGTGTGCAGTAGCATGGAAGAGACGGGCAGAGCTCGCCCACTGCTAATTAGCTTGGCTCAAACACTGGTATCTCTGGTATAGGTTATCTCTAAATGCTATTCCTTAGCTTCGTGGTCGGGTCGGACAGGGCTGGACTGGCCTGGATACTCAACTTCGGGAAAAAGACATTTAAAACTAGAGCAAATTTATATTATTCAGACACGTCTTAGAGCACTGGGCTGTAAGTAGCCATATAAAGCCGGCTACAAAACGACAATACTAAGTTTTCCAAAAATTGCTTGTTGTCACACATCAAAAACTACCGCTGCGTAACTAGAAAGAGATACATTACCTCGTGGCTTTGCATCCTGTAAGTTGTTGAAAAAAGAAGTTGTAAAGCAATGCAGAGTTCTGAGGAAGGTCCAAGCTGCATTCATTAGCATCACAACAAACCGAGCTTTGGCTTGGGTCACGTCTTTTGGTGCGTTCCAGTTGTAGTCAGAAGTTGGAATTTCTGAGTTCCCAGTAGGAAACTGCAACTGGAACGTCCCCCGAAGTCGGAATTTCCTACTGGGAACTCGGTGAAACCTCACCGCCCCCGAGTTGACAATGGAAGATGGATGCCCCCAGTGTGAACAGTTATTTAGCTCCTGTAATAATCCATTTATTTGCACTTCTGACTGGGGTGTGTCGCTCTAGATCAGCTGTATATATAGTATTGTTAGACTTATATTTACAAAAATGCTGCCATAGTGATAATGGGACCCCCTTGAAAACGAGATGCTGCATCTCTAGGGGCTGTCCTAAATAAATCAAATAAACTCAAATAATCACATTCTTCATGTGATATATGTGAACAACAATGCAGGGCGTGCTAACAACAGCTAACAATAGCCTGGTAGATTGGCATGTTTTTTTCTGACTTCAACTGGAACGCCGATAAGTCGGAGATGATGTCACTCCCAGTTCCGAGGTTACTGGAACGCAGCGACAGTCGCCGCGCATGCTCATGGGTAGCAGAGTCTTTATGTCGCCGGTAATAGATTCTCCTCATCGCACCTTTAAGCAACTCTATGCAGAGTTTATAGAGATGAAGATTATAATTTTATGTAATTCTTGAAATGAATACATACAACTAAACCTCAATAAATCCTCCTCGCCCACTCATACACAGTCAGCCATCATCATTAGTAACAACCTTCTTCCACTCATAATCAGAAGCTTTGTTTTTGTCTTACAAGCACTGCTATGTTGGTTTGTGCATACGCCCTGTGATTTAGTTTTGCCACTTTCATTTGTGAACATATTTACATTACAGTGCTGCACAGCTGTCCAAAACCTAAAGACAATCCTGCATAACGTAACTCCTGACTTTGTCCTACAAGGACTTTGTAAAGCAAGGTCTTTCTAAAAATCTTCAGAATAGTGTATCATACTATAGACTGAACACAAAGCTGTCCCCCTCTACTTTCTGCTCATGCTTTGTAGATGTTAAAATGTCTGCATGGGAGCAGCTGTTGTAGCTGCAGGCTGAAGGACATCTTGTTAAAAGGACAATATGAACATTTTTTATGGCCAAGCACAAAGTCATACCAATGTTTGTGCAATCTCTTTGCCAGGTGCTGTCATCTCTTACAAAACCTCCATATTTCCTCTTGGTTCCCAGCTGGATTCAATAAAAGTGGACAGAGACCGAGCATTGCAGTCTTTCCTCACGCTTTCATGTCCGGTTCTCAGCACAAACGTAGCGGAACGTTGAACTTATCCAGACAGAGCTGCGTGTGAGAAAGCAAAAGCCTAAGCCAGTTTTACCAGAGCTCAGTAACACCTTACCTTGACACAAGCTCTGTGTGATGTGGTTACAAAGCAGGAAATGGTCGGGAAATTCAAAGAACATCAGAGGGTGATGTTGATGGCTTTTTACAGAGTGGCTGCTTTGTAGAGTCCCTTCTTGTCTGTATGTTTCTTTTCATTCATTTGGATTTAATTTTTTGAATAGGCATAAATCTGTCAAAAGAAAATGTCTTCATTTTGGATGGCTGCTTTCTTGCTAAAAATCTTATGAAAAGGTCTTGTACTTGGGCCAAACTGAGCATGTTGTCTTTCTAATGACTTCACAAAAAATCATCCATCTTTACAACGATGAAAGAGCAGCATTTTTAACGTGACAGTATACACTTTACAGTCTTATAAAGCTATAGATATAGCTTTATGAGAACAATCCAATCTTCTTTATTTATATAGATATAGTTAAAGGTTTACCAAAGTGCTCCACAGTGACAGCAGCAAAAGAGTATTACTTAAACATAAAAACTCATTGAAAACACAAGACAAGTTCCTGTACTCGTCTCTGGTTCTTGTCTTGTAGGCCACCTGTGGCCCTTGGTGTAGATCGCCTGCAGCCGTGGACTTACAAAGCTTTAATAACAATAATAACTGTATTTCCCAGACTATACATTGCATGTTTTTTTTCAGAGTTTGGCTGGATCTGTTACTTTTGGTCAGGTGCAACTTATATATCAAAATATACATAATTACCCCCGCCAAGGAGGTTATGTTTTCGGGAGAGTTTGTTTGCTTGTCTGTCTGTGAACAAAATAACTCTAAAAGTAATGGATGGATTTTGATGAAATTTTCATGAAGTGTTCAGCATGGGAAAAGGTAGAAGTGATTCAATTTTGGTGTTGATCCGGATCACCGTCTGGATCCGCCATGACGAAAAATGCGATTTTCATGAATAACTACTCAACTAAAATTGATATCACTAGAAAAGCACTCGGAGAGCGCAGAACTCCACCAGTACCACAGTCCCCTCCCATATTGTGATTTTTACCATATTAGTCCTACCTTTATTTCATGCAAATATTTAGATTCCTTGACCATGAAAACATGCCATTAGCAATTGGATTCATAATGATATCTATTTTAGTTCAGTAGTTATTTACCAAAATCACATTTTTTGCCATGGCAGATCCAGACGGTGATCCGGATCAACACCAAAATTAAATCAGTTCTTCCTTTTCCCATGCTGAACATTTCCTGAAAATTTCATCAAAATCCATCCATAACTTTTTGAGTTATTTTGTTCACAGACAGACAGACAGACTCTCCCGAAAACATAACCTCCTTGGCGGAGGTAATTATGAAACCAGTTGCTAATGGTATGTTTTCATGGTCAAGGAATCTAAATATTTACATGAAATAAAGGTAGGACTAATATATATGGTAAAAATCATAATATGGGAGAGGACTGTGGTGCTGGTGGAGGTCTGCGTTCTCAGAGTGCTTTTGTAGTTTAAAATGTTTTTAAATGTTAATTTGTACTGACTGACATGAAACAAGGAGTAAACATTACCGTCTACAGCCGCAGGAGGGCGCTTTAGGCTAGGCATGAACAAAATGCCCCCCAAAAGAAAACCTATTCTACAGATAAACTGACACTTTAATGGTTGGCAAAATATTCAGAGGTTACCAAGCAGAAGAATAAAGTTTGGAGTGAGTTAGAAAATTGTGAGGGACTGGCGAAAAGCCAATGTTACTCTTACTCCAATGACGAAAATGAAGAAAGCTAATCATGGGCTGAAAGCAAGATGACCAGAGCTGCAGGAACGAGTCCACAGACGGGTGCTTGAACAACGGGCTGCCGGGAGAGACTTGTTAACGGTGCAGTCACGTCTCCATGCCCTGGTAGCTGCCAAGGGAGGAATATAAATGAGGCAGGTGGGCCTTCTTGGGCTTTTTAGTGTAACTGCTTCATACAAGACAACCAGCTCTCTATCAGAGCACTAAATACATGCGACTTACAGTCCAGAACATACGGTACAATTATTTGGCCATTCCTTTATCCCCATTCCGTTAGCAACATAATTCTTCTCCATTTTATGATAGTTATTATATTATATTAATTGTAATATTTGATTGATCTCTCCATTCATTGTTGTATTGACTAAACATCCATAGTAACTGTTTTTACAACCACATAGATATGAGGTTCCTCCTAAAAATGGGATGCCACATCTTGGCGCCTATAGATTTGTCTGTCAAGTATTAGAAAAACCAAAACTAACAAAAAAACAAAAGGGATTGATCCACACTAAAACAACACAAAAAATCTTCATTTTTAACAAACAAAAAGGTTCCAACTAAAAAAAACAAAAAACAATCCTTTACAAAAAAGTCAAACAATCACAAAAACAAAGTACAAAAGAAACCAACCAAAGAACTGACACTACCTAAACTCGGGAGATCACTGGAAACACTGGAAGAACGCTGAAGAACACATGGTGCCTCAGGGAAGATGAACAATGACCCAACACTAGACTCAGGGAACAATAGCCAGGTTTACATGCAGACTTTTTTAAATTCTGATTAAAATCATTTGATTGAAGATCTCAGGTGAACTGTTTACATGTGACGTGATCTATTCTGATCTGGTGTTTACATGTGCCACAACATTTAATCCTCAACCGCCTCTCCACCCACCTCGGACTTACCGGTTCTGTACTCTCCTGGTTCCACTCATACCTGCCCAATAGGCAACAGTTTGTCTCCAGTAATGGATCCACCTCCCACCCAGCCCTAGTTAACCATGGTGTCCCACAAGGTTCGGTACTCGGTCCCATCCTTTTTACCATTTATATGATCCCGCTTGGTCAGATCATCCGCCACCATGGTTTACACTACCATTGCTATGCTGACGATACCCAACTTTATCTCAGCACCACACCTACCACTCTGCTCCCTCCACAATCCATGGTCAACTGCCTTCATGAAATAAAAACCTGGATGACACCAACCTACTCAAATTCAACACCAAGAAAACAGAGCTCATGGTCATGGGTCCCAAAGTGCAGCTTCAGAAGGTTGGAGATTTTCTCCTCCAGATGGATGGCTGCTCCATCTCTCCATCCCCTGAGGTACGCAACTTGGGTGTCATCCTGGACTCTACCCTCTCCTACCAATCCCACATAAAATCCAGAACCAAATCCGCCTTTTTTCACCTCAGAAACATTTCCCAACTACTGCCATCACTCTCAGATTCTGATATATATATATATATATCTCCTCTTGTCTGGATTACTGCAATGGTCTCTTGTTCGGACTCCCCAACACTACCCTGGACAGACTGCAGTATGTACAAAACTCAGCTGCCACAGTGCTCACTCGCACCAAACCCTGGCAGCACATCACCCCCCACCCTCAAACGCCTCCACTGGCTCCCTGTCAAGTTCAGCATTAAATTCAAACTGCTCATCCTCACCTATAAAGCTCTCCATGCCCTAGCCCCACAGTACCTGTCGGATCTCCTCGAGGACTACTCCCCAGAGCTCTCGACAGAGCTTTCAGTGTGGCTGCTCCAACCCTCTGGAACTCTCTCCCCTTGGAAATTATTCAGTTACAAACACTGCACTCATTTAAGTCTGCACTGAAGAGACACTTTTTCATGGAGGCTTTTGACCATTAATGTGTTTATTTCTGTTTGTTAAGCGCCTTGGGTTTTTTGAAAGGTGCTACATTCTTCTTCCTTCTTCTTCTTCCTCTTCTTCTTCCTCTTCTTCTTCCTCTTCTTCCTCTCATTATTATTATTATTATTATTATTATTATTATTAGCTGTTTTACAGACATGTGATACGCTCAGATCTATTTAAACATCACATGATTTATCAAAGATGCAGGTAAGTAGGTGTTTTAGTTTATCATTTGAGGGTTGTGCTGTTTAGCCTTGTAGTAGCCAGCCATCAGAGTTTTCCAGCTGTTCCGTATTTGTTGGACGTTTTGGTCTATCCTGGCTTCGCTGAGTTTTTCGTGGACTTTTTCAAATAGTTCAGTATTTCTTGATTTCCTACCATCTAAACGTGCGATAATGTTTAGTTCTTTGAGAGTTTATATTAAAAACAAACTCTCAGACCAGTGCTGTTTGCTCTGTTTGGAAGCCGCCATGTTTCCAAGTGAGTAAACGTCACTGCTCGTTTACGTCCAGACTGAGCATGTGCAGACAGAACCCAGCCTGATAACTTTCTGATTCACCATTTACGTGACCGGATTTTACTTTCAATCAGTTTTGGAAAAGGAATATACTACCCCTGTGCAACTGAAAAAAATTCCATTCAGATTTGGTCTGTTTATTCCGATTGAGGTGTTTATATGGAGCATTTTTATTTGGTTTGGGCTTCTGACCCGATTCTAATCGGAATATTAGGCTCCATGTAAACCTGGCTACAGTGACTAAATACACAGCGCAATCAGCAGGCACAGGTGAGACAATCATACAGGTGGAAGGAATCATCATCAGCAGAGACACAGAAGGGAGGGCAGGAACACACCACGAGGAACACAGGAATTTCAAAATAAAACAGGAAACATGAGACAAGACACAAAACCAGTAACTTGACTAAAATGAACAGAATTAAGAAAGCAAAAGAAAAACACAAAAGGTTTAGCCAAGGAACATTGTAGAAAATAAAACCAAATAACCAAAACAGGGAGTATCATGACATTGTCACAATCACATTTTTTTTTATTTTTAGTCCCTTTTTCTCTGCCTTGATGGATACATCTCTGGATGTATGTTTGTCCACACACACACATACACACACATATATATATATATATATATATATATATATATATATATATATATATATATATATATATATATATATATATATATATATATATATATATATATATATAGATGTTTATCTATAAAATGAAGAATTTGTGTTCCACCTGCTCTATTGTAAAGTGTCATGAGATAAAACTTGTTATGAACTGGTGCTATACAAATAAAGATTATTTGATTGATTGAACTAACTAGGTTTTGGCACTGCTTTGGTAGACAGCACAGCCTACGTGTTCTTCCCCAGGATATGTTCCAACCAGCTATAGTCTGCAGGAAACAAACACTTTCGATGACGCCAAGTGCTAAAATGCTGGACTTAATAAGTTTTAGATTGTAATAAGCACTACCAATGGAAACATTTCAGCTGTAGACACAGACCTTTACCCTCTGAGTTTGTGCCCTTGTGACTTTAAAGTATTCATAGTTCACTTAATTAGCCTTGTTGGGAGCCATTTTCTGATGGGTGTAAGTTTTGATGTTGGGCCTGATCTTTACCCTCTTTTGTTGAGTCTTTAAACCTTGATCTTGTTCTCAGTCTTTTGACTCTTTATCATTCTGAACTTTTACACCATGTTAACATTTTTCAAGGGGTTTGAACAAGTTTTGCCCTGGGAGACGAGGCCATGACACAGGATTTCATCAGTGCTCTCTAGATAGAAAGTGAACTATTTTGATTTTCGTTCCATTTTCTCTTGTCTGTTATTTGTGCTGGAAACCGTCGCAGTAATCCTCGGGCCTATTCTCAGTCTGATGCTTCTGCCAAGGACCATTTGTTCTGAACAGCAGATACAGTTTGATTTATATTTGAAAATCAGCCATGATGCTGCTCATCATTCAGCCGGGGCTGATAAATGCTCGGATAACTCTTCAAGAAGCAAATATGCTCTGCAGGGTTTACAGGAGGGTTAAGAAAACAACAGTATATTCTCCTGAGTGTCCTTTTGTTGAAGTCAGTGTCAGAGTGCTGGTTAAACACAGTAACATTCATGTGAGCTGCCTGTGAGTAACCTTGCAGAGCAGATGGACCTGCCTGATTCATTGTCTGGAAGCACGTAGATCCATCTTTCCAAGCTCCAATGACCTACAACTTCACTGCCAAAAGCTGGATGGCCTAATCAGAGAAGAGAGGCAGGACTAAAGACATGACGACAACAGGAAGTGACTGCATGTCTGAAAACAATGGCGGCTTCTGACATGGTCTCCATGAATATGGCAATATCTGCGGCGCACCTCCATGTGCTGCCAATTTGGCAATTTGATACACCGGCTGCTCTGAGATGGGTGTGACGGCACAACAGGGGGAGATGCCACCAGATTCATGTTGGCGCAGTGACAATTTCATGCCAACAAAATGCGCGTCAGGTGTGCTGAAAGCTTGCCAGCTCCAACCTGGTTTGTTCTCGGCGCAGGCGGAGTGCACCCTCCGCAGCTGCAATTTGGTGACAGGCCCACATGTGCGCACATGTCACTAGAGGCAGGTTTCCAGAGTGTCAGGCACATTTCAGTGCAATAAACAGTCACAGCAATCACTATTTAATGTAACCAGCATATACATTTGTTTCTATATTAACTGTCCCATCACAGCTGATGTTGGATTAAAGCCATTTGTCATGTTGGAAACTTAACCTGACAGCAGCTATAAGTGTGACACACATGTCACAAAACAAACAGAGTCATCATTCAATAAGGACTATATATCTGGCTTCTCTCATTTTAGGAATATTAAAAGAAAAGAGGGAGAAAAAGACTGAGAAAAAAGGAGAGAAAATAAATGTATGTCACTTGGTGTCTTAAGGATCTACCTGTGATTTCCCATATTTCTCTGTTTCAGTCTTTATTCTTAAGGTGATCTAAAAGATGGAAAAAATAGATACATTACTGCAAGGAGGATGAGGATGTCCCTGTGTCATATTCATGACACAGGGACAGATCACAACTGTGATGTGGTCCATAAGGTGACTCGCATCCTGGCCTTCTATGCACACCCTGATGGCCCCTCCGCTCTCCTACTTGCTGTAAAAGTGACAGCGACTCTGACAGTCTCCCCTACGAGATCTTTCCAGCACACCATGGCCACGGTGGTATGGATCAGTCAGACCAAACAGTCGCTGCGCCTTGCCAGCAGCGCAGTTAAAGGCAAGGAGAGGCGTTCATTTGATTGGTGAAGACAACACTCGGCTGTGTTAAACCCACTCACGCCTTCTCTCCTCCCTCTCTGGCACTTGCGTGGGGGGCAAGGATGGAGGCGTGGATGCGCCTCTCTGCGCCTTTATGTGCCCTACAGGAAACTGGCAAAGTGCGGCGGACACACCCTGTCAGTGCGGCACAGGGCAGGAAATTAGAACCTAATGCCCTCTTTAAAAGAAGAGCAATGAATGTCACTTTAAGCTTCTCTTACAGGAAATCATGTTTTTGCTCTTTGACCAATCAGCGATCACTGTTGGAAAACAGGGAGAGGTGCAGAAATCCTCAGGATGATGCTCGTTAGTCATGGTTACTCAGTGGTACCTGGTTCAATATGCCCTCCTCTGAAGTTTACCAAAAGAACCTGTTTGGGACTGTCGTTGACGAGGTTCATGTCACATAAAAGTGTTAAATTATTCATCTGTGAGGTATAATTTAACGTAAGATGATATCTAAGGTCTGAAGCATAGTTTAAGCTAACAACACAGTCAAGCTGCTACGTCATACTGTGGCTTGATATGATTGGTCCATGATAAATGTGACTAGCAGAATGATTGTCCAATCACCAGCTGCAGTTGTTTTTGAAGGTTCTGCCTCTGAAAACACTTTCTGTGGGCTTTTCTCCAGATGGACCAGTGAAATATTTCTGATATGTGGAACTATGGATCTGTGGTGTCAGGTTGGTGAGTGTGAGTGCCACAGAGTGAAAAGGTGTATGACATTGAGGGCCCAGAAAAAGAGTCTTTCATTTAGTCAAACTCAAATGACTTAAAGTAGAGCTCTGACTGTTTGTGTTATTGAATGATTGAATTGCCACTTTAATGGTTGATGAAAAAGCATCTATGTTGTCAGCTGGGATGATGGATATGCACAGATGGAGTAGGATGGGGAGATTGTGAGTGTGTGTGCCCCTCTTTTGATTAGCGCTATTTAACCAAGACATAGGAACCTGGAGCACAGGATCTGATGGACTGGACAGCTCTAACGGCGTGTTTCCACCGAAAGCAAATTTTTCGCGTGTTGATATTACATACAAAGTCAATTTAAAGACACGAATTGGTGTGTGGCAAGCGTTTCCAGCGAAAAAACGCTTGCCACTCAACGCTTGACGCTCAAGTTGAAGTAATTGAACTTTTCGAGCGAGCGAGCGAGCGTGTTGACACGCCGGGACAGCCTATCAGCGTGGAGATCGTCACTGACACAAGGTATTCTGGGGGTCGGAGTCTTGTTTATTTGACAAACTGCTAAACTCACTGGAGACAGATGGAAAGGCGCTCCGCAGCTGCAGCTGGACTGTCTTGCCTGTAGTTGGTATCCAGGCGGGAGATCCTGGCACCAACCCTGGCTAGCAGGTCTTCAAACTGGGCAACAGTCAGCCTGAAATAGATAGATAGATAGATGGAATGATCCATGTAATGAGCTCCTGCGAGGACAACTCGAGCTCACACCGCCTCCGTAGGGTAGCATGCATCCAGTACCGACGTCGGTGCCTAGCCCGCAGCTGACTTCTCCACAGCAGGCACAGAGCAGCGATGGTGGTAATCAGAGCCATGTTCGAGATGAAATTATATGATGAAATGATAATGACGGACTTTTCGTGCAACAATGCCGCGGCGAGCGATGAGCGTTTTTCTGCATATTTGTACCAGCGTCAAAACTTGCGCGATTTCACTTGACGAGCAAATACACTCGCTTTCAACGCTTTTGGTGGGAACACGCCGTAAGGCTATGTTCACACTGCACATCCTTTTGCATCCTTTTTTGTTGAAACTCTTGTTTTTTTGTGGCTTTCACCTCATAAATTAAATGTAACTGCCATGAGACTTTAGTATGAAACTGTTGTTGTGCAGGCAGAGTTGAAAGAATCATGACAAGTGATTAGAAGAAGAAGAGGACTGACATGTGAGCGATGGTCTTTTGTTGAGCAGTGTCTGTTTTCTCTGTACTGAGGTCTGTGTGGATGAGTCTGATCCAGTGACATGAGGGGCTTCGCTGACTCAGAGTTCATCCATAATTGTTTGGTCCAATGTTTACGTTGGATTTTGCTGCATCTTGCTTCCTCCACCACAGATTGATGATGTCTCTCATGTCAATCATATGAATGTTGGATAAAATGCAACATCAATGAGATCATTTTGAGAAGAATTAGATACATCTATGATTTATGAACAGATGAACATATGTCCTAGATTAAAAAATATGTATTTGTGTATATTTACAGTACAGGCCAAAAGTTTGGACACACCTTCTCATTCAATGTGTTTTCTTTATTTTCATCTCTATTTACATTGTAGATTCTCACTGAAGGTATCAAAACTATGAATGAACACGTGTGAAATTATGTACTTAACAAAAAAGTGTGAAATAAATGAAAACATGTCTTATATTCTAGTTTCTTCCAAGTATCCACCCTTTGCTCTGATTACTGCTTTGCACACTCTTCATTCTCTTTATGAGCTTCAACAGGTAGTCACCTGAAATGGTTTTCTCTTCTCAGGTGTGCCTGATGCACAGCCCACTGCCCTATTAGACAACTGTTAGAATTAATATTATGGTAAGAACCAATAAATATAATTCAATATAAATATAGATAGATCGATAGATCGATAGATAGATAGACCATGTAATGAGCTGGAGCCAGAAATAAAGAGTCATTGATTGATTGACTGGTTGATTGATAAAACATATGTTTTTGTTATTAAATAAGGAAAGGGAATAGTTAGTTGTTTCAATTTGCAAAATTGTTACATTTAAACAAGTTTTTCTTTTTTCTTAATGATGTGTAAGCACTGTTGTTGTATGAGCCTCTTTTTTCCTCAGTCTTCCATACTGTGTTTATGTGTAATATACTTTTTTGACATTAATCTTTCCAGACCTTTATAAATCCTCATTAAGGCTACATCTTCAGAGACAGTAATTATTTATTCTCTAAAAAGAATATTATTTAACAGGCTTCTTTAGGGGGGAAATTTTTTATTTTTTATTAATTTTTTTCCTCATATTTCAGTTGAAACATATTTTTCTGCCCTTGTCTCTGAAAAGAGAAACTTTAAAGTTCACATACACAGCCACAGATTGAGTCAGAAAAGACGGCCTAGTAGGAATTCAGTGGACTCAAACAGGAGGATGCTTTAGGACAACAGAGAAAAGGAGGTCAGACCTGTGGAGGGATGTTTGAGTACGTGTTGGAGAGAGCACTCCCCGGAGCTGGACAGTTTGCAGGGTAGACAGCCGTGCCTCAGGCTGTAAATGACTATGCGTGTTTATTAAATGGACCTGAAAAGCTTTTTTCTTCAAAAGAATCTGACGTGATGGATTGTGGCGGGGAGAGCATTCTTTGTTGTGTGTTTGTGTGTTTCCTTTTGATTTCATAAATGCATTTCCAAAGGGAAGGGAGGTAATTAAATACTAACAATTAGCCGATGAAAATATAAACCGTAAATACGTTTCCTGCTGAGTTTATGGCCTCCACTGCTTTATGTTAACACTTCAGCAACAAAAGAGTTTCAGGGCTGCTCTTAGCATCAGTTCAGCTTTAGAAAAAAATAAATAAAAGGACTCAGCCCTGTAGTAATGCAGAGGTTGGACTTTTCTTTATTTATGACGGTCACTATGTCAGATTAGCTGACCTCCAGCCATAACTTTGTTCGGTGACTGGACTGACAAGTCACAGCTCACCTTGGTGTTTGCTTGTAGAGGTTTTATAACTTTTTAAACTTTTAAGATTCTACACTGTAACTGTTTTTTTGTAAACTTAACAGTATAATACCGTAATACCTACAACTACCTCCTCTAAATTAAGTAGTATATGTTTATTTCTTTATCACAAAGAATGCATACTGACCAGAAATCATAATACGTAAATATATCAATTCATAAAGAGAGCAGCTCTGATTGGATCACTCCACAACTTATCCCACCACCACCAAGCTAAGGCAGCTGTGATTGGATGTCCCTCTGTACTCATCCAACCTTTAACACAACCAAAGTAGCTGTGATTGGATAGATTCCTAATTTGTCTCTACTGACTCTGTTGAAGAGGAGCACCTGGCATAAGTGGTTTGTCCTTTTCAACACAAAAATCTCTTTTTTGTGTGTCAAAGTAAATTTTCTGCATGTCAGGTATATTGAGCTTTGCATCAAATCCAATTTATCCAGGTCTAAATGGTGTACTGTACATATATGTTATTTATCAATGTATAAAATTGTGTGACTCATTTGACTACAGATTAGCCTGAATAGAAAACTAGCAACATTTTTCAAAAATGTTGGCTATGGGACAAAGTGAGCCACATGCTGTGGGGTTACTTGAGCCATTGGTTCCTTTTATACCACCAAAAGTTTGAAAGTACTAAATCATAAAACACTATTTCACAAGTAAGGACCACACCATCAACAGGATGAATTTGACAATTATTTATTGCGTACAGTGGATAACAAACAACATACTAGGTACGTGACGCGGATAACGGTTTGGGGAACCTGCATGGGGAATTTGCCGTAGCTCCCGTGCACGACGAACCCCCTTTTTAAGGCCCTAAGGAAGGAAGGAAGAAAGAACTTTTTTTAAGAAAGGGGAGGGAGGGAGGGGTGCGTCGATTGTGCGAAACAACAGAGAGAAATGGTTGGTTAGAAAATATAGGAACACAGGAAGAGGCATGGTTGAGGTGTGGTCCTGCCCCTGAAATTCTGCTTAAAGCTCCACTACTTTCTACATAACCAAATTAGGTCTGATTGGATTGGATGAATGAATGCTTTATTTTGGTTTAAAAACAAAAAAATAAAATCATATTTATACCATCATAGGAATAAGTAGATAATTCACAATAAACATCAGTACTTGTACATTATTTCAAAACATGTGATGGCTTAAACGGAAAAATCAAATTCAATCAAATGTCATTGTAACCTTCGACATTTTTATATTTCAAAGTCTTCTTTAAAACTAACATAGAATTACACATCTTTATTTAATTGTTTTGTTCATTCCCTAACTTTACACCCAAAGCTGACACACGTCTGTATTTTAGATTAGTCCAGACTATGTTTCAAACATTAGCAACCCCCTTAAATTATAAATGCCCTGCCTTAGCTTAAACATTCTTTCTAATGTTTTTAAATAAACGATGTCCATAAATTTGAATGTATGTGATCTTATAAAAAAGTGGATTTGTAGGATCACGGTATCCAACTTCATTTATTAACCTAAAAGCTCTTTTCTGCATTTTAATTATTGGATCTTGGTTCATTTTTATCTGCATTTCCCCAAATTTCAGCACAGTATGTCAAATAAGGCATCACAAGTGAAAAGTTGGGGAAGGTGATCGAAGGTGGCTGCTGGTTGGAAGCTCTGTGCTGATCAGCTCTAACAATCTATTCATTATCATGGAAATAACTCAACATCTGAGAGATTAATTAAGTTAAGATTAAGTCTTGTTGTAAGAGCAGCAGATAATTTTCTGGACCCAAAAAGCAGAAACACAGACTCAGATGTCAGTTTTAAGGTGATTAATGAAGATTTGGAGGGAGGTTATAATAGAGCAGCTGTTGTGATCCAAGAGGCTTCTGATAATCCTTGACAGAGGTTATCCTGAGGCACAAAAACAGGGAGTTAGTTTGGTCAAAAATACAAAAAGTCAGATGTCTTTAGTTGAGGAAAGTTGGCCTGAAAGAGCAGCGTTACCACACAGGTAGACAGAACAATCTGGTGAGGAGTGGGTGAAAGGTGCTGACTTTATCTGCTGCAGGCTGATGAGCAACTGGTGGCAGGTGAGGTTGATTTAGGCTGGTGGTGATGATAGGGAGCAGGTGTGGAGCTCCAGGAAGACAGACACACAAGCTGCAGTCAAATAGTCACCTCCTAAGCCCTTTCCTATCTACTTTTTCTTAACCCTGATGGAAAACGTCACAGAGTAAAGGAAAGGATGAAGGAGAATTCAGGAGGACTTAGGAAAGGGAAAATGGGGTGCAGAGTGAATCTGACTACACTTTCACTACGCTATGTCATCATGTTACTCCTGCAGTGAAACTACAACTTTCTGAAGATGGACTACAAAAGACGCATCATCTATCATAACAATGTTGTTCCTTCTAGACAACATTGAACATAAGAACCTGGTAAAAATTACATCTGCATAACCAATGTTGAAGTGAGGATGTACATAAATCTGTCCTCTCATTATCAACATGAACACCAATCAGTGCATGAAAATAAATGAACTGAATGATGGAGTACAAATGATTGATATTGAACTAAGTTTAAAACATAATCAACATCAAATGTCTCATATCCTGCTCTCTTCAGAGAATCAGACCACTGGTAAGTTAAGGCAGGTTTTGGTAAACTTTAGAAAGGATGAACAGCAGTGGGAACTCACATGGTCTGAGGGATTTGTTCGTCATTAATCGATTTAATTCAGAAGCAGTCGGATAACACGCTGTTAATAAAAGCTGTTGCCGCAGAGAATTGTGGGACATGCTCCAGTGTATCCTATGCTAAAGGAGCTAATAAAGGAAGCATTGAGCCACCTTTCCGATGCATTTAAACTATTCGAACAGCTCTGATCACGAACTACTTCTGGTTCATTTCACTCTGTTAGGAACCTTCCTGAGCAAAAATGACTATTCGACTGCAGCCTCAGACCAACAACAGACAAAACACAAGAGGGAAAGAGACACAAACGAGACATTAGGGAAGAGAAAATAGTCTCTTTTTCCAGGGCCATGACAAGCCCCTGTCGAACATTTTTGTCTAGTTTTTATTTGTTGTTTGTTATTAAATGTCAGCTCGTTCAGATTTTGTGCATGTGCACTTGTGTTTTTAGTTACTGTCTCATTTTTGTCAGGGGTAAAAAGGTTGTCAATGAAAATGATGAAACTGTTAGTCAGCAATAATAACACTGGACTGGGAACATCCTGATCTGAATGATTTTTATCGATTGAGGGATAAGTGCACAGTTAAACATGGCATCTGAAGCACTTTCTAAAAAAAACAGTCTTTTCTGAAATAAAACACTGAACAACAAAGTTTCCTCTGACCACGGGCGTGCATGGCCAATCACTGCTGCAGGTCAATCAGCCCCGATCATCAGTCCTCTCCCAGGCCCATAACTATACACAGAAGCTCACCTTGAGAGGGTCCTTGTTAGTAATTACGAGTACATTTTATTTCTTATGAATGAAGAGTGCAATGCTCCTTTCTGCCAGGCCCCACTGACGAGGGGTTGAAGCATGAAAGCAGATAAATGAGACAGCATGGAGCGAGCCATAATGCATGGATGAGGTGAAAATAGAGACATAAACTTTGTTTTATCATCTGTTGTGTTTCTGAGCTGATCAGAGAATAGAGGGAACAGGAGCAGACTGCTCATGGATTGATGCTCTGGCTTGGAAATGTACGCTCAGTGTGTAAAGGTGGTCAGAAGGGGATTGTTAGTGATCTGTTAATTCTAAAAGACGGGCTTATCTGTGTGGACCTAAGCTATGAACTGGTTATCTGATGTTTGTGAGGTGTAGTTAACAGCTTGTTTTCAACATGAGTTTTCATCAATGCTGAGCTAAATTGATTATTATGTGATATTTCATGGCCTGATAAATCCCACTAAAGATATAGTGCAGTACTGATAAATCCACTGTATCAGAAATAAAACAGTGAAAAGAGATGAGTGATGTGTTTCAAGTTTTTCTCTCTTATTCTGTGCGTACAAGAAACACCCAATTTTGATTGAGCCATCACTCTCTCTCTCGTCGTGCTTTGTTTCTTTTAAAAGGATTCATAATTTACGTCCTATGAAGTTAAAATAGACTGAAACTCTTCATACTAGGAAATAAAGTGCACTAAAATAATTTGTGATCATGTTCTGGCCTGCCATTAAGTGGCTTAGATAATTTGGTCCAACCTTAATTTCAGGCCTACAGTAACATTGGCAGTTGTGTAGTTCAGACCTACAGCCTGTGTCAAGCTTTCAAAGAGCTGAGTTTTATTAAATACATGAATAGTTGTTCCAAAAAAAATATTTGCACCATTCCTGTTTGATCACCCTAGAAATTCCAACCTGGTTTTCACTCCACCAGAGTGTCTCAGGATTGTACAGTAAGGGGTCAGATCCTCAAAGGATTGCACTGCTTTTGCAACCGCTAACCCTGTGCATATGGCAGAAAAAAATAGTTTGCGATCCTCAAAGCATACTCAAAGGGTGGAATGCACACAAACTACACTGCAGCTCCTTGCTACACCGGTCCGATTTGCATGCATGTAAATAAGGGAATATTCGAAAATTCAGTGCAAAATTGCCCCCTTCCTATGCAAATGAGCCTCGTTGCAAATACCACCTAATCCACAAAGACCTGCTAATTGCCACAGGCAGTTTAGCGGTGCAATTTACCGCCTCTGAAACCCATGTATTAAAGCCATGCAATTTCTCTTTCTCACTCTCTCTCTTGCTCAAAATAATTGCATATTGCACTGAATTGGTGGTAACTGTGGAAACTGTGGAGACTTTATAAGGGCTGTCATGCCAGGACTTTCCAGTATTGTGATTGTAGCCAGGCGAAGACACATGACAAGTGCGCACAAAAAAGGATTTATCAGAGGAAAGTCTCACTTTTTGATTTAAGTGACAATGAAATCATTTGCAGATAGCGGTTCCCTGACCACATGATCCTTGTGCTACTAGATGACATCAAGGATGAAAGTAATATAGCCTACTGTGTTGCGAATATTCCACCTTTTTTTTTAAAGAAACATGAATAATATGTCTAAATACAGTCTGTTAAAAAAAAAAAAAAAAAAACTATGACCCCCTTTGACCATTTTTTGGTCATTTGAGTTTTATTTTCTGCATTTGTTTTGGCTGCTTCAATAACAAACGCCAAAAGAAATAAAAAACAAAACAAATGGGATGAACAACAGAAAAAAGACGACAAAAAAACTACAGTTTTGGACGTATTTTTCTTTCCTGCCTCTTAACTGCCATCATGTGGCAGGCTGCCCAGGCTGATTTCCCTCTTACAACAGAAGCATTTGTGGCCTCAAGAGCTGCACCAATCCTACTCATAACCCCATCATCATCTGCATGATTCGCCTGCATGTTTTTATTATTTATTTATTTATTTATTTATTTATGACCTCCTAGTGCACTTAGGCCAACATGAACTACTTGCTATAGCTGCAAGTTTGTGTCTTCTTACTGCATATTGTTCTTGTGCCATTGTTTGTTTTTGCTGCTCAGTGTAAAGGAAACGTCAATCTCAAAGTTTGCAGGGACAAAACCACCTATATGTCACGGGAGTTATTGCAGTCAGAGGCGCAAAGTGCGCTCAGCTACCAAACCGTGTGGGCGGGTTTGCTCCTGCATATCATTAGAGCAATTTCTTTTGAGGATAAGGCGCTAAGACAGGGCAAATTGCGTGAGCTATTCCTGAGCAAAAGATGGCACTTTTAGCAGGAGCACTTCATTCTTTGTGGATCTGGCCCTAAGTGTAAACTCCTGTCACCCTCTTATGTTAATTTTTCCCCACCGTCTTCATGTCAGGAAAATCTATATCAGTGGTACTAGGCCAGTCACGATAATCAATAAATCAATGAATGACAATAAATAAAAACATCCTCGGTAAGTTTGCCGGCCTCAATAAGTTGACATGTGTATGCATGTTTGTTTCCCTCCTCTCTTTCTACCAAACAGGCTGGATGAGAAGATGGCTCACTCTGTGCAACTTTCTCAAAACATGGGTGCGTTGGTTCTATAGCGAATTTAATGGATTTATAGCGGAGTGAGCTTTTGTCATTCATTCAATCTTTGGGAGGAGGTGGGCCACTTGCACATAGGGATGGGCATTTTATCCGATGCGCAATCAGTGCATCGATGCAAGGGTCTATGGTAAATTGCATTGGTTGGAGTGGTGTGCATCGGATTAGAAACTGGGCTGAAACCACAATGCATCACCTTGTAAAAGCTTTGCATCGGTAAAATCCAATGTCATGTTATTATATATATATTTTTTTAAATTTAAAAGTGTTCCTGACTGTTTATATGTTTAGTCTAAATTGTTAATGACAGATTTGAAGGCTGAGCTCCACTACTGTTAGGCCTATGTCCCTGTTTGTGAAATAGGCCTACGTTTTTATGTTGACAAACACACCTCCTGACTGCTTAAGTAGCCTACTGTAAGTGGTCTGAAGTGGTCTGAAGTGGTCTTGAAGGAACAATAAAGTTGAGTTGAATTTGCACAGATTTGCATCGTTATTGCATCGTGATTGCATCCTGATTGCATCCTGATTGCATCGTGGTAGGAAGATAAATCGTATCATCCTGAATTGGTAGATGCTTCATGTGAATGGTTAGTGTATCGTACCGTAGCCTACATATTGAGATGCATATCGTATCGTCCTGGGGATGGAGATTTCCATCCCTACTCGCGCATACATACACAGAGAGCTGGCTTGAGCGTCCCTAGGAGTAAAAAGGAAACAAACGTTAAATGAATGATGGCACGAAAGCTACGGTTCCTAACCCGGCTGCCACAGCCCCAGTGTGGGAATATTTTAGATTTAAACAGAATGAACAAGGCTCATGAACACAGACGAGCTGATATGTCGTATTTGTTTGACAGTAGTGGCGACGAAGAAGAGGAGGTGCAGTGGAGCCTTCGTTCTGACAGTTAATGCTTATTGTGGGGTTTGATCTGGAAAGTAAATATAAATTAAACAGCACAAAATGGTGCGCTCACAGTCAGTGTTGTTCACTATATTGCAAAAGAAATGCAGCCCTACAATACGGTTGAAAAGGCACCAATGTTACGAACGTCTGACAGACGGTACAAATTGACCAGGAGAAAGTACATGTCACAAATAATTCAGGAACTGTATAAACTCCATTTTATTTATTGATTTTTATTATTGTGTGTGTTTTTATTGTAGTTTTTTTTCTTACAGAGACAGGGTCTATTTTTTATTAGTATAATGATTTTTATCTACAGGCAGATCTACAGGAAGAGTCCATTTCATTTTCATCTTTTTTTTTCTCTTTTTTTTTGTTAAATTATTATATAGTCTGTTTAATTTATTTTAATCAACAGCTCTTGACCTTCCAACTACAGTCAAATACTCTTAAGAAATTAAAGTTTTTTGGACAATTATCGTCCAGCAAAATTTGTTATTGTGACAGGCCTAAGTGGTACAAACATCTTCTCCATATTTTCTATAATAACCACAGCAAACGGCTTTATTCTGGAGCTTCAGGGTGTATATATTTCATATCTCTATCATCCATTTCTTCCACAACAATGTTCTTCCAACTTCTCAGACCACAGAGCAGCTCCTGACTCCACTGTTACCTCTGGACTTCCCTCTCCCACCAGCTCATCTCAATGAGGACCTTTTCACTGTGGGCTTATAGAGATGCTTGTCAATTTCCCACAGCGTTTCGTGTACCACTGTGTCTCCCTGCAATCTTTGGACTTTGTTGCTCTAACTAAGACTTGCATCACACAGAGATCACTTCTGGCCCTGCAGCTCTAACCTCAGCCTACACTTCTACCCACACATGCAGGCCAACGAGCAAAGGGGTTTGCACTTGTTTGCAATTGAAAAAAAAACAATCTATAACAATCTGCATCCAGTCTCCTCCTGTTTAAACTGATTATTACATGATCTGCTGCTATAGCCTGCCTTTTGCTTCTTTTCCTGCCATGTCTGCAATCACTTCCAGGATCCTTCAGACTCTTGCACCTCTTTATTCTTCGTTCATTGACCTTCCCAGCCGCAAACTTCACCACCTGTTCCCTCCTTACTCGTGGCCTCTGACGTTGCTTCAGCTCTTCTGTCTTCTCTTTGGACTTGCTGTTCTTTTACATCCCAGCAGGCCCCTCTGACCCTTTTCAGTCTGTGGTTTTCTGACTCAATGCTTCTATTCAGAGTCGGTTTATAGGCAGCTGAAAGAAAATGATAATAGCCCAGGGACTCGGTGATCTCTTTGCCCATCAAGCTCCCCTTACTGTTCACTTTCGCAACGTCAAAATCTGTATTTTGTTATTCAAAATTTAACAATTATTTGGAATTATTTCCCTGCTGTATGAACCCTAAACCAACTGAGTTAAAAAAACACTTACTGTATAATCTCCTAAATCACTCATCATTGGCAAAATCCTTTTCTACCATCTTTTTTTTTTTCAGACATTTAATTCAAGGGCTTTTGTCATAGCTCCACAAAATCAAATCATACTCCTTAAAAAGTTTGAAAAGGTTATTTTTTTCTATATTTTTTCTCCTATTTAATAATACAAATTATATATATATATATATATATATATATATATATATATATATATATATATATATATATATATATATATATATATATATATATATATATATATATATATATATATATATATATATATATATTGATTGATTGATTGAAATCAAATGCAAAATAGAAGAATAATATTATCCACACCTGATCTTACTCCGAGCAAACATGCCTACTTTTATTACTGATTGTCATGAAAATGATTACTTTCTCTTGGCATCTGCTTTTCCGTATAAAGCCTTGGTGCTATGTTTACTCTTTTTTGTGAGGTGTCTCACACATGTAACTCATTAAAGCAGTGAGGTGTGTAAATAGCTCCAGGACATCACACATTATCCAACATGTATGCAAATCAGGCTGTCAGAATTGTGAGAGATTCATTGGTGTAGCTCTCCAAGGGTAAAACCTTACAACAGGAAACTTAATGCTAAAAACATCTTATTTGCTAAACCTTGGAAGAATGTACCCGAGCAGCCTGAGAGTTAAAACCAGTCTGTATTTACACTGTAAAGAATTCGAGGCAGTAATCTATCAGAAACATGTGGCTGATTTGTTCACCTGGTGCACGGGGAAAATGCAGGCTAATTAAATTTTGCATCCGTATCAGTGAGGCCATATAACAGCTTATTTCTTGTTCCACTGAAGTATTTTCCACTTTTCTCCCTGCAGGCTGCATGAGGGATTTACGCCTCAATGGTCGCTACATGCAGCTGGACAGCCAGCCTCGAGAAGGGGTTTCCCAGGTCAGCATGCAAGGCCTCTCCCCCGGGTGCTCGTCGGACTCCTGCAAAAGGAACCAGTGTAACCCCCCCTTCACCTGCGTGGATCTGTGGAGGGTACACGAGTGCAGGTACGCACTACACACGCAGAAAAAACAATAAGCATCAGACGTAAGTACACCTTAGAGCACACACACTCATCATTCTGACACCAAGGCATGAAGGCTCACATTTAAACCAAATCAGTCAACCTCTGGAGTCATTTTTTAGCTTTTAACCTTGGTGTTGTTTTTGTCCAGAACCACTAAATGTGCTTTAAACCCGATTGGCCTCTACCCAGAGGAGAAAATGGGAAATTGTGGGAAAAGCTTGAGCCTCTGTTTGCTTCATAGCCAGAGGATTGACTGCCAATCCCACAGCAACCATTTTGAAGGTAAAAAAAAGAGGGTTGGTGCATAAAGACGTTAGGCTCAAGCAGGGAAATGTGGCAATTACTGCCCAACTGATGTCGGCAACATCCAGAAAAAAGGTCAGGCTGCCATGATTTAAAGCAATCAATGAGAAAACAGCACAACAAAATTAGTAAAACATCAGATAAATCAGACGACCAGTTCTTGGAATCAGAGCTGTCTGAATAAAAACAAATTATGTCAACAGTAATCAACAGTTTAATTGGACATTCAGGCACAGATTAATCTCGATAACACAGCACAGTCTGATGTCAGTGCAACTGGAGCAGAGTAAAAATAACCAAAAAAATCTTCAGCTTCAGCAGTCTCCTGAGAAACAAGACAACTATATCACATGTACATATATTCATGTTATCTGTGTGACTCCGTAAAGACATGTAAAACTCAGGAGGTGTCAGCTTTAATGCATCCATTAAACACCTTTGATTTAACGGTATCTGCACTCGTCACCATTTTAATTAGCGTCTTCGTACTCACACAGGATGGGTAGATAATTAGGTAGGGAGGTAGGTGGAAGTGAGGTTTAACTTTTCTATCACAATTGCAATGTGAAAATACACAAAAGTCACTTGCAGGACATCTGATGTTGGTCATGTGTCCTCGAAGACTTCATGTAGCCAATCTAGTGCTGGTTAATGGAGACCTAAAACACCAATTTGCTCTCTTTAATGACTAATACTCAGTTAAAGTCCATTTGAAACCAGCCTCAGTTGTTAGAAAAAGAACATTGTGCTTGCAGAACCGGATTGTGTCCTGCATTCATGTGAAATGACAAAGCTGCTCTAGACAGACCAACCTGGCTCACAAAGTACACACTTAACACACAAACATGACCGGTGTGTCTTCATTGGGAGCTTCTTGCAAGTAACAAAAGATTGTTCACTGCTTGTTTATACTCAGACTAAAAATGCACTTGGTTAATTGTATGAAAATTCTTCAGTTCACATCGGTTAATAATAATAATAATAATGATAATAATAATAATAATAATCATAATAAGGATAATAATAACTAGAAAAGCATTTGGAGAGCGCAGACCTCCGCCAGCAGCACAGTCCTTAGCCATATTGTGATTTTCACCATAAATATTAGTCCTACCTTTATTTCATCTAAATATTTAGATTCCTTGACCATGAAAACATACCATTAGCAATTGGATTCATAATGATATCTGTTTTAGTTCAGTAGTTATTCACAGAAATCACATTTTTTGCAATGGCGGCCAGACGCTGATCCGGATCAACACCAAAATAGAATCAGTTCTTCCTTTTCCTATGCTGACCATTTCCTGAAAATTTCATCAAAATCCATCCATTACTTTTTGAGTTATTTTGTTCACAGACGGACAGACAGACGGATGGACAAACAAACTCTCCTGAAAACATAACCTCCTTGGCGGAGGTAATAATAAACATTATTTATGAGTCTTCCTACGCACTCAAGGTCATCTTAAGGTCATCAAAAATTTAATGACAAAGACATAACAAGATAAGAAAAGAATCAGTATATAAACTAGAAAGCACTCGGAGAGCGCAGACCTCCACCATATTGTCATTTCTACCATAAACATTAGTCCTACTTTTATTTCATCTAAATATTTAAAGGAGACATATCATACTTGTTTCTCCTTTTCACTATGCCAGACTAGGATGCCTGTGAAGCATTTCTGCCCTCAGTACAAGTCATTTAGTTCCTTCATTGCCCCACAATAGCGTTCTCAAAATCCTCATTTTAGGCCATTATCAAGCTCTCGTTGAAAAGCTCGGATCTCAGGATGACCTACAGTTACCTCGCAATGTCACAGCCCTTTGTGCTCTGATTGGTCAGTTCTATCAGGGGCTGAGCCAGCCTGTCCTTCTTCTTCTACTGTATTTTCCGGCAGGCTCAAAGCAGCGACCGCGTATTGAGTCCCCCTACAGGCCAGAGCAGGTAATGAGTGAATGTGAGCTAGGGATCTATATACTGCTGCTGGACGGATGTGTTCCTCGGTGACAGTTTTGTGGCTAATGGACATCACAGAGGAGGAAGTGTTTTATCAGATTACTCCAATAAAAAGAAAGGTACCTCGTGTCATCATGCCGATTTAAATCTCGTGGACATCTCGCAATGACCTATATTCAGAGGCATCAAATCTCGTTCTAGGATATCAGAAAAAATACAATATCTCATTTTTTGAAAATTAAGGGGGTGTAAGGTCTTGTTTTCAAATTTATTATATTATATGTATATATTAAATCATGCATCAGCATGACATGTCTCCTTTAAATTCCTTGACCAAGAAAACATACCATGAGCAACTAGATTCATAATGATATCTATTTTAGTTCAGTACTTATTCACAAAAATCACATTTTTCGCCGTGGCGGCCAGACGCTGATTTGGATCAACACCAAAATCGAATCAATTCTTCCTTTTCCCATGCTGAACATTTCCTGAAAATTTCATCAAAATCCATCCATAACTTTTTGAGTTATTATGTTCACAGACGGACAGACAGATAGACAAACAAACTCTCCTGAAAACATAACCTCCTTGGCGGAGGTAATAAAGATAAAATAACTTGATTAGTTTTTAAACCAGTCGGGTGAAAATGCCAGTTTGAAAAGAGTGGTTTTTCAACGAGGTTCGAAGATGGAGAGAGTGTCAATGTTCTGAATGTCCCACGTTGTTCCCACTGCTGCATCAGAGCTGAGTTAAAGGATATGAAAAGACATAAATTTGTTGTTTGATACTGATGGACGACTGGCATAGACTAGCAGTTCCTTTACCATTTATTTATCAGCTGTTGGTTTGCACTGATGTGTGATTTGTTCTATTTCAAAACACCATCACGTTTACATCCTTTGAACAAGCAACAAATGTTTTTGTTAAGAATGACATGAAGACAAATGTCCCTTGCTTTCTTCCTTCTTATGTGTTTGCCTGCACAGCTGTCAGAGCGCTGGAGGAAACAGTGAAGTGACGAAGCACAAGGGAGTGAAAGGGGCCTCAGTCCTAAAAAGTGTGGCCATGATGCATGCTACATCAAAATATATAGTCAAACTATTTGCATTCATTTGAGATGTTTAAAAGTGGCAAAAATCTGTTTTCCTCAAAAATAACCCTTTAAGCAAGTTTTATTTTATAATCTAATGGCTCTGAAATGATCTTCACAAAGAGCTGAAGCCTCAAATGTCCTCTCTGGGGTACTGCTGAAGCACTCTATAGCAGTGGTTTCAAACTTTTTACAGCTAAGGCCCACCAAAGATGGAACCAAAACTCTTAGGAACACCATATTTACATCTATGTGAAACGCCATTGTAATATGACCCACAGTATTTCATTATTCATCTAAGTTTACTTTTACCTCTTAAACAAATAAGACAATTTACAAACCAAACATATAACATTGGATCAATTAACTGTTTGAGCAGATGTCAGAACTTTGACACTTTGATTTAATTTGATGCTGATACATAAAATTCTAAGACCTCACGTGACTTTTTTTTTAAGTTAAGGAATTTGCATTTTTATGTGGGCATAACAGAATGCAACTTAATTTGTAATTTCATAAAGTAAACCATTTGCTGATTTTAATTGTAACACACAGTTGTAAAAGTTTCCAAGGCCCACCTGGAATTGCCAAATGATGCACCAATATTCCCCGACACACCATTTGGGAACCACTCCTCTAGAGACCAAGAAACACTCACATTCTTTTTCTTTTTTTTTTTTGTCTCGTCAGAAGAGACAAAGTGTCAGAGCCGAGACAAGCCTTAAATCCCCTAAAATCAGCTACAGTGGACCCCTATGTATGCCTCCTCCATTGCAGGGTATATGAAACACTCTTAGGGCTCTAATTTCGGTGCACCTGCCCTGCGCACCGAGGCGCACAGAAGCACATCCAAGCCTCCGTCCCTGCCCCTCTGCGCAAGTGCCAGAGAGGGGGGAGAGAAGGCGTGGATGCGCTTTAAGCGCTTTAAATGCACTGTGGGTGAGGGGCAGTGACTGATTGGTCTGACTGATCCCCGCCACCGTGGCCACAGTGTGCTGGAAAGGCCCCGGTAGCAGGGGAGGCCATCAGGGCTCACATCTGAGGCCACGTTGAACGTCACCTCGTGGGACAGATGTATCTGTTCCTGTGTTATGAATAGGAGTACAACATTAAGAGACAGTTACATTTAAACACAGAAGCAGGCTAATCCATTCATCATGCTTGTGATCCACCTTCACTCCTGGTCTGTCATCGCCAAGTAGCAGAACCTTTATTGATATGTCCTCTCCTGGTATCTCCTCCTCATCCTCTCTACGATAATGTACTCAATCTTTTTAGTTAAAAATAAAGACTAAAACAGAGAAATATGGGCAATCACAGGTAATCCCTAAGACATCGAGTGACACATTTATTTTCTCTCTTTTTTTCCTCTGTCTTTTTCTCCCTCTTTTCTTTTAATTTCATGAGATGAGAGAAGCCAGATATAAACTCCGTATCAGACGATGAGGCTGTTTATTGTTGGCTTGTGAGATGTGCATCAGACTTCCAGCTGCCGTCAGGTTAAGTTTCCATGATGACAAACGGCTTTAATCCGACATCAGATGTGACGGAACAATTAATATAGATACAAATGTATATGTTGGTTCAGAGGGGTAAATAAAATCATGATTGATGTGACTGTTTATTGCATTAAAATGTGCCTGACACTCTGACCTGCCTCTGAGGTTTTGTTGACGTGTGCGCACATGTGCGCCTGTCACCAAATTACAGCTGCGGACGGTGCGCTTTGCCTGCGTCGAGTATAGGCCAGGTTGGAGCTGGCGAGCTTTCAGCGCACCTTCTGCGCAGTTTTTTGGCACGAAATTGTCACTGCCCCAACCTGAATCTGTCAGCACCTCCCCCTGGTGCGCCTTTACACCCATCTCAGCGCCAGGCTCTGCGCACCCTGCACCACCCTGCACTGCACCAGGAAATTAGAGCCCTTAGGCTTAATAAATTGTAAAGCTGAGTCTTTTTAAGAAATAACCGCCCACACAGTCTATGCCAACTCGAAAACAAGCTACTGATAATAGATTTGTTTTTTTTTAACCTAAGATGTAAATGTGTTAAATACTGATGTAAATGCAGACATATTAAAAACAGACTGACTGGGAAATCCTTGGTTTTGCAGCCAGCCTCTAGTGGCCAGTTGAGGAAACTGCAGGTTTTGTTTAACTCAGTTCAACTTCTTTATCGACCCTTTGGTATGCCACTTTTTCAAAGTGTAGTGTCATTTAAGACCAACAAACTGCCACCATATCAACTATCACAAAATAGGCAGCAGATGTTGCTTCCAATGTTGGATATTTTATGTTACAAATCAAGATCAAAGCTTGACGGGAAAAATAACAACTGACTGACAGTAAAGAGGTAATTCCATCTCAACAATTAAATTTTCTCTTCCTAACCTTTGTCCACTAGTTTCTTCCTCTGCCTTGATTGCTTTAAAAACTGCCTTTTCATGAAGATAATTAGCGTGTTTTATTATGGTGCCAGGCCTCTCACTGTTCCTGATTAAAAGCGAGAGGCTGAATTGACAAAAATCTGAGGTGACTGCGAGACAATCTCAAACTGCCAGTCTCCTGGAAGGTCATCGCAAATGATGTGTTTACTCATTTTTCTCTGAAACTGATAGCAGCGCTTTGGACAACAAATGAGAAAGGAAATTCATTTAGCCTCTTAGTCAGTGGCCCGGTGTCGTGTTAACTGAAATCAGCGCTGTGAGGGAGGGAGGGAGTGTGGGGGAGATCTAGAGTCAGTCCAACAGAACCACATGTTCCACGTGTTTGGGAGAAGGTCTTAGAGATTTTGATAAAACTGTAGAAATAATTTCAAAGGTCACAAAAGGAATGATGAAAATATCTTTCAAGATGCGAGTGTGCATTATAAAATTATTATTAAAAAAACACATCAGCCCAATTTCATGGCTTATTTCATAAGGCGACTTTGTGAGATAGCTTGCAGACGTGTTTTTCACAGACCTTATTTCACTTTCAGGGCAACTATTCTTAAATATTCTTTATATACTGGGGCCTCAGAACCAGGCGTGCGGTCATACAAGATGGACCATTCAATATATTTTGCTATTCCACCTGGTAAAGGCACATAGAAAGGGTTCGGGGATGGGCAGATCCTTCAGATCCATATACAGCAGATGATTGGATGATCTTTCTGACAGTTATATACATTTGGAAGTGAAGTAAAAACCTCCTTCCTATTGATTCTATTATACAGAGAGAAGTGGACCCACAACCATACGTCAATCAGCACAGTGTCCACCCAGTTTACAACACTGTGTGTGCTTATAAATTTGCTCTACAAGTGTGATGACAGTGAATAAAAGCAACTTTTTTCTGTCACAGGCTATGTGCTGAAATATAGTGAAGTGGATTGGCTTGTTCCAAAGCGGCAACCACTTAATCAAGGCTTAGATATGTTTAAACAGATGCTAAACAGCTGCTGAGACCTGCTACAGATCAGCAAACTCGCCAGCTAACTGTAGCATGTCAGGCAGTGTTAGTGACAGAAGAAGGGACTCCTGAAAGATTTTCACAATAAAAGTCTTCATTAGGGCTGCTATCAGCAAACCCTGCACATCAGCTGTATTAGGCTAATTAGGCTAAAAAAGCTGCACAGTCCAACCAGCTTCTTTTAAAAGAGGAAGAGGTGGGCGCTATCTCAGAGACGACAGCAGAGTCTTTTCATGCAGTGATTAGCATAGATGCTCACATCATCAGTTGCAGATTTGTCTGATCTGGACTGCAATTTTATATTGATGAAAAACTAACAACACAGAAAGAAAAGCTTGATACTAGCTTGGGATACTTTAGATCCACTTCCGACATGTTTTGGAAAGAGTTTGTTCTACCAAGTAGCATAACTTTTGTTCTTTTTCTTTTTCTCAAACCTTTGCAGTAACAGCTGCCCACTGCATTAGCTGATTTGCCTTTATTGATCATCATCTGCAGCCTCATGATAAAAGATGTATCCCAATACTGGGCTTAGATGTGACAAGTAGGCTACTATGCCTGAATTGTAAAAATGTCTGTGTTTCTGAGAGAATGTCCAATTTCTTCTTCTTCCTCATTGGATAAAAAATATTCTACATTGTTTTTTAGTTTTTAATTCAAAAAATAAATGTGGACCAGATCTGATAAAACTGCTACCAAAGCTGTTAGCATCTATGCTAATCTCTGTGGAGTAGTTACTTCCTGCTGTCTTCACACCCAGCTCTCACCGTTTCCTGCTCTGCGATTTGGCAAGCCGTCTGGTCCACTCCCAATCATTGTAGGTTGGAGCTTGGCAGATGGATCTGCATGATTACAGTCATTCAGTCAGGCTGATCCATCTGCACAGTAAGGCCATAGAAGTGCGAACACCCCTCCACATTTCTGAACTCATTCGCTGTACCTCTCTGGAAGTCGCAGGAAGTGCTTCAAACAACTTTATTTCATTTTATTACCAGACAGAGCTTCAAACAGTAGAACTGAAGAGAAGCATATTTAAGCTGGTCTTTTTTTTGTCTTTCTGCTGTTGTATACATTTGGGGGGGGGGTTCTGTCCAGCTGTGTTCTTCTTTGCTTTGGAAATCATGTGGTACACAGTACCAGTCATTTCAGGGTGAACTTTAGACTGAAATGCAACAAAAACTTGAGCCAGGATGAAAATTTTGCCACGAAAGCCCCTGCACTCTATCCTCACTATAGCCTCATCCATAATGAATGAGTATGCAGTGTATTGTCAGTCCAAACATGGCCTCTGAGAGACTTTTAAAAGTTAAAACCCCACCAGAGCCAGTGGGCTTTGCTGGAGCCGTGTCTCCTGTTAAAAGGCAATGAATAAGGAAGTGAACCCCATCTGCTCAGTGACCAAGTTAAGCACCTCAAATGTTGAAGGTGAAAATGAAATAATGTCCCCAGCCTTCGGACCCAGCCTGCGGGATTCACGCTTCTGCTTGATCAACACTTCACGTGCACTGCTGTATGCTTTTTGTATGACGGCCAGTTTGTTTGTCAGCTGGAAATAGTTTGCTTTTCAGTGTGACATTTTCCTAACAGCCCTCTCCAGCTGCACAGACTGAATCAACCACCCAGTGCTCTTGGCCACATACACTAATCTCAGCAATTTTTCCACCTTTAAAAACATCAGCCTCCATTCAGAGAGCGCAGCCTTCTTGCTTTTAATATTCCCGTACCCTCTTCTTCACTCCTCTGATCCACTCATCCACATCATCCATCCTCCGACAACCTCTTTTCTCTGCACAATGGCCCTCGCTCTCGTACTCTGCCCCTTATTTCTTGGTTTGTATGGCTCTCATCTTGCTCACTCCTGCTCGATTTTTTAACCTCTGTACCACTGCCACACACGAGAGAAACCACATAACTCAAACACATATACGTTCACAGTTAACTACTGCTCCAGTCCCATCTCTCCACCCTTCCAACCTTGTTCTCTTTGCACCACTTGACCTGAACCTTGGAGAATGAAAAGAGTGGAAAGGGTCTTCAGAGTAGCACAGTAACTAGGACCAAAAGTTCAACAGAGGTGGGCACAGTCAGTCCAAAAAATAAAAAACAAAAAGCTGATGCCAAAGGTTGAGCACCATTCTGATTATGTGCCAGTACAACAGTATGGACAATAACTGTCTTTTAAAATAAAAAAAAAGAGGGAAAGGGTAGCACTGTGTGACTATCTGGTTCATACTTGTGTGACACTTCAACCTTCCAGTTAACAAAGAGAAGTGGACCTTCACCCACACATCGAAAAGCATGGCGTCCACCCCATTTACAGCTCTGTGAATGCTAAGCTCTGCACGTCTGGTGACGATGAATAACAACAACTTCATCTGTCTATAGCGTTGGCACTGGTTTTGCACTGGAATATCTTAAAGTAGATATTTATATAAACCACTTAATCAACAGTTTAGATATATTTAAACTAGGGCCGTCACTTTAGTGCATTAATTAGATTAATTAATTACAGCGCAAATAAATGCATTATAAAAATTAATCGCAAGATTAATCATAGCACAGAAACATTTTGATATTGTCCAGCTGGAGGACCCGTACATGGCAGTGGCACATGTCACTTCATACATGCGTCTCTAGTCAAACCAAACAAAGGCCAGCTGACAACAGGAATGGCATATTTAAGACTTAGTCTTATTTTATTTTTGGATTTATTTATCTATATTTGTACTACATTCTTTAATAATGCATCAGGCCTAATTGTTTTGCTGGATGTCCTCGACCTTTTCCTTATTTTGAATTTGATTTATGAAACACACTTAAAGTGTAATTTGAGTTGCCTGATTGAGCTTAGAATTTTCTGGACAAGTTGCCCTGACTTTGGTTTTATTTAGTCACCAATAAAAATGTGGATTTACAAACCTTCACTTCTTAGTGTATTCATTTGATTAGTCCTGAACTACAATTTTATAATATCCTAGAATTCAAATTCTTTATTTGGGTACTTTAAGCAGATATGAGATTAAAATGCGATTAATTAGATTAATTAATTATAAATCCAGTAATTAACTAGATTAATTTTTTTAATCGTCTGACAGCACTAATTTAAACAGATGTTTACCACTGTACTACAGCTCTGCAAAGTCGTCTAATGACTGTAGCACGTCAAGCACTGTAAATGATACAAGTCATTAACTCAGGACTCACAAAAAATTTCACAATTAAAGTCTTTATAAGTCCTCTAACTTTGTACAGCAGCTGTATTTGCCTGATTCAATGTCTGTAATCAGACAATCCAATCTACAATGACTGAGCATCCCAAAGCTGCACGGACCAACCAACATCCTTTAGAACAGGAGAGGTGGCAGCTACGAGACAACAGCACAAAGTGAGTTTTCATACAGTGATTTGCATAGATGCTAACAGCTTCAACGGCAGTTCTGTCAGATGCAAACCACATTTCTTTATTACTGATGATCAAACAACAACAATGAAAGATTTGCTTGTTAAAAAGGATGCGTTTGCTCTTTTCCAACCTGTTTTGGCGAGAGTTTGTTCAACAAAGTGGCAAAAATGTTGTGCTCTATACACAACATTTCCAGCTAGCCAACCACATTTGCTTATTAGCCTGTATTAAATGTGATTGACAGAACAAGCATCCAAACACCTGCCAGTTCTGCCCTCCCCAAAACCTTTCAATGGGTGCTTTCCCAAATGGACAAGTGAAAGGCACTGATTGGTCTGTCAGGTATCATCTGCAACCTCATGATGCAAGACGTGCCAAATATTGGGGCTAAGATATGAAAAGCATTGCAATGTGTGCAATGCTAATTATTTAGGCCTAGCCTATGTCTTTATCAGCTCTCTCAGTTTATTTAAGAATAGCTCAGGCTTTTTATACAGTATGATGAGTAGTGATGTGTTACAGACGTTTACCCTTTACCCTGCCCTGACATGTGGAGCATGAGACGGAGTGGGCCCAGTTGTTTTTATTAATGATGTAATCAGATACTCAAATATGGACAGGAAGACAGCTCTGTTGCTGGTCATTAACTTAAAGGTGTAGTCAGCGATGTGGGAGAAAACGAGTGGAGAGGTTGTTTATAAACAAATTTAGATCCACCTCTCCCTTCATACCTCACCCCTGGCTCCACCCCCGAAAGCTGATGGCTGATGACGTGCATCGTCGTGGAAACAGCCATAGAAACTGCGTAGCTGACCAACGTACCTAAGGTCCGCGTCCGTTTTCAGGTCTTTCAATTGGTGGAGTTCCCCCCACCGTCAGAAAGCAACACCAATGTTGACCCGGGTCTTCGCTCTTTCATGGTCATAGCCCTTCTTTTTCATTTTTCACTCCTCTGACCTTTTTCTTTGGGCTGTTTTTCAGCCATTGCTACTGCACCTATTGTATCTCTCTCTTACGCTAACTGCACACGCTACGCTACCTCCCACTCCCCCTCCCCCCTCTGTCTGACCTGCGCATGAGTATGATCGCCCCCTGGATGTGGGGGCGGTGTACTCTGTTTTGGTGACTCAGCCCGAGCCACAGTATTTACCTGCTGAAATTCAGAGCCAAGGCTGTGTATTGAAACCAGACTTTTTTTTCAACATGCTGTCAGTGGTGACATCTTGTGGATGGAGAGGAGAAATACGGTGAATTTGACAAATAGTGCATTAGATTAGAAGATTAGAAGATCGCTGACTACACCTTTAATCAATAATTTAAACATGTTAACAGAAAGACAAAGGCTCTGTCGCTTAACCTAAGAGCAGGGATGACATTGATTGTTTTAACTTCCCTTTGACCAATGTGCATAAAAATTTCCTTTTACAGACTATCCAACTCCTTCTTTTATAAATAACAACAAAGACATGGTTTAAAACAGTGTTCTCTAACAGCTTTTGAGCCCATTGTTCTGGTCCGACCTTTGGAGGAGAGGGACGACAACACCAACGACAAACAACCACACATGTTGTGAATGTATAATGCAGGATAAGATGGAGCCGTTGGCGTGTCGCTAAAACCCAATAAAGGCACATTCATGAGGACCCACTCTGTTTTTATCAGCTGCTTAACACTGGTATTTAGGAACCTGACAGTCACCAGTTAATTGGTGGAGAGACTCCACATTTTTAATTTGTCCTGGATATGGAAGCTCAAGTCCATTTACTGTTTTGCCCTTGGCACTCCCAACTTCCCATCTTGGCAAAACCTAATAGATCAACATCACCTTTATACGCTGATCAACAACTGCCCATTATAGTAAGGGACATCAGCTTCAGGAAGAGCAGTGTGGAAAACTACAGCGGCACTGATTAGTGAAAAGAAGTCCACATGAACTTATCTGAATCTTGCTGCCAAAGGTCCTCTTCATCCTGGAGCCCTGATGATTGATATAAAAAATGCAGAATGATAATGCTCAAGTATGTAAAATTATGGACATTAGGGCTGGGACGATTCACTTTTCTCCCGATTCAATTTATTGGGTTTTTTTAGGAGCCAATTCGATTTAAATTGCGGTTCTACGATATTGCTGATTTTTGCAATCTTTAGTTAGCTTTTTTAACACCAGTGGAAAAAGATGAACAATGATGATGCCTCCAGACTATATCAGGAAAAATACACATCACATGTGGGTCTGTATTTAGGATTTGTTCAGCTATATATTTTAACCAGTTGTTTATACTCTCTCTTCAAAAGCCTGGACTGCATTTAAAAGTGGCTTATTAACCGTTTATGCACCAGAGTTTTTCAAGGAAATATTCAATTTTGCTATCAAGATTTAAAAAGGCTATAGTTTCAAAGTGGCTCGTTTTCCCACCCATCATCATCACTGTAGTTTACGGGCTGAGCATGAACGCCTCTGCTGCCTTCACTGGGCTTTTTTTTTTTTTTTTTATTAAATGTATTTTTTTAAGCATTTTGTGCCTTTATTGATAGGAGAGAGACAGTGGATAGGCTTGTGAAAGGGGGTGAGAGAGTAGGGGAGGACACTCTGCAAACTGGTCACAGGCGGGATTCGAACCTGGACCGGCAGAAGCAAGTACATGGGGTGCTTGGTTGCTAACCACTCCGCCAAACCAGCACCCCTTCACTGTGCTTTTGACCCCCGGCTTCTCGCTCGTCTGACCAGAGCTCCGCGGTCTTTCTCATTCCCGCTAACACCGTCACTTTTCGTGGTGTTTTGAGCTTCCCTGCACCCCAGACCACGTCCCCTCCTCGGCACTCGCCGATTACTTCCACCGGCCAGGGAGAGGCAAAGCATCAGCCTCGGTATGTGCTGCTTGGGGACTGTTATGGCGCGCGGACCCGCTACTGCGCCGCCAGTTTTGTCCTCACTGGACGACTGACCGTCATCCTCAGAGAGTAAATATTCCTCAGATTCAGAGTCAGCCAGTACTTGACAAAGTACTCTCAGCATTGTGAGTACTCTTAATCTCTCTGTCACTCTGTGTGTGTCTGTCTCTCTCTCTGCTCCGCTCTACAGACACACTCGCGTCCCTCGGTCCGGTGTGTGTGCTTCAAAATAAATAAACGCCAAAGCTTTGAATAGAAACCTGTCACCTGTCCACTATCTGCTGGTGAAATGTAGTAACACTATTCAGCACTATTTTAACAGCTATGGCCTGTTTTATCGAGCAATGTCGCTTGCTGCAATTTTGCGACTTTAGTGCCTAAAGAGTTTGGGGGGGCAGACAAAAAATCGTGATACTTATGTGAATCGATTTTTTCTCCCACTCCTAATGGACATAGTTATTTCTTTGACATTGTTTCATTGAGGTGATTTCTGTTAAAATGAGAATAATCAGAATGAGCTGTATTGGTAAGAAGATGTGGTGTTTATTTTCTGAGACAGTGGTAATCAGCCTTCAAAAAGTTTTGTCAGTCACTAATTGCTACAAATGTGGAGATTAATGAAGGTACGAAGATGCTCTTACTGATTCTCATTGCTAATGGCAGAGATAAGAGAAAAAGGCACTCTGTTGTCTCGCTGACTGATAGACTTCCAGTATTCAACACCTACACAGCCTCCCACCAAGCATAATGAATGATGAACACTGAGCCTTTGTTATGGCAGAATTATCCCACCCACGGTTAATTTCCTTTAAAATTGTGCCTCTAAAAGCTTTTTCTGTTTTCTTTTCTGTTTTGCTTTCAACTATTTAAGAAAGTTGACATTTCAAATCTGACTACAAAGAATAAATGTACTAAGAAAAGGCTTGTTAAAATGGGAACCATCTGTGGTTTTCTTGGACAAATTATTTTTCTCGGCTCATTTCTATGAACAAACCAAACAAAAAAAGAAGAGGTGTTTTTTTGTTTGTTTATTGCATTGATTTGCATTTTTGTGTTTCCCAAGGACTCATCAAAGTAAGCAGCCCGTTATAGCTTTTGTAGAGCTTTTGCCCTTTTACACCTCAGTGTTTCTGAATGAGACAGTAAAATGTCATTTATATCCAAGAAGACATGTCACACATGGTACACCACCAAGACATAACCCACATGTATCAACAAGATACAAGATATAGAGGAGGCCACTTAAGTGTTTGTTTTTTCCTACGTGTTGGCTCAGTGGATCAACCAAAACCTAAAAATGAAAACATGGAAAACTTCCCCACTTTCCCTGACAGAATCTTGGCTGAGCCTTTACTGGCTCTTGATGGGGACCCGTCTGCCTTGACAGACATACATTGTAAGGCCCCCAAAGTCAAAATTTCCTACTGGGAACTCAGTGAAACCTCGCTCAAGCACAACTCGGGAGAGGTTGGGGGATTTCCAGTGGCAGGAAGTTAGTTGGGAACTGGCTGGTGACTTGCTGCAAGTTGGCAGGCAGCTGGCTGGCAAGAGAAAATTCAAACAGCTGGAGCTAAAAGAGTCAGATGTATGATATTTCCCTTATAATGCCTGTCTCCCAAATTAAGGTAAAAGCAACACTTCCCTCCTAAAATAACACTGAAGTTGATTTTAGATATTTAAAAATACATACTAAACAGCCCCGTTAAGCATGTTACAAATTCATCTATAAACTTTGGTAATGTGGAAAATAAACTTTGTACAAATGCATGAAGGTTAGAGGTTTTTTTTTACTATTTTGCTACAGTATTTTGGCCGAGGGGTGTGCAGTCAATTAGGGGACTCAGTGATGCACTTAGTTTTCTCACACACTGTATAATTCATCCAGCCAAGAATATAAAACAACTCGATACCTCAGTTTATTGCCATGATGTTTGGCTTGCTAATGATGCCATAATTCCCGGGCTGAACATTTTCCACCAACAAAAAGCTGTCGTTTATTTGCAGTATGGGTTTAATTTTCTTGAGATTTCTGTAGCAGTGTGAGTTTGTAAAGTAATGAGAGAGAGAGGGATGTCTGAGGGAGACTAGTTTTGGATCCCAGACCCCTGCCCTTCTGTCATTGTCACTGCAAAGAGAATATTACTGTGTGATTCATGAAGCCTACGCATTTGCTAGTCCTTGCATACAAACACATGTTTTGATAAATGCTGTGGCTAAAAACAATCTTCATTTTAAAAATGGCACCCCTGAAAGTCCACAGTTAAGCCAAGAGTTTGTGACGGGGGGATGCAATGTGGTTAAAGGAGAGGGAACTTTTTTGAGCTGTAAGCAAAAACCATCACAACAAAATAAGAAAATCATAAAATGCTTCTGTCTGGCAGTCTGAACATTGAGATCAATGGGAGAAAAAGACTGCATGTTGACACTGGGGTCATTTTTTGCTTAAAGAGAAGAACATGTAGATACGAAAGTCAGACTTTCTGCAGCTCAACCTAACAGATTTCATTTAGCAATCACACAGAAGCATAGACAGCTTATTCAGGAGCTGTTTACTGTTTAGCAGAAACCAAAAACTCACAGCCAAAGAGGTGGTTTATAGGTCAGAATAATCAGAGCAAGATCAGTGGAGCATGCAAAATCATGCGTATAAGGATTTTGTGGCTGTTTAGAGAGAATTAATCTGTTGCCAGACTAACATAGAGCCCTGTTGTGTTGTTCAACAACTTTTTAATAGACTAAATTTTATAACTTAAAGTCGTTGGCTCGATTTTTGGTTTCTTTTCTCCCCGTCTCTGTGCATAACTGCCTCCCACACCATCTCCTCAAAGCACAGACCAGTCTGCTGCGTCATTTTATTAAATACTTGCTTCCAAATATTGTTAAAAATGTGCATGTTAAGAACGCAGTGGTATAATTTTTCATGGATAAATCATAAACAGTGCAGGTTTTATTGAACAGACTCCCTAATTAGAGACTTGGACCACTTGGAGCCCAGCAGAGATTCATTCAGCCAATTAAATTTTCTTTCAACTTTTAAGTTAAATTACCAGAGAATTCAGTTTTTCTGCTTGGATCTTCCACAATACTTGCTTCAAAGATTTTACTGTTTGGAAAAAATGTTTATTGTTTCTGAGAGCAGTCTCTCTAATTTTTTTAAATAAATGGGCAAGACAAATCTTCCTGATTACTGAATCATGCAGAACCAGCTGCTGTGCAAGCTTACAAAACTGTGGAGCAGTAAAGCAGACATTTGACCCTCCATGGTTTATTACAAAGCAATTGTATATTAAACTGATTTTTACTGATAGTCTTTTTTTCTGGTTCTCTGTTATAGTGAAAGACTTTGTTACTATCAACAGTTGTTTTACACAATTTTTTTGCCTTTGAATGAATCTCGGACTCATTTTTCGACAGGCCATGCAGCAAATGGCAGTAAATGGATAACAACAATTGAGAGACTTAAGCCTCGTTTCCACCAAGTGGACCAGTATAGATCGGCACGGTTTGGTTCAGGCCAGAGCCTGCGTTTCCAAAGCCAACCGAACCCTACTTGGTAGGCGATGTCAAAGCGCAACACCATGTACCGGCTATAAAATACAACAAAGAAGAAAACACGACACAGTAAACAAAGAGCAACAATAGAAGACATCCAGCAGTTCTTCTTTTGTGATCAGTATGTGGCTTTTTGTTATGAAGCGCAACCAAGTTTCATTTCAGAGAAGGCCGTGTGCTGCGAGACGAGTGGAGATTTAAACATGGCGAAGTTTTGTGTTGTTCTTTATTACCGTCTCCTTCGACCAATCGACGGACTGCAGTGTTTCTAGCTCCACCTTCTAGGGTCGGATCGGTATGCTTGGCACCCCAACAGAAGGGTCCCAAAAAGTAGGACGGTACAGTTCGCTTATAAAGGGTCCTGTCTCAGTTTTAGGCTATGGAAACGCCACAAAAAGTGAGCCATACCGAGACGAACCAAACTGAACCCTCTGGTGGAAGATAGAGGATGACATTTTTCGGGAATTACCGTGGATCACGTGATTCCCGTGGGAATCCCACGCAATGGGAGCCATTTTTTAATTAATCCCGTGATCGGGATGGGACGGCAAAAAAAAAAGCAACGGGAGCGGGCAGGAGTGGGAACGACATTATTAGATCATTTTCAGCCGTGTTCAACAACCAGATGAACAGATGCGTCCATTTTTGTCGTCAGCTCTCAGTGAGAGCCAACACTCTTGACTGCGCTAGCAACACAAAAGAACTACAAAAGTGGTTTGACTTCCTGTCACCACAGGAAGTGAAAAGAGACTCGGAGTGGCTGCCGGTGACACACATAACAAAACAACATGGAGGGAGAAGACGACACGTCGAAAAGAGAGCTGTTTACACCAACCGAATGTCAGGTGAACCTTAAAGGCAATCCCTTTTATATGCACTGAACTTTAACCTAAAATAAAAAATGCAACATTTTTTCAACATGTTTGGTTTTATTCAAACGGGAACGGGACAGGAATGAGAGTAATTTTGAGTGGGATCAGGATGGGAGTGGGAGTCATTCTACGGGAGTGGGGCAGGACAGGATTAATTTTTTTTACTCCGGCCTGGGATTGGGACGGGTTGGGATTTTTTCTCTGGGAGTGGGACGGGACAGGAGTGAAAATCTGCTCCTTTGTCATGCTGTAGTGGAAACGGGGCTTTAGACTCAGGATCTGCTGTTGCCACAGTGTCATGGAAACACCAGAGCAGATAATATTCACATGTAATGATCACAGCAGAAGCTTCAGCGCATCAACCCTTAGGTTGTCCTGACAGGTTTCATGGTCATGAGATGAATTACAACTCCATGAATTAAATATTCTTATTTAATGACAAAGTTGAGTCAATACTTACAGGCATGAATGAATCTCCAGAGACCAGCAGCAAAACTCATCTGTGATGTCATCAGATTGTACCGCCCAGAGCGGAGTGTGATTCTGAACTAATGGGCTCATAAAATGTTTGTTTGAGCTGTTATGCCTAAATGAGCTTTTAATTATAGTGGCGCTTTCTGAAGTGAGGCAGAAAATGTGCCCCTCTGTGCATAAAATCATCCTTGTTATTGCCTCTGTCTCAGTCAGCGTTTCCATCTCCTCCTCCGTTTATTCTCCACTGAGGTGAACACACGTGCAAGATCGTTGATTATAGGAGACTAATTAACTTTTTCGGCTGTAGGATAAATTCCTAAACATTTTCTTCATTCTTCTCCATATTCATTTGTTATCTTTATTATATTGTCTAATGAGCTCCTACATTTTCTGTTTATTTCCCTCAGTTAATTTACAAATGCTTCCCTAACTGCCTCTGTATCTTTCCTCACGGAGATTATTACACTGTAACATGATCAAACTGGCCCCGTACACATCATGCTGCTTTCAATTTAAGGTCGAGCCTTCTCCTTTAATTTGCTATTCACAGCTAAATTAAGGTCTAAAACCCAGTCATTTTTCAATACTGTTGACTGCATGCCATGTTTTCAAGACATTCTGTAATCAAAAAGCAGCTGGATACCACTCAGCCTTGCACCCCCTTGCTCTGACAATTATAAAAAATAAGGACACCGTAGCTCCTTTGAATGCATCGTTCACTCTAAAAAAAACAAAAACACACACTCAGCTCAGTGGAAAGTGAAAAGTTTTCTCCACTCAATTGTAAAAAGTATAAAAAGGTCCTTTTGGATGTTTTCATTTACTTTTTGCTCTGTTGCTGGTTGTCTTTTTTTTTTTTTTTGCCTGGCTGGGCTACAACTACCCGTTTCACAAAGCAAAAGTGGCCAAGGTTCTTTCATGAACAATAGGTCGTCAGTGGCTGACTGTGGATGTTTTAAGGACAGAGACTCACATCCAACATATGCAGTAAAGCACCGGAAAGTTAAAAGTTGTCATATATCGACAGTGAAACAATGGGAGCCCTGCCTAATATCTTGTTAATCAAATCAAGTCAAATCAAATCAAACTTTATTTATAAGGCACTTTTCATACTTAAAAGCAACACAAAGTGCCTCACAGAGGCTAAAAACAACATAAAAAACAGAGAACCCAGCTATCCCCCTCCCACAAATACAGAGACATATCCAGACACACACTTGCGGACATCAACATACACACCCACACACACATACCCACAACATTCATACGAGCTGCCATAAAAAAAAGAGAAAGAAAGAGAGACATGGCTGTGCACCGAGGACTGAGGTAAGGAATAAGCTACCTTTGGGGGCCATCAACACTGAGGGGGGCTCCTGGCCCACGAGGAGTGCAGCCGGAGACTTCCCTGCCCCACGCAGACACGAGGCCCCACACCACAGTGCAGGGACCTCCGGCCATGGCCAGAAATGGACCAAGAGCAGCTCCCAGTGTGGAGAACCCCCCTTGAGGAAGCACTGGAACTATCATACTAAAACAAACATACCATCATACTAAAACAATAATAAAAATATAAGAAAAGAAGAGAGATAAAATAACATAAAATGGATAACTGAAATAACATAAAAATTATGAATTAAATTCGATAAGTTTGACTAAAAGAATAACTAAGTTATAAAGTAATAGACGCATAAATAATAAATGAATAAATAAGTCAATCAAATCAATTAAAAGCTTGATTAAAAAGGTGGGTTTCAAGCCTCTTTTTAAAAGTATCAACAGATTCTGCAGCCCTGACATTCTCCGACAGGCTGTTCCACAATCGGGGGCTGTAATAACTAAAAGCTGCCTCCCCGTGTGTCTTAGTTCTAACTTTTGGTATGGTTAAAAGGCCAGTGCCAGAGGACCTCAGGGTCTGCGAGGGCTATTACGGCAAAAACGGGTCCGATAAATAAGAAGGTCCAAGGCCGTTAAGACATTTATAAACCAGTAAAAGAACCTTAAAATTGATCCTGAAACGCACGGGGAGCCAATGCAGCGATTTAATAATTGGAGTAATAAGTAACTACACCAGCAATACCTCTTAATAACCCATCTATTTGTGTCTCTTTTATTCTCTCCTTATCATTCATCCATTATCTCAAGGATGTCCAATCTTTTTTAATCGAAGGCCTCATACAGAAAAGTACAAGGATAACAGGGCAAGTTCATACCTCGGCTTAAGTTTAAAAAAGGCTAGAAATTTGGAATGGTCAGTTAAATTTAGATTGGGCTTGGACATCACTAGATCTGCCCTGATCTGAACAAGACAGACGCCCCATGCAGCAGAAGACCGGCCTTGTTAGCTCAACGTCACCACCAGACAAAAACAAAGCTTCAAAACTCCATGAAGCTCTCAAACTCTCAACATGTTGGTGCTAAAAAATGATTAAAAAAAGAATGTTGGAAAGGCTGTTGGATAATTATACTGACACTTCTGGTAGGGAGTTTGTCACAGTTTTTGTTGTGTATCAAGTTTACTGACTTATTTGGGGACTTAAGCTCTAAAGAGGGAAATAAAATTTGGGGGATCTGGCAAACTTTTGCTTAGAAAGAACTTTCCATAAAAAAGCACCATCTTCAGTATCTCCAGTGTCTAGAGATGCAAAGAGATATTACCTTGTGCTTTTTAAAACATGATACATTACTATTCACCCTTCAAATAAGCAAAACCTTCATCATATAATGAGGGCTGCATTCGGTCCCAGGGCCATAGTTTAGACACCCCTGCATTATCCAAGCACTATTCGTCCCATGGGACTGGAGACAATCCCAGCCAACACTGGGCAAGAGGCGGGGTACACCCTCAACCCGCCTGTTGCAATTTAGAGCAATTAGAGTCACCAATTATCTGGAGGGGCAACAGTGGTACAGTCTGACAGTCTGCTTTGTGTAATAGGAAGGTTGCAGGTTCAAGCCCAGCTCCACTTGTTACATGGAGATATTCTTGGGCAAGGCACTTATGGTGCCCCAATTGCTCCCACTGATGCATCAGTGTTGTATAAAGGGTGATGTGTTTGATAATACTGATGAACATACACATCTTTGAACCATCACTGAATGAATGGGTGTTAATGGGTTGATGTGACCTGTGGCGTTAAAGGAGACATATCATGCTGATGCATGATTTAATACTTACATATAATATAATAAATTTGAAAACAAGACCTTACACCCCCTTAATTTCAAAAAATGAGATATTGTATTTTTTCTGATATCCTAGAACGAGATTTGATGCCTCTGAAAATACGTCATTGCGAGATGTCCGCGAGATTTCAAACGTCGTGACATCACGAGGTACCTTTCTTTTTATTGGAGTAATCTGATAAAACACTTCCTCCTCTGTGATGTCCGTTAGCCACAAAACCATCAGTCAGGAACACATCCGTCCAGCAGGGGTTTATATTTCCCTAGCTCACAGTCACTCATTACCAGCTCTGGCCTGTAGGGGGACTCAATACGTGCTCGCTGCTTTGAGTCTGCCGGAATACAGTAGAAGAAGAAGAAAGACGGGCTGGCTCAACCCCCGATAGAACTGACCAATCAGAGCATAAAGGGCTGTGATGTTGCGAGGTAACTTTAGGTCATCCTGAGATCCTCGTGTTTCTACGAGACCTTGTTAATGGCCTAAAATGAGGATTTTGAGAACGCTATTGTGGGGCAATGAAGGAACTAAATGACTTGTACTGAGGGCAGAAATGCTTTACAGGCATCCTAGTCTGGCATAGTGAAAAGGAGAAACAAGCATGATATGTCCCCTTTAAGTTAAAGAGGCCAAAAAAGTGCCAAATGAGCTCAAGTCCATTTACCTTTTTCCTAGACTGGAAGATACAGAATATATATTAACATGTATACATTGTTGCTGTTGAGACAGAATTTCTATGGTCCACTTGTTTGTCTTGTTTCTGTCTCTTTTTTTTCATAAAACAATCCCCCTCCATATTGGTGGGTGGATTTTATGAATTCTTAACCAGTTTAAAGCACAAAAAAATCCTCTTTTATCAGCACAATATCATATTGATCCATTCAGTTGTAAAGCTTTATTCTCTTTTCCTGAAACAAAGCAATTTTGGAGATAAGAGGTTTGTGCCTGACAGTGACAACTTTTGATAGATTAAGCTCTAGAAAGAGAGAGAGAGAGAGAGATATCAGGCAAGAGATACAACACCATTTTCTCAATTTAACCCTTGTACTGTGTTAGCTGTCCCTATGCACGCTCCACACAAGGGCTGGTTTTGACCCGTGCCTAAAATCAGCTGTAAATTACACTCAAAAACAATTATCTATCATATGGTATTTATTTTTGCCTTATGTCTTGGTCACACTGTCAGGATTAATTATCCAAAATTATGAATGTGCTGCCATTATTGGTCAGGTCACCCTTGGAAAAGAGATCTGCTGATCTCAATGGGACTAACCTGGTTAAATAAAGGTTAAATAAATGAAAATAATGATTAAAATGTATTTTGGCGTGGGCCCTTCTCTGTCTCTGTCTGTATATTCCTTAGTTTCAATGTAAAATGTAAAATGAACATCAAGTAGAATCATATGAATAAAAAAAGGCTGTTTTGTTACTTTACTGTTACGAAGGGGTATTAAAACACATATTGCTGAGATATATGTATATTTACATTTTTCCATTCTAAATTTATTAAGTAGAGTAACATCTGTGGTGTAACGGGTCAGTTTCAACCAATATATTTTTTACTTAGAAGAAAAGGATACAATTTTTTTTATTTTTTTAGCAAGTGAACTTTATGAGCATGAATATTACTGAAAATTAATGAACATTTATCTCTTTATCTTAATTTATAATCACATTTTTATGACCGAGCTGAAACCTACCCTAACAACACAGATGATGATATTTTGACAGAGCACTTAAATTAACAATTTAATAGTTTTATTTTTTCTTTCCTTTTTTTTTTTTTTAAATAGAGTTTCCTGACAAAGTTAATCAGCCTTGATGCAGTAAAGAAATATTAAGTGGTTCTTTTTTGCATTTAAAACCTGTAGCAGGTCACACTGACCCTATCACAGGAGGAGAGTTTAACCAATTTTTCAAGAAGTAAAATCCTTTCCCTCAACATAATCTAAACATAAAACATAAAACATAAAAAAACATAAAATAAGCTGTGGATCCTCCAACCAAAATGCATGCATGCTAAACAGTCCTTTGTGAGATTATTTCCTCCTAAATATGGACAGTTAACCAAAAAGACAACAAGAAGAAGTAAACAAGAGTCAGTGTTATGGATCACTATTCCTTTATCTTAGAAACATGCAGCATGGAGAGTAGACCTGGAGAGGTGTCCTCTGCAGACAAAACAGTTCAACACCCTTAAATACAGCACTCCCAGCATCACATGACACAAAAATGTTTAGATATTTAGACATTAGCATCTTGTACAAGGGAGTAAATACCTTAAGCCCCAGTCACACATTCCCGTTTCTCATGGCGATTGTGCACGATTGTCATAAACCTGATAAAGCGTGCTTTGGTCGTGGAGCATGCGCTACTTGGTCTGGATCAGCGTTGTATAGTCGTGGATGAACGGAGGGGAACGTAGAAGCTCCCCGACAGTTTTGAACTGTTCAAAACTGTCATGGAGAATCGCGGCTCTCAGTATAGCGGGATGGAAGCCTAATGCAGTCCTAAGGCGAGCGGTATTAGCGGGGCATGTACGTAGCTCAGTCGAGCTGATCGTGGCCCAATCGTGGCTCAATCCTGAAAGCTTTATGAGGACGACTGACAAGGATGTATCCGCTTGAGCCCCGACTGTGTCCCATTAAAAGGCAGCATCAGCAGGGCTTACGGAGCTCGAGCAGGCTCGCCCTGCCAGTGGGATGGAGTCTACGCTGTATTAACCTAGCTGAACTGAAGTGTATTCTGGAGTGTCTCCAGCGGTGAGACAGTCATTTAATCCCGTATCATAGCGATCACACCAGCCTCCTCAATCGTGTACAGTCGTGCACAGTCGCTATGAGAAACGGGAATGTGTGACTTAGGCATTAGGGTACCATATAAAGGTAGAACTTCACCACAGGTTAAAATTTACCCAATCACCTGTTTGTGAGGGGTCAAAAGTTGTCTAAAAACAGATGACAGATACCTTGGTGTTGTTTTACCCACTGAGACTACACAAAGCTTTCCAAAAAAATCCTCACACCATAAAAATTTGATTAAAGAGACCATCACAAGGGCTTTTATATGAATACTGTTAGAACCTCAGGCATCCCAACATCATTAAATGACACTAGAAACAGCTGAAAGGAAAACATTTAATAAAAAATAAATAGACATTAAGGCTGTAAACATACAGAGTAAGGCCATAAAGTTCATCTCTTTGGATTCATTTTATTCCCAAATAGTGAAAATGGTGGCAACACTTAACTCTAGAGGTCCGCAAATTTCATCACAATTAGGTAATAATTAGACAAAGTTTTTTCTTATTTCTTTGAAATTATCCCAGAAATTTCATGAGAATTTGGTGAAAATTAGCACATAACTTCTTTAACACTAGAACAGCCAACATTCCAATCCCCCTAGAAGTGCCGTGGGGGGTCATTTTTACCCCCAAGCTGAAACAACTTCAGCAATTCTATGGTATAATTTCTTGAAGTTGTGAAGTGGTTTATTTCCATCTATTCAAAGTTTATTTGAAGTAATAATGGAGCCTTGGCAAAATAAGTGTTTAAAAAGATACATTTTTGCCGTTTTATTTGAAAACAAAAAAATATGTACTTTAATTAAACAGGTAAACCACATTTTAAAAACTGTAGGAACTGTAAACAATAACAAATTTCTCAATAATAATAATATTAATGACGATAAAATATTAGAAAAACAGTTATGGTTCGGGAGATATACATAGACTATCTTATTAATGTATAATAAGTTACATTCTAAAATGTTTACAAAGTATCAATTATTATTATTATTTTTATTATTATTATTATTATTATTATTATTATTATTATTATTTTTATCATCATCTTATTTTTATCATTATTATTATTATTATTGTCATTATTATAATCATTGGTATTTTATTATTTATAATAATAATAATAATAATAATAATAATAATAATAAGTCCTAATAATAAAAATAAGTTTAGGCCTACACATATAAATACATTTTCACTTCTTTAACAAACTATAGGAACTATAGGCGAACAAATATGAAAACAACAATCAAATAAACTATTTACAATAAAACAAATATACACATCACATCCACATTTACATTCACAACAACTCGACAAACAGATCACAGGCACATACCTATGGGGAGAGATTTGTCTCAAAATGATTCACACAAATCTCTCCATGATTTTCACATGTGTTTTTCAGATCCACAAATATATCAATAATATTCACATGTGTTTTTCAGATCCACAAATATATCCATAATTTTCTCATGTGTTTTTCAGATCCACAAATATATATATGATTTTCACATGTGTTTTTCAGATTCACAAATATATATTTGATTTTCACATGTGTTTTCAAATTTTGTGAGTGCATTTATCATGACTTATCATTTGTAAATCTTCAATTCTGCTTGTGAACTGTTGGAAGTGCGTAGGGATCAACTGACACCTGCATTCATTTTTGAGACAAACGTAACGCAGTTTCCTAGAAATGCACACACATATTTGGAGGGATTTATCTCATTAATATGCAGACAAATATCCATGAATTTCACATGTGTTTTGCAGATCCACAAATATAAACATAATTTTCTCATGTGTTTTTAGGATTCACAAATATTTTTACGATTTTCACATGTGTTTCTCCGATCTGCAAACATATGCATGATTTTCACATGTGTTTTTAAGGTTCACAAATATATCCACGTTTTTCACATGTATTTTTAAAGTTTGTGAGAGCATTTATCATGACTTATCATTTGTAAATCTTCAGTTGTGCTTGTGAATCATTTAAAGTACGTTCGTGGATCAACAGACACGTGCCTCTATTTTTGAGACAAACGTACCGCAGTTTCACAGAGATTCTCACACACACAGGTTGAGAATATTCACATGTGTCTCAAGCCCCGCCCCCTCCATCCACTAGGCGGCAGTGTTGCTGTCTTTGTTTAACAGGGGGCGTCAAACGGCCTGCTCCGGCTCGGTGCTGTTGAAGAAGAAGGAAGCCCCTTCAGGAGCAGAAAGGCGCCAACTTAGAAGCAAAAGCAGCCTAACCCAGTCCGCCAGTATTCATTTCTGGCCCCTCGCCATGCTCTGGAGTGTGTCTTTTATATGTGTATAATGTTTATTCATTTTTCTGAACAGAACTTTGACGATCATTAACAGATGAACGTAAACGCACCAGGCACAGCATTGCTGCAGACCGCTGACGCCTCCTCCTGCTGACTGGGCAAAGTCAGAAAGATATTCACTAATCTGACCCTCTTTTCAGTCACTGTCATGAAGACTGGAAGCTACAGCCCGCTTTTTCCTCAAAACGAGCCGTTCTCCGAGCCAGACAGCTTCTATTTGTATCAAAGTGCTGTCGGTGATGCTCGACGGCTTAGGGAGCGTCGGCAATTCACCATAGCAAAGGAAAGCGGTGAATGAAAACTCAGTACTGTCACCATGAAAAACTGTAATGTCAGAAACACACTACACAAGACCTTATGTTATTCATTAAAAAATGTCACAGTTTGTTAAAAAATATCAAGATATACACAGGACGTTTATGATCGGGAAAAAAGCCAGTGCCATTAAATTTATGAGCTCTACTGACATTTTCACAAATATTTGGATGTTTATCTCCTCCACCTACAGCCATATGCTTTTTCTCTTTAGAGAAATAGGTTTAAACTCAATGTCTATGATTTTTTTTTTTTCATTTTATTTAAAGAGGACAGCGCACATCAATCATACATTACTGTAAATGTGCCAGTTTTAGCCAAAGGCTAGTTTCCAACTGAAGTCCTCTGGCATGGTGTTAAGAGCCATTGAGACATACAAGGGTCATAGTACATAATTAAAAAATAAAAAAAAAAAAAAAAAAAAAAAAACCACCTCTGTAAGGAGAGATAAAGATACTTAGGAGAGATCAAATTTAAATTTTTACTTTGATGTTAATATGATTAGTTGATGCCTATAAACTGCAATAACTCTACTGCTGTTAAATAGGCTATACCAAACTCAACCCAGTTATCAAATATTCTCTAGCCTTGTACTGCAGCCCTTTAGAGAAGAGAGCTTTTCATAAATTTATTTATATTAAATGCAGTTGAGCAATAAAAAATTCCTGGTTTGCCGCTATATGTTTTCCAACTATATTTTCATTAGTCTATAATAGGCAAAAGATCCTGATAAGGTATTTTCTACAGCATTTTTATAGAAGAGGTTTTATTTTTTACACATATGATCTACTATTGGGGAAATGATCAAAGCAACTGAAATTGAAAGCTGTGATAATTTATTTTATATTTAACACTTTCTGGTATAACAGATTAAAAGAAATGTGTGAATAAGTACTTCTATGATCTTCACACTTATAAAACTTTGAAGGATTAAAAACTAATCCCATAGAGTATGTGAAATCAAATATTTGGGATGAAATAAAAATAGAATACTTAAGATGGTTATTTAAAAAAAGAGAAAGTGAGTTTAAATGATGGAAAATGATTAAAGGCGTCATTGAAACAGGCTGAGGGATGCTATTTATTTCACACAGTATTCCTTCCTGAAAACTTTATTGTGAAAGGATAATTTTATAAATGACCTGAAAGTCAATACTGCTTGAAAAGTATTTGCCTGAAAATATATAAACATTAAACTTTCTTTAGTGAGCCGTGAAGTAGGCTAAACCAGAGATGTTTGATCCTTAAGATAAGTTCTGCAACAGTACCGCTCAATTATTATAGTCATTACCTATTAACAGAAATTAATATTTTAAGAAATAATGTGTCCTGTGTATATCTTGATATTTTTAACAAACTGTGACATTTTTTAATGAATAACTCAAGGTCTTGTGTAGTGTGTTACAGTTTTTCATGGTGACAGTACTGAGTTTTCATTCACCGCTTTCCTTTGCTATGGTCTATTGTCGACGCTCCCTACGCGGTCGAGCATCACCGACAGCACTTTGATACAAATAGAAGCTGTCTGGCTCGGAGAACGGCTCGTTTTGAGGAAAAAGCGGGCTGTAGCTTCCAGTCTTCATGACAGTGACTGAAAAGAGGGTCAGATTAGTGAATATCTTTCTGACTTTGCCCAGTCAGCAGGAGGAGGCGCCAGCGGTCTGCAGCAATGCTGTGCCTGGTGCGCTTTACGCTCATCTGTTAATGATCACAAAGTTCTGTTCAGAAAAATGAATAAACATTATACACATATAAAAGACACACTCCAGAGCATGGCGGGGGCCAGAAATGAATACTGGCGGACTGGGTTAGGCTGCTTTTGCTTCTAAGTTGAGGCGCCTTTCTGCTCCTGAAGGGGCTTCCTTCCTCTTCAACAGCACCGAGCCGGAGCAGGCCGTTTGACGCCCCCTGTTAAACAAAGACAGCAACACTGCCGCCTAGTGGATGGAGGGGGCGGGGCTTGAGACACATGTGAATATTCTCAACCTGTGTGTGTGAGAATCTCTGTGAAACTGCGGTACGTTTGTCTCAAAAATAGAGGCACGTGTCTGTTGATCCACGAACGTACTTTAAATGATTCACAAGCACAACTGAAGATTTACAAATGATAAGTCATGATAAATGCTCTCACAAACTTTAAAAATACATGTGAAAAACGTGGATATATTTGTGAACCTTAAAAACACATGTGAAAATCATACATATGTTTGCAGATCGGAGAAACACATGTGAAAATCGTAAAAATATTTGTGAATCCTAAAAACACATGAGAAAATTATGTTTATATTTGTGGATCTGCAAAACACATGTGAAATTCATGGATATTTGTCTGCATATTAATGAGATAAATCCTCCAAATATGTGTGTGCATTTCTAGGAAACTGCGTTACGCTTTGTCTCAAAAATGAATGCAGGTGTCAGTTGATCCACAAACGCACTTCCAACAGTTCACAAGCAGAATTGAAGATTTACAAATGATAAGTCATGATAAATGCACTCACAAAATTTGAAAACACATGTGAAAATCAAATATATATTTGTGAATCTGAAAAACACATGTGAAAATCATATATATATTTGTGGATCTGAAAAACACATGAGAAAATTATGGATATATTTGTGGATCTGAAAAACTCATGTGAATATTATTGATATATTTGTGGATCTGAAAAACACATGTGAAAATCATGAAGAGATTTGTGTGAATCATTTTGAGACAAATCTCTCCCCATACATACCCCCCCCCCCACACACACACACACCCACACTCGTGAATAGACAAACACATAGACACATACACATTTGCACGTACATACATTACTCACAGACAGCACACACGCTGTACACTTTGACTGTGTACTGTCCACAAACTGCACGTTGGCACTTCATGCACGATTTTGTGGTTTTGTTCTTTATGCATTTACACTTCGCAGCTCAGGTGGCCTACGATGACGGAAGTACAGGATGTGGTGCTAGACTCGAGATTTGCTCAGTGCGCAACAGCTTGCAGAGCTTCAGGATGAAATCTTGCCAAGCAATATTTGTGCCTGTGCAGCCCTGGTACAGGACCAACGCATTCAGTGCGGCAATGTCCAGTACATTGTAAACCTTTTGTTCGGATCCATATTACTGATATGACAGCTGGTTGTAATAACTACTAATAACTGTCAAAATCAGACTACAAAACAAGCGTTGTTTAGCTACCGGAGTGGCGAGAGGGGCGTGGCACGAAACGACACGAGCTGCAGAGCAAGGTGCACCAGATGCCTCGTCAATGTGACAGCTATATACAGTGTTTTATATGAGGGGGTAAAAATGACTCCTTGGCAGTTGTAGGTAAAAATGCTGAAATTTATTTTTCTTTATATCACACACTCAACAAAATTCAGTAAATGATCAATAAATCCATTTTAGGAAAAGTCATGGGGTTTTATTTTAAAAGAAATACAAGCATTTGAAAATGCCAGGGGGTAAAATTTACCCCCTCGGCTTTTCTAGTGTTAAATGTCCAAAATTATTGTTGCAAGTCAGAATTGGTTATCGTCACCTCCTTACCTTGCAATTTGGAGTAAATTTCAAAAAAACTGGAAAAAAAGTAACCTACCAATTCTGACTTGTGACAATAAAATTGGACAGTATTTCAAAGAAGTTACGTGCTAATTTTCACCAAATTCTCATGAAATTTCGGGGATGATTTCAAAGAAATAAGAAAAAAAGTTTGTCTAATTATGCGATGAAGTGTGATGAAATTTGCGGACCTCTAAAGTAAAGTGTTACCAAAATGGTAATAATTTTTTTACACTGTTGGCTGAAACTTAAGTGAATATCTTTAAACACCATTGGCTACGTAATCAATACTTGGGCAGATCTGAAGTTTTCATACCAACTTGAACTGTTTGGCCGCCCCACTGTAACTCAGTGTGATTTTAATAATAACCATTTCGACTTTGTTCCTTCTCTCTTCAGATGTCCTCCTGGCCACATGATCCGTGTGAACGGGACAAAGAAATCCTGTGTCTACACCCTCTGTGCGACACGGCCCTGTCACCGGGGCACCTGCGTGGCACAGTCACCATCCAAGTTCACCTGCCATTGCCCCGAAGGTTACCGAGGGCGGCACTGTGAGACGACTCTGGCCATCTACCGGGACGACGTGGGCTTGAGCTTCAGCTCCCTGTTTGCCATCTGTATCTGCTTCATGGCCCTACTAGGTAGCTTCTTTGTTCACTGCATGCTGCATACACACTTCTAAGTGGAGGGACCGGGAGGGTGTTTGCATGTTTTTGATGTTCTTTTTGTTTGGGAAGTATGAATCTTTAATAATGAAACGGCACAACAAGAGTTAAGGAGAAGCAGTTGAGCAAAACTGACTGATTTCAGCCATTGTAGTCTGACAGATGATGTTCAGTGAAGTGCTGATTGCTAACAACAGTGTTTATTTCCTGTCCAGTGTTTAAACCCAAAGTGAGATATTGCTTTTGTAAGCCAGAGATATACTTGCACTTTGCCCTTGCATTTGGGTTTGCATCCATTGACCATAGTTACCAGGTCCACTTATTGTAAGCATCTTTGAGTTTCTCTTTTGAAAAAAAATGCTTGGAAATATTGGCAGTTGCAGGTTGCATTTTTTGGGGTTTTTTTCCAAAAGTGCAGTTGCTTATTTGGGCTTGTTCTGCCATCAAACCCAGGAGGGATTTGATGCTCACTCCAATTTCAATATAAAGTCAATTAAGAAGTTGCACAAACCATTTTGTCCCACTCCAAACACAAATGCAATTTTTTTTAATGTATTTTTTTATGTACTCTATGTAATTTTATGAGAGAGGAGGGGAAGACACTCTGCAAACTGGTCACAGGCTGGATTCGAACCCAGATCGGCAGAGCATGTACATGGGACGTCGGTGGCGCAGTTGGATAGTGCACTTGGTCAGTGATCGAGAGGCTGCAGGTTCAAGCCCAGCTCTGGGCGACACATGGCGATGTTTCCTTGAGCAAGACACTTAGCCCCAAGTTGCTTCACTGTTGTGTCAGTGTGGTGTAAATGGGCATGCACTTTGTTATGAGGACCAAAGCCTGTCACAGATGTTGTGCAATTTAGCCTCCCATCACTAGATGGGGCTGTAGATTCAGTCTTCGTTCCTACAATTTGGCTGTGAATACACAACCAGAGTTGATTAACAATGTCTAGGCCAAAGCAGTTCTGAAGTATTGTTGCCAAAACACCGTAATACTGTTTTTGGTGACCCTTGCATATGAACTGGAGTGATGTGCAACCAAATTGCATTAAACCTTGTTGACATCTCTGCTTTATATTGTCACTGAATGCTACATTTGCTCGCTTACTGTTGTTGGATTTGGTCCTTATTTGGTTCTGTTGGGCTTTGCACTCGCCACAAACTGATCTCTGGTCTTCTTGGAAGTGAACCAAGACCCCTGTATTCAGGCAGCCCAAAGTTCAGTTCTTTGGTCCTTACCAAAGTTTATGTTGACACTGACTCAAATGAAACAAACTTCCCCAAAAAGCAGACCAGGGTTGGTCTGGACCCAAAATTAAAGTTTTGACAGCACCCCAAATATGTCAAAGATTTGCAACAAGGCAGGTTACAACTAGCTTGCAGCTGCTTTCAACAGGCTTCTCTGAAGTCAGTTCAGCTCACGCACCAACAAATCTCTTTCAGTCCTGTCTTAGCTTAATTTAACGTTGAATGTACAGTATATCGGACAGTGACCGTGTGTCCTCCGCCATGTTTTCAACTCAGCCTTTGTCAAAATAGTGAAAACATGAAAGAAGGTGATACTTCTTTGGATGTGTGTGCGAAGCTGCATTGGTTTTGCCATTAATAAAAAGAGCAAACACTAACTACAAAGACTGTATTTCAGCAGGGGAGCACCTGATAATAACGCTGTGTTTCCTGGCAACAGCTGCCACAACTGTAAACTCAGCGGCTGAGTGACTGCTCAAACTAATTACGTGCCTTAGATTCTATAACCAGCCTGTTATCACCTTCACAAACTTCAGCCAACCTCATTTAAACTATGATGGCTCAGATCACAGCTGCAGCTGTCCCCCTGCATCGCCATGAAACAGCCATGCTTTACTGAATCTTTACTCTGAACTGGACTTGAGACAGTGAGTTTAGGAGGGGAAACATGGTTTTACACTCTTTTGGTTGTAGTTGCTCTTTAGTACTCTACAGGTGAAGTTTGCAGTCTTGCCCATGGTATTCTTTTTGCTCTTTATATTCCATTCATTTTATATCACATTTCTACCTTAGGCATGAAGAAGTGCTAAATACAAAAGACAAAAAATCAATGACACAAGGACTTCCCCATCTCATTGCACCAAAGCTTTTGCAACCTCACTCCAAAATCAGTGATGGGAGTAATGCATTACAAAAGTAATGAGATTACTGTAATGCATTCCTTTTCACTGTAAAGTAGTAATGTAAGGCCTTACAAAAAAAAGCTATAATATGTAACTTGGCACAAATATCAGTAATGCAAGTTACAATGCATTTTTCTTATAACCCGAAATGAAGAGGTGTTTTTATTTGTTTGTTTGTTTAAATACAAATTTGCCAAATACTCCGTAAGATCAGCAGAAGAGAAAAGTCCTCCTCTCAGCCTAAAGTTACAGTATCTCTAACACATTTTACCAGAATTTTTTGTCTGTTTTTGCTCTGATGGTTTCTTGTATTGTGCCATGAGCATCAATGGGTCTACCACATTCTACTGTTTTTAGTCTTAAAGATGCTATGAGGAGTTTCTAAATAATTACAAAAAAAGCCTCACTTTTAGATATCTGCCTGATCCAAATACACACCTTAAAATGAGCTTTAAAGCATCAAAATAGATTATCTATAAATGCTATTCCTTAGCTTTGTGGTCAGGTCTGACAGGGCTGGACTGGCCTGGATACTCTACTTCAGGAACAAGACAATTAAAACTAGAGCAAATTTGTATTATTTGGACACGTCTTAGAGCACCGGGCTGTAAGTAGTTATATATAGCCGGCTACAAAACTACGATAATAAGTTTTCCAAAAATTGCTTGTTGTGACACATCAAAAACTACCGCTACGTAACTAGAAAGAGATACATTACCTCGTTGCTTTGCATCCTGTAAGTTGTTGAAAAAGAAGTTGTAAAGCAATGCAGAGTTCTGAGGAAGGTCCGAGCTGCATTCATTAGCATCACAACAAACACACGCTTTGGGTTGGGTCACGTCTTTTGGAGCACTCCAGTTGTAGTCAGAAGTAGGAATTTCCGAGTTCCGAGTAGGAAACTGCAACTGGAACATCCCTCGAAGTTGGAATTTCCTACTAGTGGAGGCAGTTAAGTCAATATTTCAAAGGAATTGTTCACTTGGTGATACAAGCATCAAATTTGGCACAAATGATGTCCAGGATGTACTTCCTAAGAAAAGTACATTTTCCAGCTGAAAATCCAAGATGGCTGCCGTTTTTTAAGATGGCCGCCATTTGGAATGGGTTCAAACAGCAATTGACCTATTTTGATGGCCTATACATCAAATTATATGTTTTAGAGTATGGGAAATCCAATTCTGCATTTCATGGGTAGCAGAGTCTTTATGGAATCGATTCCCCTCATAGCACCTTTAACCTAATAAGCATGTTTGAGGTCTGTCGGGGAAAGCCGGCATGCCTGGAGAGAACCCATGTATGCATGGGGAGAATATGCAAACTCTGCGCATAAAGGCCGACACAGCATTTGAACCAGCAACCTTCATGCTGTGAGGCACATGCACTACCTGCTGTGCCACTGTGCCTCACATTGTTGTTAGCAGTCTATTAGCAGATACCGATTAGCCCAGGGTGGACCATATGAATGAATGAAGAGTTGTCGAAAACACGGCACCAAGCAGGCCCGAACTGCACAGCTACTACAAAGTGGACCTGCCGACCAGTCAGAGTGGACCGGGCCCATGTGTCCTAAAAAGGCAGAAGCCCCAAAAGAAGGGGGAGGAATGCTGGTGGACCTGATGGTCCTCAGCGTGTGAGCAAGGAAGTTCAGATTTGAGGGAAACATAATAATAAATACACCACAGAGCTGACATCAGCCTGAAAAACCCTTTTCTTCTCTGCTCCTTTACCTCAGTTACATCCTCACATTAAGACACAAACATTATGGGTAATTACAACTATGAGACTGAAACTTCTAATTACTGCCTCATGTGAAGCCTCAGGGCCTGATTAACAAGGCATCAGAGACTTTAATAACACTCTGAGAGTAACGGGAACCACACAACATCACACTTCTGTCACTTTGGTTTCATTATTACTGTTTGACACTCACAAACATGAGGAGGCTAAACAGTCACGTCATTATCATGGTAGATATGTAAATAATGAGACTGCTCTTATGAGGATTTAACCACATGGTTCACAGTCATACGGAGTGTTAAAGTTTGTGTATTCAATAAGTGACATATTTAGCTGACTGTTACTCATTGCCTTGGCATTTTTGGTGAAAGAATAAAATGGCATACATTAACTGAGATGTATTAGGAACACTGCATGCCACGTGCTTGTGTGTTTGAATGGGACCAGAGATTTAGTAGAGAAAATGATGAACGTTCCCAGGCACATAAAATGTTTAAACACACTCAGATTGATATTGAAATGGAATTGAAATGATCTTTCATTAAAAATGAGGGACCACTGGAGCTAAGACTAAAAAAAAAGATAAGAAATTAGATTGAAATGAATAAATACAAAAAATAAATAGGTAAAGAAAATGCATTTTTAAATACTTATATGGTAAAATGACAAAATGCAATGAAGTAAGATAGTGGAAAAAAATAAAAAAACAAACAATACAATTCCAAACAATAAATGTGAACTAAATTGAATAATAAAACATTTTGAAGGGGTTAAAATGAATATATAAATAAGATTAAATGATAATAATAATAATAATAATAATAATAATAATAATAATAATAGTAATAGTGATGATAATAATAATAATAATAATGATCAGCTAAAAGCTAGACTAAAAAGGTCGGTCTTGAGTTTGCTTTTAAAAATATGAAGAGTAGGTGCTGCTCTCAGGTGGTCAGATAGACTGATCCGCAGAAGAGGGCTGTAGTATTAAAACGATGCCTCACTGTATGTTTTAGTTCTAACTTTGGGTAATTTTCAAAAGGCCACTACCTGAACATCCAAGGGCTCTGCTGGGTTCATAGAGTAAAAGCAGATTGTATGGAGCTAGATCAGTCTCATAATAGATAAATGCACACAGAACGATTCACAAATGTATACTAGGATTAATATATAAATGTCTCTCAACTCACAAATATTTTTCAAAGTTCACAAATGTATTTCTGATGCACACACAAATATTACTTGTTTTATATATTTGTAATGGAAATCCACAAATGTCTATATTTAAAATAATTTGCAATTTTCGTTTAAAACAAATATTTATAACGTGATATTTATTCACAAACTGTTGAATCTGCATTCACAAACTGTTCTGCATTTGTGAAAATCGCTGCATTTGTCTGTATATTGTGATATTTATTCACAAACTTTTAAATCTGCATTCACAAACCGCTCTGCATTTGTGAACATCGCTGCATTTGTGTGTGAATCTTTTTGAGACTCCCCTGACGTGTCTTGATCCACAAATGCGTTTTTTTCAACAGGGAAGTATCTGTAGCCAATCAGATGTCTTTCTCCTTTCAGCCAATCACAAGAACGCTACTTTTCAGCCAATCGTATGAACGCGTTCGCACAGCTTAACCGACACATTGGACTGAGAGAACGAAGTTGTCATCCAGGTGGACATGGTGTCAGCACCTGGTTATCTGCAAAGTGTAAGTGAAAAATTATCCGGGTTTTCTTTGCTCTCTAGTTGGGAGGTTTGCTGAGATAGGTGGAGGATTGTATGAAATGTGTAACCACCGCCAGAGCCAGCGGGGTAACCCGGTCTCTAACGCCGCCAGTGCTATCAGGGCTAACACTGAATCCACCACCGAAAGTGGCGCTAGTACCCACCCTCCCCTGCCGCCGACAGTGTGCGCCATCACGGCGTCTGCCGTTATGTCCACACCGCCAACCCTCTCCATCCCACCGCCCGTGCAGCCATCACGACCACTGGCGTTAACCTTAACCGTCAACCCTCTCCATCCTGCCGACAGCAGGTGCGGTCATCTCCGCCTCTGGTATTACGTGCCCGCCAGGGAGCAGAAGTGTGTGCCTATATTTCACATCGTGCATCCAGCCTTGCTCATGTAATGTCAGTAAATGTTATTGCATATAATTATGACATTATTTGGCTTCATTCACTGAGTGGAGTCCATATGAGAACACAATGAATATCACAGGTATTTTTTATATCACCAACATAGCAGTGACAAGGAAATACATGACTGGGGTTTACATTTGTGTGTACAATTAGCGCCATGAGAGGGTTTTTTTTTTTTTCACCACGGACATCAGATGCTTATACAGAAAGAGGCTGTTATCATTTCTGTGAGCATGCAGCATACTGACATCACTTATAGACTTTTTGTAGACATATGTTACTCACAGAACATAAATAGGCTGTATGCGATCCTCTGAAATATGATGCGCATTATCATTGATTTAAATATACAAGCATGAGCAGATTCATGCAGCACTGACAGTAATAAAAACATACATTTGAAAGGCTGATGTTTTACAGCAATGATAGCCTACTTATACTTTCTTCAGCAGTTACTGTAACAACAGGATTGTTTATATTATTATTATTAATATTATATTATTATTATATATTGTTTGTTTATAGATTGTTATAAGTAGTGCCATCCCAGGCAACATTGTAAATAGAACACTACTGTTGCCAGGTTACAGTATCACCGGTTACAGCTGTTATGTGAACCTTCTTTGTGTCAGTCATGATTGTCAGTTGATAATAAAACAAGTAAGCAAGTTTGTGCTTTAACCGTACATCCTGTAGTTGATTATTGAACCGAAGACAATAGGACAGGATGAAACACTTACGTTGCTTTATTACCACAATGCCCCAAATTACTCCGTCTGCCCATTTTTTTCATCAGCTGTGAGGGATAATAGGAGCTGTGTAGTAGCTTTAGTTTTGAAATCACTGAAACATGTGTGCTGCATGCTCACAGAAATGATAACAGCCTCTTTCTGTATAAGCAACTGATGTCCGTGGTGAAAAAAAAAAACCCTCTCATGGCGCTAATTGTACACACAAATGTAAACCCCAGTCATGTATTTCCTTGTCACTGCTATGTTGGTGATATAAAAAATACCTGTGATATTCATTGTGTTCTCATATGGACTCCACTCAGTGAATGAAGCCAAATAATGTCATAATTACATGCAATAACATTTACTGACATTACATGAGCAGGGCTGGTTGCACGATGTGAAATATAGGCACACACTTCTGCTCCCTGGCGGGCACGTAATACCAGAGGCGGAGATGACCGCACCTGCTGTCGGCAGGATGGAGAGGGCTGACGGTTAACGTTAACGCCAGTGGTCGTGATGGCTGCACGGGCGGTGGGATGGAGATGGTTGGCGGTGTGTACATAACGGCAGACGCCGTGATGGCGCACACTGTCGGCGGCAGGGGAGGGTGGGTACTAGCGCCACTTTCGGTGGTGGATTCAGTGTTAGCCCTGATAGCACTGGCGGCGTTAGAGACCGGGTTACCCCGCTGGCTCTGGCGGTGGTTACACATTTCATACAATCCTCCACCTATCTCAGCAAACCTCCCAACTAGAGAGAGCAAAGAAAAA